>JAQFVV010000224.1:1456170-1863386 GCA_028023455.1 Epiperipatus broadwayi
CTCTTTTCTTATTAAATTCTCTGTCTCAGTATTTGCAATCTGATTGGCTGTTGATGGTCATAAGCGCTTGAGAGGTTTGCACTCTCAGTTTAAAATATTCTAATGTAATGTTGGGATCTACAATAGTATCACTACAATATATGATTAAATTTTATATTTTTCTTGGTAATTATAATGTAGTTGGGCATAGCCACTTGATGGCATTGTTCACAGTCAAAAACAATACAATGTACGGTTTTCAGGGCACGCGATTTAAAAATCGATGAGTTTTTTTTTCATTATTCCCTTTAATAGTTTATTCCCCCTTTTTGTTATTAACTGATTGATTGCTATAACTTTTTTTTTCCTGACTTTTTAAAAAAAATTGTTTAATTTTAATTTTGTCTTTAGAAAACAACAACTTTTTTATTTTTTAAACATAAATTTAAACTTTTTTGGGAGGGGTGAGGGGATTGATTCGTTGATTGCTGCTACTCTGCAATATCTATTTTGTGATGTCTTTCGAAAACAAAAACTTTTAATTTTGACACACAACTTTTAACCATATTTTTATATGCTTTTGGTTTTTTTTTATTTGTATTAAGACATTTTTGATACATTTATGCTTCACTTAACTATTGCTTTCTCATAACAAAAAAAACAACAACTAAGGGTTCAAACAAATAAAAGATTTTTTTTTCACCCTTGCTTTTTATTTATTAATTTTGATCAAATGGAAAAGGTTTGGGCCCACAATTTTGTCTCAACCAAAACAAACTTCCCCAAATCAATGCAATATTGTTTACAAACAATAACCAAAAATAAAACAAAAAAATACATCAACTGATCAAATGCCTTTTTTTTTTTTGGACAGCAGAAACAAACATACAGTCCAAATTAGTGGTATTTGACAAAAAAACAAAACACAATGTCCTCCAGTCCACATTCAATCTGCTCTTGTGGGAATAGCCATTTCAGACAGGATAAAGAGGAATATATCTTTCCCTTTATTCATCCATCACCACAAAAATTCTGAGTAGTAGTTGTCAAGTAATTGCCATCTAGTTTCATGCTCCTTGCAGTTCTGAGATTTCAGAAGGCCCCAAAGTCGTTCTATGTTCTGGGTGTGAGCACCTGTTTTGGGGTCTACAAAGTGGTAGTGGTGGTTCACAGTTAGATGATGAAAACCTGCTTCCTCAAGCTCCACACTGTTGTAGCTTCTCCAACAGTCAGAGAAGATGGTCGATCCTGGCTTTACATTTTTTTCAGGTCCTCCAGAAGGGTAGCAGCAGAGCATGACAGAATGGTGGTGATGAAACATTTGGCAGTGTCATGACATATGCCATCAAAGATCCACTGCTGAGGAAGCATCCTACCCTGAAGATTTTTCTTTTGACTAAACATAGACTTGCATGGCATAATTCTCTGAGACCAGTGGTCCACTCTATTACTGTTTTATGGCTAATACCCAGTTCTGAACATATATCTTTCATGGTCATATGCTCTCGGCTTCAAAAATAAATGACATGCAGGGCTGTCAACAATGATATTCTGCTGCCTTCAAACCAACAACTAATGCGAATGGAACACCTTCGATGGCAGGAGATGGATTTACAGTGGAACTGAAATATTTGTTTACAACTGTATAAATTCATTTCCTGTCCACACTCACATCACTTAGATTCTGCTATTAATTTGTGATGTTGTAAAAATGACACACACTCAGCTTCTGTTGTCGGCAACTGCGAAAAAGTTATGTGTTCGGCAGCCATTTTATGAAGAACATGTTATTTCACATGGAAACAAGACTTTGCATGCGTACTTAAGTCAAATTTGTTATGTATCCTTGGCAAGCTTTTACAACTTACACATTGTCTAAACAAGGGTATGGCCATTTGGAAAATTAGGTTTCTTAAATTAAATATAAATACAAGACTGTGGAACATATATTGTAAAAATGTTACTACTAAAACTACACACAAACTGTATTCACAGTAACTATCACAAAGCAGAAATAGGACATATGATTTCAGTGGTATGTCATCAGAATGTCCTGCAATGGCTAAGATAAACATAGATTTTTCTTAGACATAAGTCAGGCCTTGTAAGTGGCATTTGTTAGGTGTTTTAGCAATCCAGAATGCCATCAAGCGGTGACACCTGACTACATTATAATTACCTTTTTCTTTTGCCAATCTATCTTTATAATAAAATCAACTATTATCTTTAATAACTCACAAACAAATTGTGAGATTATTTATTTAAAATTAAAAAAATTAATGGAATTTTAAAGTTATGTTTAAAATATTTTGCTCATATAAAGTTGATTATTAGCTGCAAAATTCACGAGATCTTTTTTTCTCAAATTAACTTACATTTATGTTGACTATTATTATTGTCATATTTTTGCTGCAGGCAGAATAAATTTCTAAGAATTTTAATCCATGTACATAGTTTACAAATATCCATTAATACACTTTATTGTCACACAATATCAAAGTATGATACTTACAGTGATGAATAAAATGTTTTTTTTTTAATTTTCTAGTCATTAAAGATCAAAATCATCTTTATATGGATTTTTCATAAACAAAGGCACTGTATATTTCGTAAAGTCATTGGTTGAAAATTAAATAGTGCATTATTTGTGCTTTAATTCTATAATCCAAAAACTATTATATACTCATGTATACTCTATAATGAATAACCTCTACTGCACATTTTTAGTGTGAGTGGTACCTTTTTTTTATTTTAGGAAAACATAGCTTTAATGTAGTCACTATCCTATGATGTCATCAAATTTACAAAATTATCAACATTGTGAAAGACAGAATTTTTTTTAAAGTTTTATTTTTTTTAAGCTTCATAATAGCAAATAAATGATTGGAAATCAAATTTGTAGATTATGGATACAAAGTGATATTTGTCACTATAACAAATTGTTACATTAAGATCTATAACTAATTGGGGTAAAAGTATATTTCAATTACCAGAAAATTAATTATTTAAATACTTGAAGATTATTACTACTTGATGAAGGAATATTTTTATTTTTTTATTACATCAATTTATAATAATTGCTTTAGACTTAAATATCTTCATCTTTAGTTCAATTTCTTCTTATCAATTTGTCAAATTTTTTCTCAGTTTTTGTCATATCATCAGAAAAAACCTTTGCTAAATCTGTGCTCATTCAACAATTTATTAAAATACAAATATTAAACAAAATAAAACAAATAGTATACTCTGTTTCATGACTTTTTAAATCTATATCACTTCTACATGAAGATTTTATTCTGCAAAGGTTGTGTTTTACATACAAACTGTATAATAATTAAATTTACTTTCAATCTATTTTTTGTCATATCTAGAAAAGTAATAATTTTACTTTAGTTTCATGATTAATGAGTTATTATTTTATATATATTTCAATATAGACTTCCTTATTTCTAAATAACTTTATTGAAGTAATATTAAAAATATATCCAATATATTTTACACCTTAGATGCATATCATATTAAATTTAGTATAAAAACTTCATGCTTTATATCATTCCTCTTTTTTATAAAACATAGCTAATAAATATATGTGTATTTAGTAATTATTTTATAAATAAAAATTATATTGTTAACAAATTATACTGTATTTAATTTTTTTACAATTATGTAGAATTAAGAAAATATCATTCTAACTTCTGAGTTTAACTAGAGACTAAAGTTTCAAAATACTTTCAGTTTAAACATGTTTTCTGATATAATCTAAAACAGTGATTCTTTCAAGATTGCAAAGAACATAAATTTATTCAAAAAACTTTAGTAAAAATCAAATAATATTTTAACATTAATTGAAAAATAATGAAAACCTAAAATCTTCAATTCATATGATCATTAATAAAGATACAAAGTTTTAACATTGTAATCCAAAATTTATCTTACCAAACTTCATCCTAAAATCAATATATTGGTGAAATAAATATTGTATTCTCAATAGATAATCCTACTTTGTCTTTAAATTTTTTATAGATATTAGTTTTTAAAGTATAATACTAACTTATTCTATCATTAAGTCTTTAGTTTTGGTAGTTGTTTTCAATAATTACATAATCATCCATCTCATATCTCTAGATAATAAATAATTAAATCTTGCTGGAAATTGTTAGACTGTCCAACAAATAAAAAACCAACCACAAAAATGTCTCAAATTAAATAGTTTTTAATGAAATGGCTTTTTAAGGAAATACATTTTTCCCCCCATTTTTAGTGTTGATGAATAAAATGATAACTTTAAAAGTCAATCTATCAAGATCTAATCGGAATGGTAATCTAAAAGTTCTTCCTAGTTTAAATACGGAAGTGGAAAAACATAGATACATTCTTCCTAAAACACATGTCCTATGTTTTTGATAGGATAACCCATTTTTTTAGTGTTCACTGAAATTATCATTAAAAAATTTAACAATAAAAACGATTTACTGTGTTTCAAACACTCTTGATTTTTGATATACATAAAATTATCCACACATCAGAAAAATGATGCAAACATAATACAGATTAATGGTAAACACAAGTAACAGAACTTGAAGGGAAACCAAATCCAACAGTCTTCTATGAGATTTCCATGAATGCTTAAATGTTATTATTAAACCACTGTAATGATTCAAAATTGAGTAGCAATCAAATAAGATGATGACATTGATACGTTTGTGCTGGAAGCTATATCTTTCTGAGATTCCGTTTTGTGGGTTTGTTATAAATGGTCATGATGGTATCTAGAATAAACTTTCTAAGTGATTAGATGAATATATACAAATGCCAAAACATTAAAAGGATTGGGAAATGTAGCGACAAAATCCATTTGTTGCACTTTAGATATTTCTAAATGTTAGCAGAATCTTGATTTTGCACTTATTCCTGAATATTTTAACAACATTATGTTCAGGGTTTTATTTCTACTTTATATTGAAGCTATATATATATATATTCTAACCTGGTCCGTTTGCATACTCACTTCCGGGCAGTATATTATATAAAATAAAATGGGTTCTAGCTCAGTTAATAATTAATAAATAAAATATTCAGCATTAAAATTAAATGTTTCACTAGCTCAAATTTAAAATACGAATAAGGTTTAGTTTATAGAAATAAATTAAAAATATTTAATATTTTCATGAGACTTGGAAGTGAAAATACAGGTGACAAGATAGATTACATTGAGCCAATATCCTACAGGATACTACCTCAATGGCATAAGAACACTATCCCCCCTATTACTATTTCAAATAAATAAACTTATAGTATTTTTACGACTTTAATAAATCCTATTTATTCAGATTAAGCTAATAATTAAATCTTAATCTTCTATTCATAATAATTTAGCTCTATAAAAATCTTGGGTTCATAAATGTATTCTAAGTTAATAAAAATTACGGTAATAAAACATGATAAGGGAATTTTATGTCATATTCTACTACACTTAAACTAATAATAATAAACAATAATAATATTCTTCATTGTATGAACTAATTCTATATATCTTTACTTTACTATAATCTATTACGATAAACAAAAATAATAAAATATCACAATATAATCTTTTATTTTCATATAAGAACGTAATAAATATGTAGTAGTATTAGATAATTTGACTTGTTATATGTGTGGCAAATAAGAGCATCATATTTCAATGTACCATTATAATAATTAATTTATGACCATAAGATAATGTAAATGTGATTATTTAATAAATATTCCAATTCTTAAAATAATTCTTTATTTATTTCAGTGCAAAAATATTGTATTTAATTTTATTAACTCTGTGTTTAAATTCATGAAGATGGAAAAATAATAAACCAAACACACAAATTTTGAGAAATCAAATTTTAACAAAGTTTATTATAACATTAACAACATAACAATTTATTTATAATATGTACATTTAAAACATCTTAAAGATTGGTACCATTATACATTCTTAATATTCGAACCTCGTTAAGTCTTTACTCTGACTTAAATCAACAAAAAATAAAATAATACAATATTATTAATCCCTGTTTGATCAATCTTATAAAAAAAATACATTTATTTAATGCTTACTCAAAATATATTTTACATCCTTTAGCTATTATTCAAGTATGCTTCCTTTTTTTTTTATTAAAATATCTATAGAAAACATAGTACGGATAAACATAAAATAATACTAATCGAAAACATGGATATCATTTTTACTAGACAATTTCACTTTAGCAATATTATCGATATCATGTAAAATATCTATTGATAATTTATTTCTAAATTATGGATACTATTGTTCACTACACTGTATTTATTAACTATAATACATTCCATTATAACAATATTATAATACTATATAATTATAACTACTAATACATTTTCTATTATTGAATACATATAAATTGTACCTAAACTTATTGTGTAGATCGTTTTTTTTTTACTTTATAGAATTATATTAAAAATATGCAGTACTCATTTTAAAAATTGAAATAAATATTTTAATATTATTTAATATTTCAAAAAGCAACTTTGCTTTACATATTTTATTCTTAAGATCTTATATTTATTTCCAAAATAAAACAAATCTATAACATATTTTATGATTCTTTCATTTGAAGTCCATTGGATTTTCAATTCCAATTCATACAAATTCTATTTCTTCATACAAGTAAATGAACTCATCTCATTCCAAACAATTGCATATCTTTAACTCTAAATCATCTATTATTTTCTTTTAAATATACCATACTGTACGATGTAGCTACTTTTTGGAAATCTAGATAGTGAATAGATTTATAGGATGGGAAGAAAAACTAGAGTATAACACATAACTCATATCGCATAAACATATACCATGGCACAGTGTATTTATAAAACTAGAGGCAAGACCTATTCTGTCTAATATCCTCAAATACTATAAATGATGTCAAGCTATTCCTTCACCTTTATTGAACATCAATACTCCAAGAAAAATAAACACTGTCCAAAATAAATATACATTTACAGGGCTTTGTTAACTGCATTGCACATCCACAAATATTATAAAATACTATTCATATTTTCCTAAATATCCTAACTTAATAATCTCCTGGATTCATGTTCATCATATTACTAATACCAGGTCACTATCCTATTCTTATTTCCTAAAGATTTATCAGGTCTTACATCGACAAATTACTAGCTTGCATATTCAAATAATAAATAAAATTCAACTATAATTAGAGCAATCTTACTAATCCATAAGAAAAGTTTGCTTATTTCTTTATTCTATATTCTAAACCATATACAAAGTAATCAGATAATACTTGAACATCCAATAATATGAAAGTTTTTTTTTTAAAAAATCACATAAATATTTATTATCATGTTGGGTTATATTACCAGTATAAAATCATAGCATGCATATTCCCAAATAAATCCTGATCTCATAATGTTTAAAAGTGTTGTATAATGCATATATTTTAACATTCATACTTCATACATTATTTAAAAATAAAAAAAACCTTAATACATCATAATAAATATCAATAATTTATTAGTTGTTACCAAGCGACATTAGCTCATCATTATCACATTTTGCAGTCTTCTTTTCTCCAACTAGATATAACATCGCATACATAAAAAAATATACATCCATGCTTCTATTTAAATATTCTAATTTAAATTATTAAAATTATTATATTATAGAATTTTAATGTTATCAATAGATTAATGTTCATGTTCCTAATCTTTTAAGACAGAAAATTTACACTTTAAGTAAGTTAATAAATAAATAAAAAATCAAGACTATAATTACGTATATCTTCAATTAACTCTTCAATTGACAAAGGTTCTTGATAAAGTTCAAAAAAATGTTTATTATTTTCTCGGGAGTTTTTTTTTTTTTTTTTAATGTTCTCCTCAAAAGCGCTTCTCTACACCTCCTCCATTGCTACAACGATGAACAAGACAATGTGTTTCCTGCAGAAGTGTCATCCAAACTTCTGGCATGAAAATCTTAGGTTTTAAAAATAATAAATAAAATTACAACATCTTGAAAATTAAACAAAATAATCATCAATCTATTCTGGAATAGTTAATAAAATAATAGTTTATAACTTTTTTAGTCCAGAATGATGATTATTGAAATCATAATACTAAAAAAATAATCCCATGAAGCTTCCTAGAATATTCCATATCAGTGTAGTAATGCATTATGTTCCATTTGGCTTAGTTTGATCTATCTGAATAAATTATTTGTGCAATATTTATTTCCATAACTTTATCCTTTTATTTATTAACATATTCATTTCTTTATAGGTTTCTTCTTTAGTAGATTTATTGGTTTTTACCACTTATTCAGAGGTTTTTCTTATCTCAAATTATTAGCTTTTAAACAGTTTTATATACGCATATTAACCCTTTATATGCCTCAGGTTTTCAATAACATACGCTTTTCTAAAATATTTTTCGTGAGTTTTTTCTTAAAATAATTTCTTGTAGAATTATTTAATGTTTCCTTCACAAAGGATATAACATTTATTTTTATAACTTGATATTTCTATAAATTTATCATAAAGTATACTTGTCTTATTGCTCTTAGACAAGCTTATCTTACTATATAAAAATAATGCGTGTTTACTTTTAGACGGCAAACAGTTTTTCCATTTAAGTTTTTTGTATAATGTCCATATTGCTATTTTATTCATTAGAACAGTTCTCTTGTTCAGCACTATTGAAACTGTATCAATAAATATTATATACATTTTTAAAATATTATAAATTAAATATATTTCACTTCTTGGTATATCCATTTTATTATTGCAAAGTTCTAAATTAGACTTTGACAAAATACTTCCGGTAAGAAAACTTTTAAAAAACTAGCAACCCATATTCAATAAAGTTATTAAATATATTTTAGTTTAAACTCTCTTTTTGCAAAATATTTTTTAAAAATATCAATTAGCTTTGCAAATAAATTGTACGAGACCACTAAAATTGACTAAATAATAAAATTTAAAATTATTATCACCTTGATAGCTTCTGATACGATTCCGCTACCTTTTTACATTATTAATCACCCCTGACAAATCCACTGCAATGGTATTTATACCCTGTAAATATACTTTATCCTATTGGTTGATTCTTACTTTTAGTTCAATACCAAATTTGCATAATGTTGCAAACTTACACAATTAAATTTCAAAATAAAAATTATAACGTATTAAAACTTTACAAATATTATTTAAAAATATTAATTTTAAATCAATTATTACTTTACCAAATTACTTTAAATATTTAAAAATAACTTTTAAAAACAATATTTAATAAATTATCCCACTTTTAATATTTAATTTATCTATTTTTATTTTAACTAAATATTTAACTTTTTTATTAACTGTACTCATTTTTATTACATTGTTTAAAACACTTTATACGATAACTAACTTAATATTTAATATTTGCTTTATGCTAGATAATAATTACATTTAACTCTATAATGCAATTCTGCAATATTTTAAACTTTATTAATTCAAATACAAACAAGCATGTGTGTGTAACCATATTATGCAGGTCCCATGATTAATATAACTTAAGATAGACTATCCAATTTTTCTCTGTCTGGGAATAATACATTGCTACACTTATTGTATTAAATAAAATAATACAATCAGATAAAATTTGGAAAAATAATTTAGAAAATATAGAATCAAATATAACTTTCACTACCATAAAGATTACTTTTAAAATATACGATATTAATTATGATTATTAAATATGATTTATAAATTTAAATATAATATTTACTTAATTATAAATTTAAAACTATTAAAATTGAACTTTTAGACATACTTTTAAATATTTATAGCTGAGTTATTTATTATGGACAGCTTTTGCAACCATATGAAATAATAATTTTAGCTTTATTTAACTGTTCTTAAGTGATTCATTATAATATTATGCACTACATAATTTCATTAGCTTCAAATCATACTTTTAAGATAATATTAATAAAATATAATCAACACATCAAGAGAACACATTCTAAAATTTAAAATTTTTAGTAATTTACTGTAATTAGCTATTTCTGACCTATAGAAAAGGGCACTATATATATATATCATGTCAAGTTATATTTAAATCTTTTTAAATCCTGTTACAGGGAAATTTCGAATTATTTTTGAAATTATTCAAGGATAATAAGAATTAAATTTTATTTTATTAAATATGCTAAAGACACGTGTGTATAGAAAGAATTAGCTGAGATTCTAGAAAATTCTGATAAACAATTAATTTTAAAAATTTAGCTAATTAAAATGTCTAAGCATTTTGTTTTAATAAAATTTATAAAAGCAGATTAATTATAGGGCATAGGTACATTTATATAGCCTATTGAAAGCTTATTTAATTAATGCAAAGAAGATAATCAATTTGTATTATATATGTAAAAGAATATTGTGTTTATTTTTTAATATTTGGTCTGGCAGTAAAAAGGTATTAATTGATGCTTGATTACTGCAGGGAAAATGGAAGTAAACAAAAAATATTAAGAATTTGAAAATTTTTCCTAATTAAAAAATAAGTACTGGATTGAAATTGTAATTAAGCTGATCAGCAAAAATATATTTTTTTAATTAAAATTAATCCTGGATGCTTTTGTTGAAAATTGTACGAATACCTCAGAAAATTTGTCATACATCATTATTATTGTTGTTCATGAGAAATTCTTAAAACTGTTTAGGTGAGAGAAATTCTTGAAGATTGTAACAAAAGTTTTAAGAAGTCATTAGTTATTTGGCTGCTAGAAGCTTTGTAGTATGCTAACCAGTGAGTAAAAGCTTGTTTCAGCTTTCCTTTTGCCATCTTTGGAAAGTGTGAGTATGAAATCCAGATGGAGTTAATGAATTGCTGTCTATCTGAAGTCTGCTGACTCATTTACCTGTGACAATGTACCTGCCATTATAGATGAATTCAACCTGCTGACATGCTATTATCCCAGAAATAAGAAGATACCCAGTCAATTATGCCTCCATCAGTCATATGCTATTTCAATGAACCAGCCTGTCTCCAATTAATTAATATCTGAGAAAATAACCATCCAGGACCATGTGAAATGCACCAATGGTAGCAATGTGATATTATATCTACATCTTAAAATTGTTCACAAAGGTAATAATCACAGAAACATTCAACATTAGTCAGAAATTAGATCTGCAATTTTATATTCTTTTTTACTTGTATTATTTCTTTATTTTATTTTTACTTTACTATTATAAATTAATCTATATTGTTAAGAATGATTAAATAGATTGTGAGAGGTAGTCCTTTTTAAAGTTTACATATATGCTAGATTTAATATTCAAGAATGAGAGTTATTTTTGTAGACATATTTTTATTTCTTAAAATCATCTCCCCTCCCTCCTCTCCCTTAAAAAAAGAAAGCTAATTAAGCAAAATAAAAAGATATTTTCGTTCCTCATTCTTCATCTGGCTCAAAGATTTTGATTTTTCCTAAAAATAATGTCATGTGCTTCAATTAAAACTTATTTTTGCAATTATAAACAAATATAAAACATTTTAATAAACAGTGTTAAAAAAAGGTTCATTTATATTTTTTTTCAAAAGGACAAAAGTATATATCATTTTGTTTACATTAGTTGAGATAAGTTAAGATAAGCTTTCATAAATATTTTATTATAATTATATATAAAAATCATAGACCTCTAGAGTTATCATTTAATGTATTTTTTCATGTGTGTAAGATCTATAGAGTGGACCTTCAATTAAGCATGGATTACTTATATCTTTTAAAATTTGTATTTATCTTGGATGAACTGTTTAGGCTTTAATTTAGGAAAGTAAAGTAATATATGACCACTTGTTCAGACTTATAATGTGGCTGCTCACATTTATTTCTGTGTAGGAACCATCATAAAATTCCAGGCTTTCGTAATGAATTATTTATTGCTTGTTCTGCCTTTATTTAAATTGTGTTGCCAGGTTATTTATTTATATATTTTGATTAATTCAAGTTTGGGCTCCTCAAGCAGACATTTATTTTTGCTTTGGAAAGATGATTTACTGGGTTGCTAAGGCAGACATATATCACTCATATTTTCATACACAGAGAATCTTCATTGTTATTTGTATTCTTATCAATGCAGACACTCATTCCTACTTGATAGTAATAATTTTGTTACTGGTTATAAAAGCAGATACTCATTCTTGCTTCATCTGACCCTTGATATGATGAAATCCTTGGTTATGGCATCACCAAGATGAGCATATCCCATCTGTTTCATCATCAGATCTACTTTTGTTTTTATACCCTAGCACTGTGCTTTATATCTTTTAATTATTTTAAAGTCTGATCTTGCAAGCATGCAGTTAGTCATAATTCTAGGTTCATTGCATCTTAGCTCTACATGATTATTCATTAATTAAAAAGTTAAACCATTGTAAACAGTCCCCCTAGAGATTATTAAGACATAACCTATAGTCCCTCCATTTGATGTAATTAATGATAATTAACTGTTTAGTCATTAATTAATTTCTTTTTGGCAACAACCTCAATATAATATGTAAATTTAGCTATTTAAATTTTAAATTTATTTTGATTCAATTTTTCATTATTGTCATTAATAAATTCATTTATGTACACATTACATCTCACATTTGTGTCTTGTTGACCACAATTAGTTTTTTATAATTTTAAGAATTTCTTGTATTTCCCTGATCTCAGTGGGATTTAAGAAAAAGGGCATATATGCTAACATCAGATGTGTTGGTCACGTGAAAATTGTCCTGGTCACATAGGTAATGAAGTTTGACTTTGTATTGTTTATGGTAATGTTTATATCAATGTTACATACAGACATGCAAATTAATGATTATTGCTTGGTTCCTAAAGTTAATTTTTACTGACTATACATATCTGATCATTATACTGTGTCATGAAGCTTTACTTTAATTACCCACTTGTCTTCTGTGAGATTTATAACTATAACCCAACTTCCAATATTTACATTTGCAAATTTAGAGAAAATTGTATTGTTTTTAACTAATCCATAATTCATTTGTCTTTTTTCCTTTTATTTGTGACTTTTTTCACATAAATGTAATGCTATCAGTAAATATATCCATTTTTAAATTCTTTAATTTAAGTTACAATATGTGTTTGTTGGTTTGTATGTTTGTTTGTAGACTATTGTAATCACTTTTATTATTTAAGTTTGAATAAAATTTTAAAATCAAGGTTTAATATATGTAAATTCAATTAAATTGCTTCAAATGTGGTACACAAAAAAAATAGGTAATACATCGTTTAATTACCCATACTGCTCTATGGCACTGTTGCTAGTAAAAAACAAATAGATATAATGTTACTGGGCTGTTTTGAAATTTTGTTGATTTATGTTTTTAATTTTTGGATTTGCTTGATTTTGATTTTTTGTTGTTGTTGCTGTTGCTTTTTTTTTTTTTGTAACCAGTTTGATGTATATTTCTTAAAAATAAAATAATGGGTTTTTTTATTTATTTATTTTTGGCTTTTTAAAATATTCTGTCTTTTTTTAAAAAAAAAAAAAAAATTCTTTTTGTCCTGTCTTTTTTTTTTTTTTTAAAGAAACTTTTTTTTTTGGTTCCAAGTCTTTTTTTTTAATTGTTTTTGAATAAACTTTTTGTTATTTGTTTATCGAGAAACAACAAGGCTTTCTCAACAGACCTCTCTAAGACCTGTCATCATATTCTTTATGGCGTTTTGACACCTTTCTAACTCAGCTCTAATACACTTCACTGTAAGCTGATCCCGGCTTCAAGAATCAATTAGCTGTACTGCTTGCAAAAAAGTGATTCAGAAGCCCTCAAAGCCCATTCTATGAGCAAATGGAACCTTTTTGTCGACATTGACGCAATTGACATTCCATTTCAGATGTTTGACAATGCCTTAATTTCATTAAGCCACCACAAAGACAATTTTTCTGGATGGGTAAAATATTTTTTTTGGGGGGAGGGTTTACAGGAAAGCCACCACATCTGCTTCTGTAGCAGGTAAATCTCAAAACTACAATGCCGAATGGTCATCTGCCATTGAACGGTTTTGATCTCGAAAAAGTCTCGGAAAGTGTGCGATTTGATCATGAACTTTGCTGAATCGTGAGTTACACTTCTCATTTAGTGAATTCTAACCCCTGACAATGAACGTAGGAATGTTTGACAATTCATTACAATTTTTACTAACTCACATCAATTACAATACATTTAAGCAAAAAAAAATTGTTCTAATATACTTATCGTCATTACAACTACAGAAACCTTCATATCATATGCTGTACAATAGTCAAGAGTAATGTCTATAGAAAGTGTTGCATACTCATCACTAATAATGTTCAACATGCTAGAAATGTTGGGGTAAGGGTGCACTTCAACATCTTAGTGTTTGAACAGTTTACAGGCTGTAAGATTTATGAGCAGCCTTGTAAACAGCATATTTATGTGCTTTAGCGTAGAAACAGTGCCATCGTGCAGTGTGGATCAATAGACAATGTATTACCAAAAAATATCTTACAAAGTATATGAGATGTTAATATTTTGGTAGGTAACATAGTTTCATAGATATGGACTAATGCCTGGAGAAATTTTGAATATTTTGATATCAAATTTAAAAATTGTTTTCAGATATATGTTTTAAGATGCACATGATTTTCTTGGTTTTAATAGTAAGTTTTATTTACTTCATAGAAAATAAACTTAGTTTACAATATAGTTTTGTTAAGCTTTTTTTAAAAAAATCCAGTAAAAAAAAATGTTAAATACTTTTCAACAAAAAGATGTCTACATATTTTAATATAATTAATGCTTTATTATACATTTATATAATTATGCACATATACTAAATATTATATATACATAAGGGATATAAATATTAACTTAATGCACAACTATTGGGTGATATATACAAATTGTAAGTGTCAAATTAATTTAAAGTAAAATCATATGTATTGAAACTGTAAGATTCAAATTCGAGTCTTAGTTTCACCTTAGTCATATTTATTCTATCATCTTCTACCCACTCCCCCATCCCACCTAAATTTAAACCTTCAATATTGGACTGTGTGCATATAATAGTATTAGTTATATATATATAAAAGCTTGTTAAATATGCCTCATGCACACACACTCCAATATGAGATATTAACGCATTGAAATTAATTTATTAAATTTAGAATATTTAATATTTTGCGTTAATTATTATTTAGGTCAAAGTTATATAATATTTTAATTTATAAAATCTAAAAGTTGTTTTAATCTTTTAAATGTTAAAATGTATTAAAAATAGAAATTCCCCTGCTAAGTAATATTGTAAGTCATAATGGGTGGGGAGAGAGACAATAGAATACTGAGAAATATTCCTAAAAGCTTTTTAATTAGTTTTAAAGAAACATCTGCAGTATAATGAGGTCATAGGTGAAATACATAATAAAGTAAAGTAAAATGTTCGGATTGAAATGACAAATGGAACATGTGCTCTTAATGCATTATTTTACCTGCAGATATTTTGAGCGGACCTGAAAGGTGAACCAATACATCATGTCAGATCGATCCAGAAGATAAGGAGCAAGGTGGACAAAAAGTATATAAAGCTTGTTAAAAATAAGAAAAGGCTAATCTCATATCTAATGTCCCAACTCTGATCTGCCATCTGTTTTTATAAAATATGATTTTTACGTATCATCTTGCTATGGCCGAGTAGTAGGCATGAATTATTCTCCTCTGGAGAAATGGGAGATGCACTGGATCCCCTACTTGCTTTAAAAATGAACTTAAACTGTTTGCTGTAATCCATATGCTGCTGCGTAATTGACTGCTGCTTGTAATCATGACCACTAAATGAACTCTTAAGGAAAAACTACTGTGCCAAAATTCATAAACAGGAGGATCACTCAAAATGTGCATGTTCTGCTTTAAATCAAAGGTAACCGGTACCCAAAAGCTTTAAGAACTTTTCTGCTCTTATTTAAAACTAGAACTCATCTTTCTAATGTGTAATATTTTAGTCATAATGTATACTCATGTAAATTCTATTTTAAATCCACTAAACTTTTTAAAATCTGTAATTTTTAATTACTATGTGATCTTTCCTTTTCTTTGGGTATCCATTTCTATTAAAATTATTTATTTACATAATTGATTTCATGCCTCAATAATTTCTGACCTAGTTTCTTAACTTATTTAAATGTTAACCTTCACCAAAATGCAAGGAGTTATTAGATAACATATTTATGATAAATTTGTCTTATATTAATCAAGCGGCTAGCTCAGGAATTATTTAATTTTGATATTTGATAAATTATTTCTCTGATGCATCTCATTATATATATATAATATGATTTCTTGTATTGTCTTATAGTTTAAAGAATTATTTTAGCTTAAGAGACACATCTAACTTTCATGATTAGCTATGAGTGTGGGTGTCCCATAATTTGTACGGGTGGATATTTTAACTTAGCAATAGAGATATATTAGAATTATACTCTTTATCCTTTTATTATTAGTATTGATTGGTATTTATTGAATTTCATTTTATAATTAAACCAATCTCAGGTTATTTGAGGGCTTGTCAGTTAATCACTCATAAATGTGGGTCTTGGAAGTGAATCATTACTTGTTAGCATTTAAATAATAAATCTTATTCTATTATCAAATGATAGGTGTTATTATTGAGTGATGCCAAAGTTTTCTCCTATTTCAAGCCAGGGAAATCACCGGATACTTATATTTATAGGTATCATTCTGCTCCATTAGGAAGGGCATAGTTCAACGTGCTCCCATGGAAAACTGAGTCCGTCATGCAGTTGGGTAGTGACAGAGACAGAAGTTCCCGCAGACCTGGACTTGCATTTAAGACTGGTCTCATAGGGTCCCTGGTAGAAATCCTGACCATGAGTATATATTTCCCTCTTGGCTTACATCTCAACGTTCACTCCATTATTATTCTATGGCATCTCTATAAATACCACCTCTCATCTAGTTCAATTATTCTTTTATTCTCTGCTTTTTATCTCACTTCCCAAGACTCCCACATTTTCTACTTTCAAATAACAGGCCCCTTTTAGAATTAATCTTTAATTTAAAACTTTATATATTAATCTATTATTGGGATAAGTAAATTCGCTGCTGTATATCTCATTCAACATCTATCTCACATGATAGCTAACATATTTAGTCTGGGGCATGAAATGACAGGCTGTGCTACCATTATATACCCAAAGGGACAGGTCGAATTATTAATACTTTACTAATGTACAATTATGCCATATTAGGAGTATTGATGGAGATCAAACTCCAAGTTTGTAAATAGTTTTTTGTTTATACCAATATTAAATATAGTTTTAAATATATCTTCATCATCATGTCCATTTTCTTAATACCTTATAGCTATAGTGTCTCATATCATAAATTAAATATAATCTCATTCATTAGTTTTATAATAATATTAGTAATAATAGAATTAGTTAGAGTCTCTTGCATCTCCCTGACCCCTGTGGCCTAAAAGATGTTTGCTAATGTGGTGGCAAGTATGTTATCCCATAGTTTTTCTGATTCATTCTTGTTAACTCAGCATTGCAGGCCCTGAACCCACCTGTAGTGCTGCTCTTCAACTGTAGTGGAAGGAAGATGCAACTGGTTAAAGAGATATATGAATTCTGACTGTTACAGTATTAAGTAAAAATTTGCTTACAATATAATTTTAATTAGCTTTTTTTTTTTGAAAAAAAATTAGACAAATCATAAATACCAAACATTTTTCATTTAAAACCATATTTTCAGACTTTAAGTCACTTAATGATTTACTATACACATATATAATTATGTACACATACTGAATGTGATATATACATAAGGGATAGAAGAAATATTTAGTAATATACATCAACTATAAATGTCAAGTTAATTTAAAGAACAATATAGTTTTACATTTTTATTTATTGTGTCAATACTAAAAAATTAAAAATAAATAGAGATAATTGTTTTATATTATGTGCTTATATTCACTATGCACTTAAAAGCAAAAAAAATAATTGGTTCTTCAACCACAATTGGGGCTGTTAGATTTAACTTAAAATAAAAGCATGGGGATTCAGGAATTAATTAAGTCAATGCCTATTTTTTAAAACAAGGGATTGACTTAATTAATTTCTGTACTCCTCATGCTTTTATTTCAAGTTAAATTTAAAAACATCAATTGTGGTTAAAGAAACAATTTTTTTGCTTTTTAATGCATGATAAATAAAATTATTTAATATATAAAAAAATTCTCTATTATTATTATTATTAAGTGCTTTTATTTAAGTTACATTATCTGTTTGTTTGTTTGCTTGCAAGCATGTAAAGTATTGTAATCACTTTCATTATTAAAATTTGAATAAAATTTTAAAATTGAGTTTTAATAGATTTAAATTCAATAGAATTAAATTCAATAGAATTGGTTCAAATTTCGTACATAAAAGAGAATTACCAGGGAAAGCAATATAGGACTATAACATTTTACATAAGTGACTTAGTTTCTTAGCTATAAAACATTTGGTTAGAAAGTTTTCAATATTTTGTTATCACAGTTAAAAATTGTTTTTATATTTTCAATATATTTTAAGTTATGCATGCATTTTTTTTGTTTCAGTTGTAAGCTTCATAGTATACACTATAGTTTTATTAAGGATTTTTAAAAATAATTTTTTTCCACGTAAAAAATGGCAACAATTTTTAAATAAAACATAAGTGTAATGTTTTGTTATGCATATATATATATAATTGTGTATACATACTAAATATGATATATACATAAGGAGTATACATATTAACTAACTTAATGCAAAAATATCTAATATATAAACAAACATTAAGTGTCAAATTGATTTAAAGTAAAATTATATCTAGTAAGTGAAGTTGATTTACAACATAGTTTTGATAAGTTTTTTTTACATAAAAATTTTCAATCAAAGCAAAAATGTCAAACACTTTTCACTTAAAATAATATTTTCATATTTTTAGTATTATACATATATATTATTATGTACACATATTAAATATGATATATATACATAAAAGTATACACATATTAACTCATAGCAGAAATATTTAATGATATTATGAGGAACTCAATTTCAGAAACATATCTGAAAATAAATATTAAATTAAAAACATTTTCAACCTTCTAATAAGAAAAATAAATTATTTTATATTATTTACATGAAATGATTTAAAATTAAAAATATGTTTAATAACAACTTAAGACAATTTAAGAATTACTTAAAGAACTTAAATCTTTAATACAATAATATTTGTTTTTTCATCCCAATCCTGATTTTGTCACAGCAGCTCTAATTCCAAAGTACCATATATATATATATATATATATATATATATATATATATATATATATATATATATATATATATATATATATATATATTGTAATGGAATGTACTTGCTGCATTCCATTTAAATTGAAGAAAGAAGGCCCCAAACATTGGGAAAGCCAAATATAATGGAATGTATCTTTATATGATCTCAAATGAAAATAAACATATGAACTTTTGCAACAATAATCATTAGTTAACCAAGCCCCTAACTTTGATACACCAAATGTAATGAATAATTAAACGAACATATTATGCTGACCACGTTGTGGCATCCAAATGTAATGGAACATACTTTTACTCCATTATACCAATCATCAGTTAACTGGGACCAACAGTTTGTGGTGCCAAATGTAATGGACAATATATCATATAAACATATTATACCTCAAATGTAATGGAACGTCAATATATGAGAAGAAAATAATGCTTCAAACATTGGATGATAAACGTAATGGAATATATATAATCTAAATGAATCCAATTGTTGAGAAAGCCTAATATAATAAATTGTATAATTTAAATGAAGAAAGACAAAATTATCCCAGTTATATTTAAATAAATTGTTTATATGCCCTTCCAACTAGCTATACATGAAATAAATCTAAAATCATACAGAGCAATGAGATCTATCATTATAATTTATTTTCAAGGTTGATATGACTAACTAATCAAATATATATCAGAAACAAAGGGAATTCTATTAAATCCAATATACACATCTATTATGTAAATTTATGTATATCTAAACATATCAATGAATAATAATATGTGTAAGTGGCCTAAAGACTAAACAATAAGTGAAATATGAAGTTATCCTCTATTAAATTGTGAATTCAATTAATTTCATAATGACTCTGGCATTAAAAGAAAAATAAGAATAAAATATTAATACTCTTTCAAATAAATTACAAAGGCATTACTTATAAAACAAATAGTACATCCTTTATTTTTATATTAGGGTTTAATTTTAGGTAATATCAATGTTTTAAATACAAACCCAAATAATAAATATACATATATACTTGCAATAAGTATATATATTAAATAAATAAAGACATATCTGTGCTTAACAAGTAGGTATTAATATAAATACAAATCCATATTTATATTTTTCAGATATTTAAAATAATAAATAAAAAAATATTATATACAGCAAAATATATATAAATTATTGTTTTGGTATGCATAAGAATCATTATATAAAGTTAAAAAAAAAATGGAAATAAATTAATAATAAAACAATTTTTATAATAAACATTTGCGAATATAAATTTACTTATTAAAATATACATAACAACTCATATGCAACCCAAACTTATAAGCCATACTTTAAGGTTTTAAATTACTTAAGTGTTAATTTTGACACCTGTTAAACGTTTATTGCTGTTAGAAAACAAGACGCTTGAATTGAATATTTATAAAACGTTATATTTTTATAATGAAAAATAAAAGTAAAAAAAAATGAATATCGATCTCAAAAATATATTTATATATCATTTATACATATAAAATTATTTACTACCTTTCAAAATTCACTTGTTTAGTTTTCCTTCAAAAGTCAACTTATTCCATTGTTTTATTTCTTTATCCGTTTAATATTAGAATGCATTCTAGTTAAAGTGAAGAAACTATCACGTTAGAGAAAATTGTCAATTCTTGGATGTATGTATATTTTTATCCTTCTAAAATTTCTTTCCTTGAAAAATAAATAAATAAATTGAAATGTTAAATCCAATATATTAATTCTAGTTACCTCCAGATTATTATTAGATTGACCATTATAGATTCCAGATAGCTATGTCAAATTTCGGCTTCAGACGCGATGAAATACATGTATTGAAATTTGCTTAGTTTTTCTTTTTAAATTGCCTTGGAATAAATGAAAGAAATGGTGCAGCCTCTTGGCTGCGATATATCTCTATTAGCCTGTCATGATTTATGTATTTACCATAGAAATCTATCTTATTCCAATATTCTGAAGAATGGTAATTTCAAAGAAAAAAAAATACAACAAATTTTTATCCTTCAGTTGGTTTTATTACTATCTTAATAATAATAATGGCCTCTTCTTGTTGTTGCTGTTGTTCCACGTGCTAGCAAATGCTGTTTTGAAAACCATTGTTACACATGTTTGATTTTAAACAATTAACATTAAAAAAATATATATATCAAGCATATATATAAAAAATATTAAATTGAAAATTTATTTGACAGCTTTAAAAATATACATAAATAATAATATTGCATTTTTTTAATAATCACTGCAAATAAAATAATTTTATTATAATCAACAATTTATATGTCTTTATTTATTTATAATAATTAGAACATATAAGTATTACTATTAAACATCTCACCATTAATAATAATAATAATAATAATAATAATAATAATAATAATAATAATAATAATAATAATAATAATAATAATAATAATAATAATAATAATAATAATAATAATAATAATAATAATAATAATAATAATAATAATAATAATAATAATAATAATAATAATAATAATAATAATAATAATAATAATAATAATAATAATAATAATAATAATAATAATAATAATAATAATAATAATAATAATAATAGCTAAATATTCACAATGATGTACCATCAACAAATAAATAAAATAATAACTTCAAACAATAACTATACCTAATAACCATAAACAATAATAATACTTCATATATAAACATCAACTCAAAGAGATTTTTTTTTATAACAAATGATAATTCTTAAAATATAGATAGACTTATCAATATTTACAATACCCCCTAATCCACCGGGGAAAAAAATGACTTTGCAGATAACTAATGAATTATGAGATATCGAAAAACTTCTCAAATTTGTAATCTTTCTAAGGACTAACATGGTTTAAAGAATATCATTTTTCATATTAATAACCATATTCATTTATTTATATCTATCTTTCAGATCATCTAGATATTTGTCCAAGTTTTCTTTAAAAAAAAATAATAATAATAATCAAAAGTGCCTTTTTAATTCTTCTTGAAAAGAATTTCCAGTATGTTGAACTTTGTGAAGAAGTTTGCTTTGATTTACAAGATTTTCATATAGCATTTTGGTATAATTCAATTGCTTTTGAATAATTTTGAGATAAGTATCTAAAGATTTTGTTATGAACTCCTTAGATTCTGCATCTATATCCTTTACATAAATAGTAACTTGATCATAAGCACTAACACAATTTTTAACTTTATCAATAACAGTTGCTATTTTATCAGATAATCTATTATTTTTCCTTTAACTATCTTGATAAACATCATCGACTTGAGTAAGTCTTTATTTTACTTCACTTATTCTACGTTCAATTAAAAACAATTCTCTGGGCAATTTTGAATGGTATTCATTCAAATTTTCCAAATAATCCTTTAAAAATCGCAAATCAGATTGATGTAATACAACTTCAACATTAAAGAACTCTTGAAAATCATTTTGTTTTACAACATTAACATTATCCTATTCTATATTAATTCTTTTCAGTTTAACTTTAGATTTACTTAAATCTCTTTCCTTAGCTATATTTTCTTGAAGAAAATCTTTATTAATCACATTCTCACTTCTTATTTTTAGTTTAATTTTGGCTTTGCCAATTTCTTTTTCCTCATCAATCATCCTTCTACCAAGATTCAGATCAAATATCTTTTTACCCATTCTTTTAAATTTTACCTTTGCTTTCCCTACATCTCTTTCCTTGTCAATCTTCTTTCTAAGAAAATCAATATTATTTATCATTCCTTCTACAACTTTAAGTTTAACTTTTGCTTTGCCTACTTTCATCCTTCTATTACAATTTTCATAAAGAAAATTCTCTTTAGATTTCTTTACCTTTTTATTTCTCTCAAATTTCAATAAGATATATCTTACCAACTTTCTCCTACTGGGATACTTGTAAAATAAGTCATTTCTATTGCAACAATGGTACAAATTATCACTCAAATATTTATATTGTAATATATCTAAAAATACGCTTTCTTTGTACCACACAAAATTACTATGATACTGTTCTTTATATTGACTTTGATAAACACATTCTGTTCTTTCTAGTAATTTTTGAGAGTTAATTTTAATCTTTTCTGGTGAACTTAATTCAACTTCTAAAGTTTGAACACCTTCATTCATTTTATTATCATGCATTTTTATTTCTCTTAACTCTAGAGTACTATTGTCTAACCATTGAAAACCTAACTGCCCAATTTCTAAATTCTCAACAGTGTCCTTTAATCTTTCACAACTTAATTCTACTTCTTCTGATTGCTTTTGTGAATTTAATTTTATTTCTAAGGATTTATCAACTATTTTAACACACTCTTCATTTTCATTAATATTTTCACTAGTCACATCTATGGGTTTTTTATATTCTTCCATTTCTTCATCAACTTTTGTGTCTAATCTTATAAAATTATTATCTACCAGAGTTTTTGATGCAACTTTTAATTCTCTAGAAAGATCATCAGAGTTGGTTTTCAACCCAGCTTTAAATCCATGAGAGTTGCTTGTTAATGCAGTCATTAGTTTCTCATGATTGGTATTTAATCTAGACTCTAGTCTCTCATAATTTGTTTTTATCTCAGCTCTAAGATCTGCTTTTAATTCTGCTCTAAATTTTTCCATAAATTCTCTTAAATCAAAATCACCACTAACTGCCATTTCATTACTATTATCCATTATTACTAGTACTGTAATATTATACAAAAAAATATTTAAGATATATATATATATATATATATTTATATATATATATATACTAAATATATATATATATATATATATATATATATATATATATTTCTATGTAGTAATTACCACAGATCAAGGGCTCACCATCTCCAATCATTATCCCAACAAGCAATTACTCAACTAAGCAAAGTACAAGCCTTTTTAATTTTATGATACATAATAGCTATCTGACAATCTAAATTTCAGTTGTTAGAACTCATAAACTTATTGGCTTATAAAAAGTCTCTTCTATCACTATAACAATAATAAATTCCTCTAAAAAATATATATAGAGAGAGAGAAAAAGAAAGTAACAACTGAGATCACTAACTAACATTTATTTATAGATAATGATAATAAATATTCCACACTTATACAATATTGAAATGTGGAAATTTCATATCAAATTCAATATAACCTTGAAATATTTAAAATACAATAAAATGTTCACATGCCTTGAAAACAACCAATTCAATAATATTGTGAGATAACTTTCGCATTCAAAATAATGGTAGTTAAATATAAAATGCTTAAATTGATGCCTATAAATTTTCTGGACCTTAAAACTTAATACCATTTTATATAGATAAAAAAAAATCAACTTCACTAATTATTAACTTTTGTGCCCAAAACACTATTTTACTAAAATTGTACTAATGCAGTTTATCATCAACAAATATTCACTAATTGAACTTCAAGTTTAAAAGTCACTTATAATGGAAAATATAACATTGATATGCTTGTTTTCAAACCCTAATTGATAATCAATGTAATATATTATTTGTTACCAACAATAATCAATTAACCAAGCCCTTAAGTTTGGTGTTATATATTTAAGTTATATACTTATCTATTCCTCCAAAGATCCGACAGATACTGACAGCCAAAAGATTGATTAGCACTTCAGAACTTTGATATAGATAAAAGAATTCAATCATTACTCCCAAAGCATACAATGTTTCATGAACACTTAGATGATTATCACATTTCATTCTATCCAAGCTACTACAACCCATAATAATTTTCTGAAAACACTATTGCACTGCCCTGCTTACATCTAAGTCTTAGGGGCTATTATTTATAAAATATTTCCTTGCTCATCTTTGGGAGTCTTAGAGGCAAATATTATACATATATCAAAAATAATTATACCTTACTCTCTCTGGAGTCTTAAAGGTAAAATCATGGCAGGACTACTGTTAACTGCTTCATGATAAATAATAACTAACATCACAATTTGGGTTGGAGCAATGAATGAGATCAATCAATCACAAGTGACATGAATGCATCACATCCTCAAGACAATGACAAAAATTCCCCATCCAACATCAATACTTGCAACAGAACCAACCAAACTCCAACAATCAAATATCCAATCTAACCCTCAAAATTATAGATTTTCTACAACATAAACTTTCCAAATATGGACAAAATTATTACGCTATAATTTAACACCATCAATATAATTTTTAAATTGAAATTAAACTGCTTCATGACTATATTTATCTTTCATCATTAAAAAAATACAATAACAGTAACAATCACCATCTAAACATAAGGCCAAAATATTTCCATTTATATAAAAAAAAATTAAACACACAAAAATGCTTCTCTTTCTTTAAACTATACATCTCATATCAATAAATATACTACACATCTCTCAGGTATGTGGGGTATTTCAAGCCCTAATTAGCTTATTTTGAGCCCTAGTTGTTGCGCCAAATGTAATGGAATGTACTTGCTGCATTCCATTTAAATTGAAGAAAGAAGGCCCCAAACATTGGGAAAGCCAAATATAATGGAATGTATCTTTATATATGATCTCAAATGAAAATAAACATATGAACTTTTGTAACAATAATTATTAGTTAACCAAGCCCCTAACTTTGATACACCAAATGTAATGAATAATTAAACAAACATATTATGCTGACCATGTTATGGCATCCAAATGTAATGGAACATACTTTTACTCCATTATACCAATCATCAGTTAACTGGGACCAACAGTTTGTGGTGCCAAATGTAATGGACAATATATCATATAAACATATTATACCTCAAATGTAATGGAACGTCAATATATGAGAAGAAAATAATGCTTCAAACATTGGATGATAAATGTAATAGAATATATATAATCTAATGAATCCAATTGTTGAGAAAGCCTAATATAATAAATTGTATAATTCAAATGAAGAAAGACAAAATTATCCCAGTTATATTTAAATAAATTATTTATATGCCCTTCCAACTAGCTATACATGAAATAAATCTAAAATCATACAGAGCAATGAGATCTATCATTATAATTTATTTTCAAGGTTGATATGACTAACTAATCAAATATATATCAGAAACAAAGGGAATTCTATTAAATCCAATATACACATCTATTATGTAAATTTATGTATATCTAAACATATCAATGAATAATAATATGTGTAAGTGGCCTAAAGACTAAACAATAAGTGAAATATGAAGTTATCCTCTATTAAATTGTGAATTCAATTAATTTCATAATGACTCTGGCATTAAAAGAAAAATAAGAATAAAATATTAATACTCTTTCAAATAAATTACAAAGGCATTACTTATAAAACAAATAGTACATCCTTTATTTTTATATTAGGGTTTAATTTTAGGTAATATCAATGTTTTAAATACAAACCCAAATAATAAATATACATATATACTTGCAATAAGTATATATATTAAATAAATAAAGACATATCTGTGCTTAACAAGTAGGTATTAATATAAATACAAATCCATATTTATATTTTTCAGATATTTAAAATAATAAATAAAAAAAATATTATATACAGCAAATATATATAAATTATTGTTTTGGTATGCATAAGAATCATTATATAAAGTTAAAAAAAAAAAGTGGAAATAAATTAATAATAAAACAATTTTTATAATAAACATTTGCGAATATAAATTTACTTATTAAAATATACATAACAACTCATATGCAACCCAAACTTATAAGCCATACTTTAAGGTTTTAAATTACTTAAGTGTTAATTTTGACACCTGTTAAACGTTTATTGCTGTTAGAAAACAAGACGCTTGAATTGAATATTTATAAAACGTTATATTTTTATAATGAAAAATAAAAGTAAAAAAAAAATGAATATCGATCTCAAAAATATATTTATATATCATTTATACATATAAAATTATTTACTACCTTTCAAAATTCACTTGTTTAGTTTTCCTTCAAAAGTCAACTTATTCCATTGTTTTATTTCTTTATCCGTTTAATATTAGAATGCATTCTAGTTAAAGTGAAGAAACTATCACATTAGAGAAAATTGTCAATTCTTGGATGTATGTATATTTTTATCCTTCTAAAATTTCTTTCCTTGAAAAATAAATAAATAAATTGAAATGTTAAATCCAATATATTAATTCTAGTTACCTCCAGATTATTATTAGATTGACCATTATAGATTCCAGATAGCTATGTCAAATTTCGGCTTCAGACGCGATGAAATACATGTATTGAAATTTGCTTAGTTTTTCTTTTTAAATTGCCTTGGAATAAATGAAAGAAATGGTGCAGCCTCTTGGCTGCGATATATCTCTATTAGCCTGTCATGATTTATGTATTTACCATAGAAATCTATCTTATTCCAATATTCTGAAGAATGGTAATTTCAAAGAAAAAAAATACAACAAATTTTTATCCTTCAGTTGGTTTTATTACTATCTTAATAATAATAATGGCCTCTTCTTGTTGTTGCTGTTGTTCCATGTGCTAGCAAATGCTGTTTTGAAAACCATTGTTACACATGTTTTATTTTAAACAATTAACATTAAAAAAATATATATATATCAAGCATATATATAAAAAATATTAAATTGAAAATTTATTTGACAGCTTTAAAAATATACATAAATAATAATATTGCATTTTTTTAATAATCACTGCAAATAAAATAATTTTTTTATAATCAACAATTTATATGTCTTTATTTATTTATAATAATTAGAACATATAAGTATTACTATTAAACATCTCACCATTAATAATAATAATAATAATAATAATAATAATAATAATAATAATAATAATAATAATAATAATAATAATAATAATAATAATAATAATAATAATAATAATAGCTAAATATTCACAATGATGTACCATCAACAAATAAATAAAATAATAACTTCAAACAATAACTATACCTAATAACCATAAACAATAATAATACTTCATATATAAACATCAACTCAAAGAGATTTTTTTTTTATAACAAATGATAATTTTTAAAACATAGATAGACTTATCGATATTTACAATATATATATATATAATAACACTACAAATAGTCACTCGGCAAAATTACAAAGATTACCCAAATTATGGTGACTAGTATGAGGGTGCCACTAGGCACACAGCCTTGCACCAGATCACAAAGAATCTTCAATTATCATAATGTTAATTTATTTAAATATTGCAGTCACATAATAGATTTTAAGTTGTAATCTTATACAGTCTTTATTAATTATACTTTATATTCTTACCAGATGACACAATGGTTGTTAATTTTATAATTAAATAAAAAACAAAGGCATTTAAGTATGGTTTTAAATATTTATATACTCATTTTCATTCCTAAATACTTTTCCAATTCACATTTATGACATTCCAAACTGACTCAATCAAAATTTAAGACAAAATACAAGCATATATTTTAATTCAATTCATAATCATTTTAATACGATTCAATTATTTAACATTTTATCTTTTTCCTGAGAGAACAGGCACTGCACAAATTCTATGAATGACAGTGACCCAAATTTATTATGGAGAGCTGTCCAAATAGGTATGACATATCCTTGGCTAGCTTGCTGACTTATCCTTTCCACAATTTGAAATTGCTTGGGTGACTCGAGGTGTGACTGATGAGTTATTTTCCCCCAAGGGGAAAGTTCTTGATGTTTTCTAGCCAAAGAAAATTTTCATGGTGATGGTTAATAAGACTTTTAAGTAAAAGTTCTGGTTTCTCAAGCAAAAGCAAACTCCACAGTTTATACATTTTTTAGTGAACAGGATTTACACCAACATAATTTCTGTCCTTTTATTTTTGATGCACTTTTAATTACCAAAAAAAGTTTTTGATTAATTAGTGCAATAGATAGATTGTAGCAATATTTTTAATTACAAATACTTTTTGTATCTTGAGTTTCAACAATAGAGTTAATTGCAAATCTCTCTAGTTTTTTCCCCAACGACATTTCCTAAGAAATGAAAAAAAAAACTTTTAATGAAAACTTATATCTTCCATTAATTAATTTAAATAAATTAAAAGAAAAATCCACTGAAATTCTGATTTTTTCTAGATAAAAAAAATTACTTTAAACTGATTTCAAAGATAATATAGTAGTTATAAAATATTTTTATAATTAGGGACAATTTTATTAAAGAAAATAAATGTATACTTATATATATATATATATATATATATGAGATTGCAGAAAATATCATCTCAATATATATCAATTATAAGTGTCAAATTGATTTAAAGTATAATATTATTTTACATTTCTATTTACTGTGCCAATAATAAAAAGTTAAAAATAAATAGATAAAAAAAATATTTATGTTAAATGCTCTCACTTATTGTGCAATAAAAAACAAAAAATAATTGTTTTACAACCACAATTGGGATTTTTAGATTTAACTTGAGATAAAATCATGGGGGGGGGAACTCCAAAATTAATTAAGTAAATCCCTATTTTTTATAATAAGAAATTAGCTTAATTAATTTCTGGATACCACTTCCCTTGCTTTTATTTCAAGTTAAATATAAAAACTCCAATTGTGATTGAAGAAACAATTATTTTTTTGCTTTTTACTGCACAATAAATGAAAGCATTTAATATAATAAAAAAATTCTATTTATTATCTACCTTTTTACCTTTAGCTTTTCAGTACTGGTTGCCTGCTTTACTCTGCTGTTACTCATCAGGCTTCCAGGAATCAAAACAGGTATTTATTTATTTTAACTTCTACAAATGAATTTTTGAATTGTTTATTTTTTTATGCTTCTAAAAGTTACAAATATTTTTCAATCATAAAAGTACTTTTAAACATTATAGCTAATAAAAAGTAAATTATAAGTATATAATTATAGCCATATTACAAAAATATATATTTATGTATTCAAATATGTATGGGAATGAAGTATATGAAAGTGAAAGAGAAGGTAATGTTTGTTTCATTGACTTTCAAAAAATATTTAATAATTTAGAAAGGACTACACTGTGAAATATTTTTAAACAATGTAGATTAAAATGAAATCTTTATTAAAATATGTACATAATCCAAGGTATTTTTTGAGAAAAATTATACAAAATATTTCATATACTGTAACAGTCAATGGCATGAGAGTCATGAGATAAATTATGTAAGGAGTGAGATATAAAAAATAGACCTATATATGTACATAGAATGCAGTTACTGATGCAGTTTGGAGACAAATGATATATTTTATTGCTTTCAAACTACATTCACTTTAATTAAATAATTATGATGTTTGTAATGACTGAATTCGAATTTAGCCAAAATAATAATAATAATGTAAATTAAGTACTAATTTATTTCTTATAGCTTATGTATTATATATATATTAATTTTATTTAGGCACCATAGTTAAAGTTCTGTATTTGATTTCATAAATAAACTATATCTGATAGAATATATCTCAGGGTGCAGATAGATTTATATGACTGTGTGTATATATATATATAAGTGTGACCAAATTATATGCATATGTGTGTGTACATATGACCAAATATGTCAATATGATTTTAACTAAGTAAAATAAAAAATACAAAATCAAATTTAATGGATAAAATAATTTAAATCAATTTTATTTCCAGGTATATAAAAAATAGAATTTATTATTATTATACAATTATTAAAAAATTTTAATAAAATAAGTTTTTTCCATATTTTTCTGGAGGTTTGTTATGACTTTGACAGAATAGTTGGTTAGAGCATTGCCTTAAAATTTAATTTTCAAGAATTAAAGGTATCAGTCTGACTCCCATGCTAATATTGTCACTAATCAGGTCAGAAATACGAGAAGACGAGAAGAGAATAATACCACTCGAAAAATTTTGTAATCTACTAATCTGTTTTGTCTTTTTATGTGTTATTATTAACAGTTGTTTGTATTTGAAAACGTTTAAATAAAGTTTAAAATTTTCTAGACATTCAACATTTAATGATAGATGAAGAAAATATTCCAACATATTATCATATCTAAAGTTCTTTCCAGCTTTATTCTTTAAAAATAAATCAACATAAATAAATATACTTTTTGCGTGTGTGTGTATATGTATAAAACAATATGATGTATCAACATAAATAAGTTTATCATATAAATCCAACACAAACAAGATTGTCTTTATTTTAATTCTAAGCAATAAATTACTTAGACTAATATTTAAACTATCATAATTTTTATACAGTATGTTTTTCAAGCGTTAAGAATATCACTCCAGTCTCTATTTAACAAAATATCTAAGTGCATAAGTGCAACTAAATAAATAATAAATTCAATAACTATATTATATATTCATAAGATTTTCACAATGATAGCAGTTCTATGCTATAATCTATTATTAATCACAACTTAAATTCTAATTTACTTTTATATACTTAAGGAACTTTCCAAAATAGGACTATAGTTTAAATAAATGTCACATATGAGAGATTGAGTAATATCTATAACTTTTATTAAAAACTGTAATAAACATTATAAGGTGCTGATTTCGTATGTGCTCATGACCATTTTGAATTATAAGAACCTCCAAAAACCCATGCTGACACATCTAAGTGATAACTCACATCAATCAATGTATATGTTGCTGCGATCTGACCATTTATTACAAAATTGTCATTTTCATCCAAAATAAAAAATACCAATCATATGATTAAAATATTAAAACACAAAATTCGCAATTTTTATCAAAAATTAGAAAATAAAAACTTGGTTTTATCAGATTTTTTCGTCAATATTACAAAACTTCTATTTTCATCAAAAATATAAAATCCAATCATGTAATTAAAATATTAAAACGCAAAATTCACAATGTTCATTGAAAATTAAAAAATAAAAACTTGGCTTGATCAGACTTTTTCATCAATATTACAAAATCGCCATTTTCATCAAAAAATTTAAAAAAAATTTTTTTTTGTAGTTATAAGAAATCTAATCACATGATTAAAAAATTAAAACACAAAATTTGCAATTTTAAATAATCAAATTTAAGTTTGCTAGTTTATTTGACCATCTCTCATGACAATAAAAAAAATCAATTTTAAGCAATAATTACATTTTTATACAGTTATATTTATGGAATCACATGACTAAAAAGGTGTGCAAATATTTTACATTCAGATTTGTTATCTAAATTTACATCAACCTTTAGAAAAATCAAATTTAAGTTTTCTGGATGGCCTTTGTCAGTGAGGAGCCTTGGATCCAAGAGCACTGCACCTAGATCTTAGGGCTGGAGAATTGCATTAGATCCTAAGATCTGTGCAGTGCTCTTGGATCCAAGGCTCCTTACTGATGAAGGCCACAAGACAGAAACTAGTCTGGGGATATTGGATGAGTAGGCACTAGATGGTGATTTTATGCACAAGCCTTCTGGCATCCATTGATTACTGTGGCTTGCATGGAGTGGCAATACATGTAGAGAGTTTTGCCTGTTTTAATAACAGTTATAAGCAAGCATAAGAAATGTTGATCATGTGAAGTTTATTGGCTTTATTAAACTATCAACACATGACAATCAAAAGGATATGCCCATATGAAATAAAGCATATGAATTTAGAGCATTTAAACAGAAAAAGTAATGGAAAAAAATAGAAAAAATATTAAAACCCACATGTTCAATAAATGTAAAATTGATAGATTTAAAATATGAATTATACTATATGCCAAAAGATTATAACTTATAAAATATGAATGTTAAAAAATAATGATGGTGCAAAGGCCAATTTCTAGTTTAAATTTAAGTTTACTAGTTTATCAAGCATTTTTGGTAATAAAAAAAAACAATTTTCATAGTTATAAAAAATGTAATCATGTGATTAAAAAAGTAAAATGCAATTTCAAAATTAATTTTAAGCAATAATTATATTTTCTTAGTTATACTTATGGAATCACATGACAAAAATTCCATGCAAACAACTTAAATTCAGATTCATTATCTAAATTTACATCAACCTTTAAAAAAAATCAAATTTAAGTTTACTAATTTATTACGCCATCTACCCATGACAATAAAAAGGATGTGCCCATATGAAATAAAGCATATAAATTTAGAGTACTTAAATAGAAAAAGTAATGGAAAAAATTGAAAAAAAAAATATTAATTAAAAATTTACATGTTCAATAACTTCTAAACTATGAATATTTTTAAAAGTCTGAATTTCCAAATACTGAAACATTATAACTTCTAATTACCAAAAATTTTTGGTTTGTCCCACATAGATACTGTTTGAAATTTGTCTTCTAATGTCATAATGGAATCTACTCTTGATCATGTGACATCCACACAGGATATAGAAATCGATAATTTGCATTGATACATCGAATTCAAATCAATACAAATCTCTAGTTATTTACATGCAAGTGACTTTTACCTTCAACAAATGACCTTAAAAACATGTTTAAAGAAAATAAATCTATTATTATAAAGCACTAAAAAATCTGAAATTATTCAGACAGAAGTCAATCTCTGATAATGTGCTCTTTCTTAAATATTATAAATCTATGTGCACTCACTCACCAGTAAGAGTTTAAAAAACTTAAGTGAATCACTTAAGTTTACAGCATACGTTCTATATACACCAACTCTTACAGACCATGCTTAAATCATGGCTTCAATCTATTGTGTGCCTGATGTTATAATCAAATATTCAATTGTACAAATCTATTTAAACTATTGCAGGAGGATAATTTTAGATTTTTCAGTGCTTTATAATAATACATTTACATTTATAAGTCATGTTTGTCTAATTATAGGTGGTTTAAAATGAGACAGTCTTTCTCCTGCAATAGTTTAAATAGATTTATACAATTGAATATTTGATTATAACATCAGGCACACAATAGACTCAAGCCTTGATTTAAGCATGGTCTGTATGTTCTAAATTTAAGGATTCACTTAAGTTTTTTAAACTCTTACCAGCAAGTGAGGGCACAGAGATTTATAATATTTAAGAAATAGTGTATTATTAGAGATTGACTTCTATTTGAATAATTAAAGAAAACAAATAGATTTTATTATTGCTAGTACAAAAGGTTACTTAAAATTATTTATGTTAAAATTGTTTAGGTTTTTAAAAATTGCCTTTCACCTGCAATAAGTCTTTCCAATTTTTATTCTTTTTGTTAATTACTTTAAAATATCTAAATATTTCTATATTTAAGTAAATAGGAGTAAAAACTCAGTATTGTTGACATGTGATTATATAATTTGAAAATGTCTATAAAAGACAAATTTTGATCCATTGAATGATCATGACTGGAAGCCAAAGTTAAGATATTAAAAAAATGAGAGGGATGTCACTGGATCTTTTACAATCACATTTAAATTCAATTTGTTGGCAGATGGGCAAAAAGCTTCTAAATGAGAGAGATTCATTTATTAAATTCCTCAAAGATGCTAAAAATACCTGCCGATGGTGAAAAGGTTAGTGTTTATCTTATTTAAAAGTAAATACCTTTTACATTTGAAATAATCAACAAATTTTTATTTATTTGTTACTCCTTCATAATTATCATCTCCAAGCATTATTTTAAATCGAAAATAAAAGAAAAGTGTCAGTTTCTAAAAACCTAAGGAATTTTAACAAAATGAAGGAATAATTTTTTTAATTTTTTATTTATTAATTTACTAATTTTTTATTTAGTGTAATATTAATATTCTTAACTTTAGACAATATTTGTATCAGCAATAATAAAAGCTATTTATTTTCTTTAAACATGTTTTCATGCTCATTTGTTGATGTTAAAAGTCACTTGTATGTAAATAACTAGAGATTTGTATCGATTTCAAGAGTTTGATGTATCGATGCAAATTATTAATTTCTAGAGCCTGTATGGATCTCACGTGATAAAGAGTAGATTCCATTCTGACGTTAGGAGATGAATTTCCAACAGTATCTATATGGGACAAACCAAGAATTTCTAGTAATTAGAAGTTATAATGTTTCAGTATTTGGAAATTTAGTCTTTTAATAACATTCATAGTTTAGAAGTTATAAACATTTAATATTTAGAGTGCTGTCACTGCCATGTTGAATTCTATCAATTTTACGTTTATTAAACATGTGACTTTTTAATTAATATTTTTACAATTATTTCCTTTACTTTTTTTGTTAAAATACTCTAAATACATATGCTTTATTTTATATGGGCATATCCTTTTGATTGTCATGAATAGATTGTTTAATAAACTAGTAAACTTAAATTTGATTTTTTTTAAAGGTTGATGTAAATTTAGATAACTAGTCTGAATTTAAGATGTTTGTCACGTGATTTTATAAATATAACTGTATGAAAATATAATTATTGCTTAAAATTAATTTCAAATATTTGCAAAATTGTATTTTACTTTTTTAATCACATGATTACATTTTTTATAACTATAAAAATTAAAATAAGTGAGATGTTTAAACTTTGCATTTAAATACTACTGTATAAATATGATTGCGTTAATGATGCATACACACACAAAGCTGATTTTTTTTAAAAATTTTATATAATAAAATAATACAAAATAACTATGTATAAGTGTGGCTGTGCACTTTTAAGGGATGTAGCTTTCATAATCATAACATATATCCAAGAAATGGAATACATAGACATTTGCATAAATCTGCATTGCAAATAACTAGTTTCGTTAGTTATAATATGGCTATGACTATGAGAGCTACATCTCGTGAAAGCACTCAGCCACATTTATACATATTTATTTTGTATTACTTTATATTATTTTAATATATAAAATTTTTTTTTAAAAAATCAGCTTTGTGTGTATGCATCGTTAGCATAATTACATTTATACAACTATAAAAATTGTTTTTATTTAATGACCAAAAATTCTTGATAAACTAGCAAACTTAAATTTAAACTAGCAATCAGTCTTCGCACCGCATTATTTTTTAACATTTGTATTTTATCAGTTATAATCTTTTGGCATATAGTATAACTCATATTTTAAATCTATCAATTTCACATTTATTGAAGATGTGGGGTTTTAATTAATATTTTTTTCAATTTTTTCCTTTACTTTTTCTGTTTAAGTACTCTAAATACATATATGGGCATATGCTTTTGATTGTCATGAGTAGATGGTTTAATAAACTAGTAAACTTAAATTTGATTTTTTTTAAAGGTTGATGTAAATTTAGATAACAAATCTGAATTTAAGATTTACTTTTTTAATCACATGATTACATTTTTTATAACTATAAAATTTAGATAACAAATCTGAATTTAAGATTTACTTTTTTAATCACATGATTACATTTTTTATAACTATGAAAATTGTTTTTTTTTTAAAACTAGCAAACTTAAATTTAAAGTGGCAATCAGTCTTTGCACCATCATTCTTTTTTAACATTCATATTTTATACATTATAATCTTTTGGTATATAGTATAGTTCGTATTTTAAATCTATCAATTTTACATTTATTAAAAAAAATGTGGGTTTTTATTTAATATTTTTTTCAATTTTTTTTTTACGTTTTCTGTGTAAGTACTCTAGATCAGTCATCTTCAATATTTTCACATCTGCGGACCAGTAAAAATAAGGATAAGGTTCCGCAGACCAGGAAAAATAAGGATAAGATTTCGCAGACCAGCAGAAGTCTATAGATAAATTTTCTTAAAGATAAGCATAATTGTTATAACTGATCAAAACAACAATGTTAAATATATAAGATAAAGTTTTATATATATATGGAGTTTATATAATAAAAAACTTTTTTTTAAATTTTTTTAGAAAAGTAATAAAAAATTTAATTCTACCCCTCCCCCCATAAACATCTGTGATAACTAGAAAAACAAATTAATTTATGAATGATTGATTAGATTTTGTTTTCGTTCTGTTTTCTTTTTTTTTTAATTGGATAAAAATGAGATGAAAAAATAAATAAAAATTGGCTATATTAATTAAAAGTTTAAACTCTTATTATTTATTATTACAAACTTTTTACTGCCCGTCTAGCACGCGGATCTGTAGAAAAGTTCCGCGGCCTGGTGCCGGGCCGCAGACCAAGGGTTGAAGAACACTGCTCTAAATACATGTTTTATTTCACATAGGCATATCCTTTTGATTTTCATGTGTAGATGGTTTAATAAACTAGTAAACTTAAATTTGATTTTTTTAATGGTTGATGTAAATTTAGATAAAGAATGCGAATGTAAAATATTTGCATGCCTTTTTTAGTCACGTGATCCCATAAATATAACTGTACAAAAATGTAATTATTGCTTAAAATTGATTTTTTTATTGTGTTTTAATTTTTAATCACATGATTAGATTTCTTATAACTTCAAAAATTGGGTGTTTTTTTTAATGAAAATGGCGATTTTGTAATATTGATGAAAAAGTCTGATCAAACCAAGTTTTTATTTTTTAATTTTTGATTAAAGTTATGAATTTTGTGTTTTAATATTTTAATCATGTGATTGTTTTTGTTTTTTTATATGAAAATTGCAATTTTGTAACAAATGGTTAGATCATGACAACGTATAGATTGATCGATGTGATTTATCGCTTGGATGTGTCTGCCTGGGTTTTGGGTGGATCTTGTAATTTAAAATGGCTGTGAGTGCATACTAAATCAGAACCCATTATAAACCATTAAACATACTATGATATTATAAATTAATAATATAATTACTAATTCACCATAAAATCTCTGACCTTATTTTATAAATTTCATTCATACATAGAGGCAAAACCTTCCATACAGTAGCATCACTTAGTACAAGTCAAAGTAATCAATGTGTGCAGGAAAGTTTGTACATAAAATCTTTATCTAGTGCCTACTCATCCAATATCCCCAGCCAAATTTTTAGCTTATGGATTTTATCAATGAAGAGCCTTGGATCTGAGATCACTACACCTAGATCTTAGGATTTAATGCAATGCTCCAGCAGCTACCTTTTATTTTATTAGCTAACTACAAAGCTTTGAATCCAAAATGAAAACACAATAATGTTTTCAATTCAAGCTCATTAGCTTGTTTAGTCATATAGATCTGAACTCAGTTCAGCATCCTTACTTTTTGGTGTCTTTGGTTTTTTAATAAGCACAGTCACAATAATCCTACTGGTAAAAGGTGGCTTCTAGAGGGTTGCATTAGATTCTAAGATCTAGGTGTAATTTTTTCAGATCCAAGGCTTCTCAGTGATAAAAGCCACAAGCTAGAAACTAGTCTGGGAATATTGGATGAGTAGGCACTAGATAGAAATTTTACACACAAACCTTCCTGCATCCATTGATTACTCTGGCTTGTACTGAGTGGTACTACTGCATGGAGAGTTTTGCCTCTGTCCAAACAGTTTGTGTAAGCATAAAGAATAGTGATCATGTGATATTTAGTGGTTCATTCATACATAAGAATAAATACACATCAAATGTTATTTGTTTGCAGTGCAGCATAAATGTATCAAATAATAGTATTAGTTAAGATAACCTGATAGTTTCAGACAGCGCTACTACATGGGTAAGAAGCGCTTTTGTGCAAGGTTAATTTTAAGCACCCCCCCCCCCATTCTACGAAATAAAATTTGTAAATTAAAAGACTTTTTTTTTAGCGTATTCACAAAAAAAAAATGTTTAAATATAGTTTTAGTTTAACATAATAAATCTGGAGAATAAAAAACACTTGCTAAAATAAAACAAATTAATGTTTTTAAAATATTTTTTAAAACAATAATTAAATAATATCTTAAAACAAAAGTATTTATTTCGTAAATTTGAAATTTTTAGTTTTTTTTTTTCAAAACTTTACTTATTATTTTTTGGACAATCCTGTGAAATTGCTAGTAGAGATAGGAAAGAACCACCAATACACACACACATGAAAAACAATGCTCCGTCCTCCACTAATTCTCAGGATTACTCTGATATTATATAAGTAATTCTACTTTTAATTTACTTACTTAATAATGTTATCTACAGCCAGAGTATGATTCTCGGAAATGGTTTGCTTCCTAGGTTCGTCCCGCATAGCAAGAAAACAAATATTCTGACTTGACTCCATTATCCTTTCTAAACTTGACATAACTCAGACTTCTTTACCAATATTTATTCTAATTTTAATCAACATATCAGTAAGTAGTTAAAAATAATTCATTTGTTTGAAAACTCATTAAAAAATTTTCATTCATAAACTTATTCACGTTTTCTATTAAGAAAGTTGTATTATTTCAGTTTAAAAATATTTACACTATTATTTAAGTTTTTATGTGCATGTTATTCCACTATTAATACCTATAATTTATTAAAATATTTCAACCCATATATATCACTAGTTGAAAATTAAATAGAATATTAAAATATATAATTAAAAAAAGTATATATTATTTTGCCAAAATATTCTGGCTTATAGTCATAAATGAGTTGGTCTAAAATTTTGTTTATCTTATTAGAAGTTAATATGTCTATACACGTATAAAAATAATTTAATGATTATTAATTGAAATAATGTACACATAAAATATAATTAACTACTTGCTTTAAATATAACTCACATATTATAGTTTGAAATACTATGTGTATGTAAAGATGTGAAATAATTGAAATGTGTGTGTGTACATATATATTGCAGTATATTATAATGAAAGAATGGACTTTGAATAGAGTCATTCTGCATTATAAACTGTTCAGTTTTTTTTAAAAAAAAACATCAAATAATATTTTAAAATTTAGATTGAAAAAAAAAAACAATATAAGATTATAATCCAAATATTTGTTTTTCCGCGTGTGTGAGTGCATATTTATAAATGAGCCAATATTTACATTAAAATATATGGTAGAAGTGTACATTGAAACAGTAAGATTCGCATTCGAATCTTAAGTTTCACCTTTTTCTGTCGTCTCTCACTGACCGGTCTATCCCGCCCAAATTTAAACTTTTTGATATCGAATTGTGTGTGTAACAATATTAAAAATGTATAAATATATGTAGAATTCAGCATAAACACGCACACATTTCGATCTCAAATTAAACGCAATAAATAGGGATAAAATAATATAATTTAGATTTCTTTTAGTTATATAATTTTGTATAATTTTAATCATTTATTTTGGATTATAAAGTTCGTATTTATTGCTTTGTTTAAATTTCGTTTAATAATAATTCTAAAAAAATCTGATGTAATATTTAATTAAAAGTTAAAATAATCTTATGTTCCCTTTTTGTCTTTGAAATTGAAAAGCATCGGTCAGTGATAGATAATAGATTAATTAAAGAAAAATTCCCCAAAATATAATTAGTAAATGTAAAATGTAAACAATAGAACGGCAGCTTTCTTTAATTAAAAACCAACAAAATGCATTGATTATCCTCAGGGCAGATTAAGTAGAACCTAAAAATATCTTAACAAAAATGTGAAAGATCAAGATAAAAAAAAAGAGGCCATCTTAGACTTGCTGGAGACATTCACTTAAACTTTAGCTTTGCTCTCGATCACTGAGAGTCTCCAAAAATAATAAAATAATTTGTTCCTGCCAAGGTATGACCGAGTAAAGCACCTAGATTATTCTCCATCGGGAGATGGCCTATCGGATGCCGAACTTTCCATTGCCCATCATAAATTCACCATGAAGATCTGCTGCCTGAAATGAATGAGAAAGCTGCTGCTGCCATGAAATTAAATGAATATCTAAATACAAGAAAGAATTGCCACTCGTGAACTTTTTTCTGCTAAACTAATGGAATCAGAAAACTTCTTATAAAACAGGTACCTGTCTGTGTTCAAACTCTAGAGTACTCTCATAATATGCTATAGCTCTTCTTCATACTACTTATCTAAATTATAAAATGTAAAAACTACCATATGTATAACTAAAACTGAATAATTAACTTAATGTGTAAATTTCTCTAATAATCTAGCTTACCTCACTCTAGCTTTCTTGGGTGCGTATTTCTATAATCTACATTTTTATCTATAGTTATTATTTAATTATTGCATGCTCATAATTGTCTCAAATTTCAAAGTTTAAATCTATGATCGCTTAAAACAATGAATGCGTGTCCAATTTTCATTAATATTTACTTTCCTAAATAACTTTACTTTCATATAAATCGACACGCATTCAGTGCATCATTTATTGTAATGCAGGGTCTACTACTTCGCAAATGGCTGGCATATTAGTTGTAATAACTCCCAGTTTATATATATTTTGTATTTATTAAATCTAATGAATAATTCTAGAAAATCCCATTTCTTTGAGAGTCGCCAGAGTTCTTGAGTAAATGTTGGTAATGTAGGGCCAAGTCAGAAACCTATTTAAATCTCATCATAACCGTTTATACAGTATACATGTGTTACGTTTTAGAGACGCGATGACCCATTCCGCCGTGAAATTTCCGGATTCTTCAGGGTTGAAATTAACCCCAGTCGTCCTACACAAGCGGGCATAATGGGTGCTCCCGTAGGACTTGACAATGTCATGCAGCCAGCCGGCAAAACTGCGACACGGACCGCTTGTCCCTGGTTATGCTTATGTGACACCTTACTTCGTCGGGCCGATGGCAGAGACCAGCCCGACATTCTTATAAACTCATTCACGGCATTGCAGTTTCGATATACTGCCATTCCATATCGCCTTTCTAAAGCGTACCACGTGTTCCTTTACTTAGTTTTATTATTCTATATATCACTCCGCCTCTGCATTATCTTCATAAATCACTCTCAAATAAATGTTTGCCCTTAGTTATAAATAAATATTTTAATTAAATAAATATATGTCTGCCATTACTCTTATAACCCATACTTTAGACTCTTGCATTGCAAAGGTATAAATCCCTCCAGGCATGCATTAGAAATACTTACTCGAGAATTTTAGGTAGCTAGATTACGCCTTCAAATAAGTGAATTCCTTTTGTAAACATTTCAGTATCGGAAATACCGCTACTGAAATCCTCAATATAAAATAATGTCTAAATAAATAAATGTATTCTTTAAAATATAATCATGTCGCAAATCCCGCTACTGAAGCTTTAAATCCACAAAATATTATTAGTAAATGATTGTCTTCTTAAAATGTGTTAATAAATAATTTTAAACTATACGTCTGCAGTTACGTTTCATTTATTCGATACCCATTCTATATAATATTTCCTCGATTATGTAAATATGAATGTTTAATTAATATTAGTTTGATTATTGGCTAACTCGAGAATAAAATCATGAGTCTCTTGCATATCCCTGACCACCGTGCCTAAGGAAATATTTACTAATGTCGCATCAGATGCGTTGTTTCGTGGATTGTATTGTGAACCGATAAACTATGTTCGAACTCAGTACCACGGGTGGCTTCGCTAACCGATGGTGCTGCTGTTCTGTATGGTGGTCGAATTCTGCACTATGTTTACGAGTCACACATTTTCTGACCATTACAACATTTCTCACACATACATATAATCAATATATGTACACATTATATTTTTTATTTCTATTATATTTATGAAAATAAATATCTAACATAGTAAATTAGTATTTTTCATTCATTAAATGAAAAACCATTGTTGAAATACTAATTCATTAATAAAGACAATTAACAAGGTGATAATCTTTAAGTTCAAATGCAATTTATCAATGAATTAAGGGAAATGAAATTAACTTAATGATTTAATATAGAATTGTAATATCACAATATATAATATGATATGCTTTAGCAAGCTCATGCAACTATAAATAGGAAAAAATCAAATAATTTATTAGAAAGATAAAAAGATTCTATCTTTTTAGCAATATCCTCACAAAGACTTATATTGTGTTCATTTAAAGAATGGTGTATAGAATAAAATCTATATTCTTGAATGATTTAATAAGAAAGCTTATTAGAAGAAAGTTCTAATATTTCTTAAAGAAAAGTAATTTCTAAATTAATTAATTTGAATATATTTTCGTATTGTTCTAGTTGGAGTTCTAAATATAAAGATCATTTTTTGCAAAAAAATTTTTACAAAAACTTCAAGTAAATTAAATTAATGAATTTTACATTATAAAAAAAAAGCAAAGTGAATAGAATCCAATTATATAAAATGTGCTTGTCTAATCAAATATATATATGTGAATAACAATTTTTGCCAAATGCCTTTAAAATTATATATAAGCTATATCTTCGAAATGGAATTATAATTGCCAATAAAAAACCTGTATTAAAAGATGTTGTCTATATGCAAGGAGGAAACTAAACATCAACTTGATATCACATATTATCTTCTTCAATGCATAATAACCAAGGAATTAAGAATTTTATCTTTGAAGGATTCGAATTTGTGAATTCCAGGAACATCTAGGACTATTGCATTAACTTTTATAATTACCATTCTTAGAAATTACAATTGGTGAATATTAATCTCATTTCCTTTATCATTAAATTCATTTCATTGAAGAAATGAATAAGATGAGAAGATAATTTAAAATAGTTTTATTTTTTATTTATATTTAATAGAAATTTAGATATGGGATGAGGAATATTAACATGGAAAAGGCATATAAATATATTAAAGTGAGAGGGGGAATTTAGAGACAAGAAATTAAATTATTCTTCAATTTACATTTTTTATGAGATGGCACTACTTTGTTTGTATTAATTCAAATAGTTTAATAACCATTGTTTATTATAGTTGGATAGATGATTAACATTGGTATGAAATATATTTATATAATTTTTTTGTATTAATGGGCATAAATTATATATAATTATTTTAACGTATGAAAATATTACATACAAATAATTAAATTATTATTTGTATAATCTAATTACTATATGATAGTTTCGATATAATAATCTTAATATATATATATATATATATATACTTTATATAAGTTACAAAATCTTTATTCACGTCTTTTCAACTATTAAATCATGTAGTGTTATAAATTTAAAATATATCTACAATGGGTAGATAGAATATATTTGTATTTTAAATATAAGATAGTAGATATATAAATAATTTTTTTATATATTATAAAGTTTAAGTTATTTATTTGTTAAATAAATAATTATTATTTATATCAAACTAAATGAAGTCTTTAATTTATTTATTTATTTGATTTTATAAGATAAGATCAAACATTTAATATATAATCTTTATTGATTTTTATATTAACTTTATGAAACCCATTTTAAAGAGTTAGTGTGATTTATTATTATTACTCTAGTATATTGATAGGAACCCCTGAAGAGAATCAATTGTTAAACTTCCCTGATTTTGAAATCTGAGCGTAACGATTAAATCAATTAAGGTAAAGATTGATTTGATGTGGTTTATAATTTAATAATATATTATTTATTCGGAGTAGATATAGTTTTATATTAAAATTATTTCACATCATTTATAGCATCCTATATAAAGACCTTAAATCTGATTATAGTGAGATGCGATTGCCTTAACTTATCTCATTGAGAGGATATGTACCGTTACAATATATATAATAAAAAAATGAGCTTTGACCAAGTAATAATAGTTTGTTTTTTTTCTTATAACAAGCAAAAGCAAATTCTTTTTTTTTGCATGTATGATTTAGATAATAGAAAATTTATTTATATTTTCTTGTTTTTTATACAAGAATTTTGGAAATGTAAAAATAAGAAATATACTTCGTATTTATATAATAATTAATCTGCATTCCAAATGCTAATGTTATTCTATTTAATTGAGGTTTTAAGATAAGAAGCATTTTTTATTCAAGGCAAAAAAAATTTTTTTTAATTTATTTATCGTATTAAAATCAATACTTAATCAAAACAGAAAGAACTAAACAATGACTTTTTAAAAAAAAAATATTATATTTGAATGGATAAAAAGATATTACATGGCGCGTTTTTTTAAATAAAAAATAAAAACTAGCTTAAATTAAGGTTAGTTAAAAAAATTATTGGATAGAAATGGCTAGAATGAGATAACCAATGGAAATCTAATCTACCAGCTGTGGATTTAAAAGACTATACAATGACTAAAAAATAATCAATTAAGTAAGAACAATTAATGATACTGTTATGCAAAGTTAGGTATCTTTGTTAAACGATGCCATTGGTTTTTTTCATAATGAGCTTCATAGAAACCAACAAATGGCTGATTGCATTTTTAAAGTACATTTGCTTGACTCTTTAAACCATGCAAATCCTATCCATATCAACGATTCTCACCTGGGGAGTGCCAAAAAATTTGAGCTAATAATCCAACCCTTAGCCATTAATCATCATTGATGAATATCTCAATCACCTACTTTTAAAATATGATATTAAAACAAAAAAAATATTCTATTATCAAGAAGACGATTTTTAAATTTTTTTTATTAATAAGATGCTCAGAAACTATAACAATAAAGAAAAATCTTTTAAATATATATATGAAGTGCATTTAAAGTTAAAAAACTTTTATTTTAACTAAACTTTCTTAGTTAAAAGAATAAAAAAAAGAGATAGTATGATCATACTTTGACGTCTGAAGTTTTAAAAAGAAATCCGCGGTAAGACATTTATTACATATTTTTAATGAGAAGCTTTTATTTATCATATATGTGTGTTTGATGTTTAGTAGTATTTTTTAATTCATTTTCAATAATTATTTAATGTCAATGTACATTGTCAATTTTATTATTCATGATATTCGAGTATTTTTAATATTTTAATAAATATTTTGAGAATATTATTACAATATATACATCATTAAATTCATACTTTATAAATGTTAATCACATTTAATACTTTGTTTATCTACCATATATTTAATTGACATAATTATATTTAATACTTTTGTTATATATTTATATATAAATAAGGTGTTGAGGTTATAGATAATATATTTGATAGTGCGTGTGAGATTTTTTTTAATAAATGCAAATAATTAAAGTTTAGTTATACCATGACATTTTTATCTCAGATTTCATTTAATTATAGGTAACAATTCATCTTATCTCCTGGAAAGCATGTCCTTAGGTTGAGTCTTTATCTGGCATGTAAATGAAATAATTGTAATAGTGATTGATTAATGGCTCATCCAAAATAGTCTTTCTATAGGAAAATGGTTTCCATATTTATTAATTATTCTACATATTCATGGATGCAACGTATGTCTAATTACCAAATATAGATAAAAAAGAAATTATATTTTGAAACACGATAGCATTGAATCCAGAAATAACCATTGGGACACCATCCCAACTTATGGGTTTGAATTAGTTGGAGCCCACTTTCCATTACAATTTATATATATATAATGTTAATATTATATTAATTATATTTAAAATTATGAAATTTATTTATTTATTAATACAGATTAAATATATTTGTATAAAATGCCATTTTACTCCTACTCAACGCTAGTTGTGTTTTATGTAGAAGAAATTATCATAAACAGTTTATATACTTACAACTTATTTGCTTTTAAATATAATTAAAATATTCCAATGATAACAACAACAAAAACAATTAAATTTAAGTAATATATTAATTATATATAATATATTAAGAAATAAGTCCAATACATGATTCAGGTTTGAATGAAATTAATAGGAAAATAATTGATACACTTTTAAAAACTGAAACAAAGGTAGCTGGGAGAAAAAAGCAGCAATTGGCCAATAAAATTTTTAATGAGACTAGATAATTTATAAAGAAATGAAGGAATATGAAAATATATAAAAATTATGCAATAAGAAGGATTTAATGTCTCAAATTTTGTAAAATAGTGCGAAAAAGAGTTGATAATGATATAAGTATAATTGTGAATTAGCAAGAAAAGATGTAGAAGAGAATAAAACATATCTGCAATAAGTAAAAAAATGGACCTATTACTAAAATAGAGATGACATCATAATATGGGTAGAAGAGTTCTATCAAGAATTATATAGTAATAAAGAATAAGTACCTTGATATCTTCTGAATTGCCCAGGATTTTAAATGAAGAAGTGAGACCTGCAATTAAATTTATGAAGAAGAGAAAAGTTCCAGGTAATGATATAATTATAATCATATCTTAAAAGAAGCAGTGAAAAAATAGAAAAAAAATGGCAGAGTTATATACCAAATCTTTAAATGATAAAGATATATGAGATGATTGGAAGAATGCAGTATTAATATTTTAAAAAGGTAAGAAAGAAGATATTAGAAATTACAGACCTATCAATCTTTTATCAGTTTTATACAAAATTTTCATCAAGATAATTAATAATGTATATACTAATTACACCAAGATAATTATAACTCATCTACAGAAAACTTTGGATTTTGACCAACCAAAAGAACAAGCTAGATTTAAAAGTGGTTTCAATACAGTAGATCATATCCAAATATTATAGAAAGAATCAATGAACATGAGTTGCCATTATGCTTTGGATTTGTAGGTTATGAAAAGGCATTTGATTCTATAAGCATTTCTTCAGTGATTAAAGCATTGAATCATCAAGGTATAGACCCAGGATATTATCATATTCTGAAGAATATTTATAAAAATGCAATAGCAACAATTAGATTTTATAATTTAGAATATCCTCTACCATATTCATAATCTCTGCACATTTATTAATGCTGGACTTGATTCTTTTATTTCCTGGCTTTACTTCTCTTCATACTTATACCTGTCTTTGTACTTGGGATAGGAAGGTCCATTTAGTTATCTATCAGAAGTACTTCTTTTCTTGGAGTGGATAATTTTGTGAACACCTCACTATTTTGTTTTTCTCATATTACCCTTTTTTTACATTTTTCTATATTTTTAATATGAACTGAATCTTTAGGTTCTGTTTACATCCATACATCCAATGTGTTTTTCATTTCCCTGTTTTATTTATGTTTTTTATTAATGATTATATTTTTTTTCTTTGTGACTAGAATATTCTGCTGGTTTATTGCTTAGATCAAGTATATTGAGCAGCTCAGATACCTTCTCAGTGGATCAATACCAATTCATTTGTTCAATTTTAAGAGACAAAGTTCTTATAATTTGAATGATCTGGCTTTTAGTTAGAGGATGGGCAGTTAGGGCTCTCAATCTAGCCACTTGCCTTCTGAAGAAATTAGTATAAGTCTCCAGATTTATAATTTTTTCAGACATATTTTATCCTCTTGATATACTTCAGTCTTATAGCTGGTCAATAATGTCTCAGAATCCTATTTATGTCTGAAATGCCCCCCCCCCCATAATTGGCTGCATGCTATCACCATTAAACTTTCTTCTGGCATCATGTTTAAACTAGACTGCTGTTAGGCTATTTAAAAGCTCACTAGGGATTTTTCCTGTCTATGCCCTACATTTTCTTATCTTCAGAAATGGTTCACTAAATTATGCACCTTAATATGAGGTAGAGAGTTCAACCTGGCCTCTACAATTGTTTTAATTTTCATTTCACTTCTTTCAATGTAATTTGACCTATCTGAACTCCATTTTCCAATTTCCCTAAACTTGTAGAGTTTTTTTTTAACTCTTCATGTTTAACCTCAGGCTGGCTAATCATTTTTTCACATGTCTTTTGTCTGGAATTTCTTAATTTTTTAATTTCTGTGTTAGTTTTCTGCTGAATCTTTGACTATTTCTTTATTAAATTTTTTCCATTTTCATTTCATTCTTAATTTTGATATTTGAATCTGCCCTTGTTTTATCAGCTTTTCTTGTTTTTGTAAACTTCAATGGTCTATTCTCTTTACTATTTGATCTATCCTTTCATCTCCCTTTCAAATAATACTCTACAATGATAATATCTATTTTCTTGTTCTGCTTCTTCTTATCATACATTTTCATGAATGTCATTTGAGTACTTTCTTCTATACTTTTAAAATGTTTTTTTCTGTTCTTTTATTATTCAGATTATATTCTGAATAGCTTATTCAATGTTCTAGTATATTTTTGGGTTGTTTATTTCTCTTTTCTGTATCATTACTTTTAGTTCTATAAACAACTTCTGATTTTGTAGACTGCACTCTTCTGTTTTTTTAGCCACATTTGCATTTCCTTTGCTCTCTTTTTGTTATTCTTTTTTTTTACTTTTTTTATTATCATATTCTTTTTGTTGATTACTGTCTTCTATTTTCTTTAGCAACATTTGAATTTCTTCAGCTCTCTTTTTATTATTTTTCTTTGTTCATTCATTTCTTTGAATATTTGAAATATCTGAGTAGCATGGTCATCTTATATAATCTTTGAGTTTGTTAAGTTGATTGCTGATATTTTTCTTTATCATGTTTTTTTTTCATTTTTCCAATTTTGCTCATGTCAGCATATATTTATATTAGATCACTTTAAATCTTAAAAAAAAACTATATTAAATTACTTTTACAAAAACAAATGTAAAGTATTATTTGTATCTTCAGAATAAAGTAAATCTTTTAAAAATATTATCTCATGAAATAAATATCACATTACTTCCTCCACTATTGTCTAGTATGATTATTTTTACCCCTAATCTGTCTTGCTTTGAAACTGTCTCATAACCTGACTTTTCTCTGTTTTATTCTCAAATTTTATCCTGCTCTTGTGTGTGTGGCTGATTTTCTTATTCACTATTTTTTAATTATTTTATTTTTAAGTACATATACATATGTAAAATGAAGTTCTATAATGAATCATTTACTCAAAACCTTTTATAATCAATTATAATTTAATCAACAAATGATTATCTATACTCTTGTCACATAATTCTCAGCAAAATATTTTTATATTAATTCTGCATCATAATTTAATTTTCTTTATCAGGAGCATTTATATTTCAGCTTTAAGTTATGTAGCCATTTTGCATAGTAACAAACAGAACTTGATCATCATTAGATCCACAATTGGGTCACCATTAGTAGTTGTATGAAAAAGTGGGATAATATTGTAAGGCAGAACTCATCATCAACCTATAAAATGCAATAAAAAATCACAAACAATGAGAAAATATAGGGGATTTGAACTCAGACTTTCAAAAAACCTTCAATTATCCATACTATGTCATACTACTGAAACACATGACCACGCACACGTAGAAAAGATAAATAATCACCAATATACATATTTTATGCTGAACCAGCACTCATCAGTTGGTCCAGATTATCATCTCCCACACACATATATAATCAGTGCTCAGTTTATATTAAGATAGCAAATCTTTATACTTTAATGTACTGGCTTCAATCTACTCCAACACCCAACTCTTCAGACATCCATACCATTGAAAATCTGATAATAAAATGCCCAAATTCCACACTGATGCCAATATTGTTGTCATGCCCATGTTGACTTCAAATCACTCTGACCCCTCATGTATAGGGCAGTATCAGTTTAAATACATAGAAGAAAGATCAGCAGAATGCAGACTTAGTGTGTAAGATTTGAAATACAGGAATTCCTATACCTGGAACAGTAATTGAAAATATAGGGGATTTGAACTCAGACTTTCAAGAAACCTTCAACTATCCACACTATCTCTTCTATGTATTTAAATGGATACTGTGCTGTACATGAGGGGTCAGAGTGATTTGAAGTCAACATGGGCATGACAACAATATTGGCATCAACATTGGATTTGGGCATTCTATCATCAGATTTTCAATGGTATGAATGGCTGAAGAGTTGGGCATTGGAGTATATTGAAGCCTGTCCATTAAAGTGTGAATATTTGTGATCTTAATATAAACTGAGCACTGATTATATATGTGTGTGGGAGATGATAATCTGGACCAACTGGTGAGTGATGGCTCAGCATGAAATATGTATATCGGAAATTTTTTATCTTTTCTACATGTGTGTGGTCATGTGTTTCAGTAATATGAGAGAGTGTAGATAGTTAAAAGTTTCTTGAAAGTCTGAGTTCAAATCCCCTATTTTTTAATTAAGTCCCAAGTATAAGAATTCCTGTATTTCATATCTTAAACAATGAGAAAATACAATACGAAAAAATACAAATAAATAAATATAAAAAGAGCATGAGAATCAACACATATTACAACCATGCAAGGTGTGTTGGTAGTTGAATTTGAAAATTTTGCTGATAATGAAATATAAAAAAGAAAAGAAAAATATATGTTAAGTGAATTTTGTATGTGTGTGTGTGTATATATATATATATATATATATAGTAAAAGATTTATTATATATATATATATATATATATAATAAATCTTTTACTTGACTAAACTTAGAAAATTTCTTTTCCTTGAGGCAATACACATTGTGGGGTTTTTTTACTTTCAATAAAAAAAGGAAAAAGAGCGAATTTAAATAAATATTGATGAAAGTTCTGCAAAGTGTGACATTGGTAATTAAAAATGACCATGATAGTTACAAGAAAAAGAACTTTGAGAACGAAAATCTTATGAAAGATAAAAGTTTGAAGAAGGAATTTGGTAGGTGTTCAATGTACACATACATGATGAGTTTTCTGGGGGATATAAAAGAGATGGACATGAATAAAAGGGTCTTTTTTCTTGGATACATCACAAGATGCAGAATTACTCCATGATAGTTGCTGATATGTAGATAGATGGCTAGAATACCTGTACATCACTGGTCTTTCCTTTCTCTTGGACATCATTATAATGATTTAGAAGAATGAAGTCATCACCTGCCTAAAATAAAAGCATCGCATCAAAGTTAGAAATTAACATATGGCTCGCAAAGTAAAAGCCCAAGAACTATTTTACTGGACAATCTTACCAGTGAGAAATTAATTTGAACTCATTTTTATTAAATAACTTTTGAAGATATTCCACATGTCATGTAATAAAAAAATTCAATGAATCATAATGAACTATAAATATGGTCAATGGGTCTTTATAATTATTATATTATATTTTTTTATTTATTAAATTATAATATGCTCTTAATAAAAAAGGAACTACAATGTGTCATTTGTCTAAGCCTTGTAAAGATATTCTCTCAGCGATCTTCTTTAAAAATTTAACTGTTAATGCCAACCCACTTTATTGTATTTCAGGGTTATTATTCAGGGTATTAAGATATATAATATACTTCCATTGTTGATTTAATAGAGATGTCTAAGTAGAATCCTAGTGCCTAGTAAAAAAAAAAAGATAAACTATTAAAGACAACAATGTGAGTGAAAGTTAGCATCTATTTTTAGCAGGTCAAATTGTCCTTACTTATGTTAAGAAGTAGATAAATAATTCTAATCACTGCATATAAGTGCTAGTGGATGGTATAAGAATGTATAAGTTAGTTTGTTATAATTAGGACTGTACTATCTGGAAATATACAATGCTTACACTAAAGCTTAAATGGTTATATGCCTTAACAGAAATAAAAACCTAATTTGTGACCAAAAAATGTTCACAACTAATGTTAGCTATAAGCCTATAATACTGATAAAGACATTAACTTTAAATATGAAGCATCTAATATCCTTATACTCATTCACCATTTTTATTATTTAAGAAATCTAAGAAGAGTGTAATAAAAACTGTTTTAATTTAATATTATCTGGATTAGCATGTATATGCTTTCCAATTTTATTTGATAATTTACTATTTAAATATATTAATTTGTTATTAATAAAATATTTACCTTTAATATTAACTTCATTGTGCATTATTAATGTTATTTTATTAAAACTTAAATGTATAATTTCTTTTGCCAATATTTATTAATTATGCCCCAGGAAAAATATTCTCTGAAATAAATTAAGTTACAAGTAAATCATAATTCCAGATCTTCTAAATTATTTGCTTTGTAAATTACGATGTGCTTGGTGCAGTATCAATGAGTCTAATAACTTTGGCATTCTCTTTTATAAATTAAAAACTGATTCTGCCAGCAATTAAAATCATAATAATTATTAGGTTGAGTTTATCAGGAAATATAGCTATGTTTTTAGAAATATGAACAATATTTTTTTTCTTCATAGCTTGTTACCTCATGCATTCTAGTGCATAATAGAAGGCCTAACCAAACATGAAAAACATTACAATTTATATATGTAGTTACAACAATTATGTTTATAAGTGGCATCAATATTTATCAAATATAATCAACATTCATCCCATATGACTAGATTTAAAAAAGATTCAATAATCAAAGTTAAACTTAAAGCATGATATACAACAATCATCTGGATATAGACACTTATGACCCAAAATATCTATTATAAAAAATAATTCTATGATCCTGAAACATGCTGATCATCATTAATGCCATGGCCATATGGTATCAGGGTACAAGGCCATTATAAATTAATTTCCAATCTAAAAACAATAAAGTGCAATGAATAGACTTTAAAGGTGATACCTTTGGCCACACAGAAAACTATCTGCATGTACAAACATAAACCCCCACATATAAATAAATTAACCATTAGTGCTGTAGAGCTAGCTCAAAATTACAAGACCCAAAAGACTGTGATTATGAAAAAACATATAATGATATAAGATTACTCTAATTTAAATAGTTGTATTAGTATAATTTATAAATTCCTAAAATGCTATGTTATACTGAAATCCAGTTACACACACTTCCAAATCATGGAACAGATATCTGGAGGAATAAGACGTTGAAACCAATATTTTTAACAACTATTTAATAAATTAAGAAAATTGAGAAAAGACATGATAAAATGAGAATTTCAAGATAAATACATTTTTATCAACAAAATATAATTTCATATAGCAAGTGATATTAATTTGTTGTTGATTATTAATAATTCAATTATTTATCTTTAATGTTAGAATTCTTTTCTTTTCAAGGATTAAAATTGTAAAACATTTCAAAGATAAAAAAATTAAATATTCTAAATCCCTTTTTCATTTTTTTTATAAAAATAAATGGTCCTATACAATTACATTTTTGGAGAGAAAATAAAAAAGAAAAAACATGATTCAATAAAAATAAAAACTGATAATTGTTCATTACTATTATTTAATAAATAAATGTGCTCATTAAAAGGCTTTTTTACCATGGAGTTTTTTTTCTTTCAGTCATTTTATAATTATTTTTATGTAAGCTCCCATTGTTGAGTTTAAACAACCCTTTTTTTCTAGATGTTTTTTGCTCATTTTTTTCTTTTGTAATTCAAATTTCCATTATAATAACTTTTTTGTTGAAACAGATTTCCAGGATAATGCACACAGTTAAATTTGTTCATTTTTACCATCTAATATTTTTAGATTTCACACATGGATTTTATGATTTTTCAATCTAATAATTTGTAGATTAGGTCTCACAAAGGCTGGATTTATCCATTTTTAATCTACTAAATTGAGGATCAGGTTGGCACACAGTGTGAAACTGTTATGTTTTTACATGCTATGTGGTGATATTTGATAATTCTTTATTTCTCATGGTAATCTTTAAATCATTTTCAAAAAATATTTTTTTTTAATGTTCATCACAAGACACTGAAATTTAACCGGCCTTTTATATTATTTTCAGAGGTAACCATACAATCACATCTTATCTAGGACATGACAACATTAAACCTTGATTGGTTCAGTTTATTTTGACAAAAGGTTATTTGATTATTTCACTTCTTCTTTTTAATTAAAAAAATCCAATCACAAAAGGTTTATTTCTTCTCTTATTCCAAAAAAGATAAAATCTTTTAATGAACCTTTGATTTGAATAACATTACTTTTTTGTTTTAGAGAGATAAAGAGAAAAAAAATAATTTTAATTAATTAAAATAAAATTTCTTGACAAAATGTTAAATAAACCTGATACACATACATTTTTTTCTATTTATCTCTCTTATGATCTTAAAAGTTAAAATCAAATCTTACCAATAACTTACTGAAGAGAAAAAAAATATTTATCTTAATACTTTTTTTTTTCAAAATTAAAAATAGTAGATAAAATTACTGAAGACAAAGAATAAAAGAAATTATATATTTAATTTTATAATCTTTTTTTACACTACTCTTCACAAATTATATATATTCATATTGTTATTTTGAGTTTGAAATTATCATCTTATCAATTAGGGAATATAAAGTCTTTAAATACATTAAAAAGATGGGAAAAATTATTTTTATCATTTGTTGTGAAAATTAGAGATTGAATTAATTAATTTTTAGATATTCCACACTTTTATTTCAAGTTTTGGTTTTTGGTGCACAATAAATAAAATCACTTATTATAATATATATATTATAACAAAAATATTACTAATTACAATAACTTACAATATCATTTACATTAAATTGACATTTCTAAATTAATAATAAATGTTCTGCAATTAATGGATTTCATTATTTCAAGCAGAGGGGTTAAATATGGGTAATATTTCCCCCTATCATCCATACTAATGGTCAGACAGGGGTACAAATATATGGCATTTAGTCACATTTCCAGACTATTGAAGCCTTGATATGTACAGGAAGCAAATAGTTTCTCTGGAGATATTTTTATTTGAATGTGATGATTCCTGGGTGCCAAATAGATAAGTATGACTAGAATATCATCAAAAGAAAAGTTTAAAACATTTCCAGTGCTTGATTCTATCAGGCTATCACAAAAGGAAGAAACTGGTTTTAATCAGACTATCAGAGCAAATGTATTTATAACACATATATAATTAAGTTTAAATTTACTTAATAAGTTTAAATTTACTTAAGATATTGTATTTAGATTTATATTTACCTAGGATTTGTTATTATAGCTCCATTTCAGGGGTGATCATGTTTTCTCAAAGGTAATGGAGCTCATTAGTGGCACTCCTTGTTTCTTTTGATGGCTGCTTGCTCCTCTAGTCTGGGTTACCATATATCTGGGTCTTGTTTACAGATACGTTTATATTAACATGTATGGATTACAGCAATAGTAGGCAAAAGTCTTTACTACATGTCAGGCATCAGACACAAAAGAAGCCAGGTGATGTAACTCAAATTAACATCACTTGGTGGTTTAGTGGTGCATAGTAATTTTAAATGTCTGAAAATATTGATATACATTTCTCATTGATGACTGTGAACTTGGTATAGCCAACCTGCAGTAGAATGAATAATTTGCAGTGCACTACTTACTTAGCTGACAGCAAAACTTAGCAAATTTTATATACTTCTCACAATAAATCTTGTCAGAAGATTAAGAATGAGACTAAAACAATAAAAAATTTATAGCTTATATACCATTTTCATCCATTGTCTGCCTAATTGTATTATTAATTAATTTTACAATTTTTTTTAATTAGTTAAACTTCTCTTCAACAAATTTTAATTACAATTTTGATCAAACTATTATCTAATCAGTGGGAAATCTGATCAGATAATTTACTCAAATTAGAGATCTTTAATTAGATTGCTAATTACTTAATTTCATTTATTGTTCACACATGAAATTCTTTCAAAAGTAACATTATATTTTTACAGAGTTACAGTTATAATTTATTCTTTTGTTGTTTTTCTTGTATAAATCATTGGAATTTTCTTATTAGTTAAAAGAAAGCAGATAAGTGTTCTTTTAAATATTAAATTCAAAATAAATTCCTACATTTTAATAAGTTTTATCCCACCTTTGATTTCATAAAAGTAAAAGTACATTTCCATTTTTACCTAATAAATTAACTATCTCTTTTTATTTTTTTTTTAAATATATTTTGTTTTTAACTGAAACACAGGCTTGTTATATACCTGTGTCTATATATATGTAATATAGGTATATGAGCACAGACTTTCACACCACCCACCTCTCTCCACTCTATCTAATAACACTGATACACCTAAACACATATATGCTGAAAAGATAAATAATCACCAATATACGTATTTCATGCTAAACCAGCAATCATCAGTTGGTCCAGACTATCATCTTTACACACATATATAGTATAAGTGCTCAGATATATATTAAGATAGACTATCCTCATAGTTTAATGGACATGCTTCAATCCACTCCACACTCCAACTCTTCAACCGTCCATCCAATTATTCTATGTACATATATATTCATATGTGTCACAATATATATATATAATTTTTAACTTTTTAATATCTGTAAATAAAAGCTAATATAAAATATATTTATACACATTATTTTTAATTTTTTCATATTTAGATATTTTTTGCAATTATTCCTATTTAAAATAGAGAATGAAAATAATGTTTTAGTCTGTATAGGATTTTAAAATAAATTTGTAATGGAATAAAAATTGATTTCAATATTGTTTATGAAATAATCATTTTTAAAAGAAACTTTTATAATCAAGAAAAAATAAAAATTTATCGATTTGAAATTATTATAAACAATTATTTTTGCTTTAATGATTGTTAATACTTTTAATGTAACTATTTTTTTTAAATAAAGCATGCTATGACTAAAAACATATTAAACAATATTACCATGTTTGAAATCCAAACTTCCAATACTTTTAAATTACATTGACCAATTAAGAACCCTGAAATATTTTACTTTCACATTGCAATGTTATATTCTAATACATATCCAAAATTTGAAAGAAGAAATTTAACCTAAACATATAAACAGAATTCTAAATTAAATATAAGTATTTAAAAAGCATTTAATAATGAAAAGAAGACTTGTAAAAATAGGCAAACTAAAGTGCAAAGTTGTTTGGATAATGGAGTTTAAAAATCTGTTAATGAATCAACATTAGAAAACAAATTATTTCATGACCAATTCTTAAATGTAAAGGAATCTTGAACTCTTAACTTAGTGATTACTTATTTAATTAAAATATAAAATTCTAATCCATGCAGGAAGAAGGAAATGAAACAACACTCTCCATATAGTAGTGCCATCTTGTGCTAACAAGAGCAATCAATGGATGCCAGAAGGCTTGTGCATAAAATCCCTATCTAATGCCTACTCATCCAATATCCCCAGACTAGTTTCTGGCTTGTGGCCTTCATCAGTGAGGAGCCTTGGATCTGAGAGCACTGCACCTAGATCTTAGGATCTAATGCAACCCTCCAGCACCCACCTTTTAACTCTATTTAACTACAAAACTATGAGAATGAAATTGAAAACACTATTAATATTTTCAATCCAAGCTCAATAGCTTATATAGTCATATGGGTCTGAACTCAATTCAGCACCCATACATTTTGGTGTCTTTGGCTCTTTAACAACCATAGCCACCATTATCCTATTAGGCAGGATTGGTGTTAAACCACTAAACATCACATGATCACTATCTCATACTAGCACAATAATTGTTATTAAACAATTCAAAACAAAACAACACTCTCCATATAGTAGTGCCATCTTGTGCTAACAAGAGCAATCAATGGATGCCAGAAGGCTTGTGCATAAAATCCCTATCTAGTGCCTACTCATCCAATATCCCCAGACTAGTTTCTGGCTTGTGGCCTTCATCAGTGAGGAGCCTTGGATCTGAGAGCACTGCACCTAGATCTTAGGATCTAATGCAACCCTCCAGCACCCACCTTTTAACTCTATTTAACTACAAAACTATGAGAATGAAATTGAAAACACTATTAATATTTTCAATCCAAGCTCAATAGCTTATATAGTCATATGGGTCTGAACTCAATTCAGCACCCATACATTTTGGTGTCTTTGGCTCTTTAACAACCATAGCCACCATTATCCTATTAGGCAGGATTGGTGTTAAACCACTAAACATCACATGATCACTATCTCATACTAGCACAATAATTGTTATTAAACAATTCAAAACAAAACAACACTCTCCATATAGTAGTGCCATCTTGTGCTAACAAGAGCAATCAATGGATGCCAGAAGGCTTGTGCATAAAATCCCTATCTAATGCCTACTCATCCAATATCCCCAGACTAGTTTCTGGCTTGTGGCCTTCATCAGTGAGGAGCCTTGGATCTGAGAGCACTGCACCTAGATCTTAGGAGGGTTGCATAGATCCTAAGATCTAGGTGCAGTGCACTCAGATCAAGGGCATATCTGGGGATTGGATGGGTAGGCATTAGATAGGGATTTTTGCACAAGCCTCTGGCATCCATTGATTGCTCTTGTTAGCACAAGATGGCACTACTATGGAGAGTGTTGTTTTGTTTTGAATTGTTTAATAACAATTATTGTGCTAGTATGAGATAGTGATCATGTGATGTTTAGTGGTTTAACACCAATCCTGCCTAATAGGATAATGGTGGCTATGGTTGTTAAAGAGCCAAAGACACCAAAATGTATGGGTGCTGAATTGAGTTCAGACCCATATGACTATATAAGCTATTGAGCTTGGATTGAAAATATTAATAGTGTTTTCAATTTCATTCTCATAGTTTTGTAGTTAAATAGAGTTAAAAGGTGGGTGCTGGAGGGTTGCATTAGATCCTAAGATCTAGGTGCAGTGCTCTCAGATCCAAGGCTCCTCACTGATGAAGGCCACAAGCCAGAAACTAGTCTGGGGATATTGGATGAGTAGGCATTAGATAGGGATTTTATGCACAAGCCTTCTGGCATCCATTGATTGCTCTTGTTAGCACAAGATGGCACTACTATATGGAGAGTGTTGTTTTGTTTTGAATTGTTTAATAACAATTATTGTGCTAGTATGAGATAGTGATCATGTGATGTTTAGTGGTTTAAAAAGAAGGAAATGAATGTATTAGTTTGTTGAAAAGTTCTGTTAAAATAAGCTATTGCTTTCTATTTCTTTACAATTTAGAGAGTTTCAAACTATAAAAATAATACAAATATTAATGAATTGTAACAGAGACAAATTACAATGATGAGATGTTAGTTATGGCCAAAAACACATCTTTGCTAGAATAATTTATAATAAAAAATAGAAATTCCACCAACGAATATATATATATGTGCTTAAAAACCATGTTAAATAAATAAAAAATAAAATTTTCTTTTATAAATAAATTACTTTTTTCAAAATTTAGCTGTTTTAGGCAATATATATTTATTTATCAATTACAAATATAACTGTTAATGAATTTTAAATAAAACTCAAAAATTATTATAGTGTCTTTCTGCTAACTTTTGTAAATTATTAAATATGTTTACTCTCATCATTGAACTCACCTTTATTTAGAATTATATAATTAATAATTTATAATTATATAATTAATAGGTAATTATAGGTTAAGAGATGATATACAGTACAAAAAAGGAATTGTATATAAAATTACATGTGAAATTTGTAAAATGATTTACTTTGAGCATACTGACAAACAATTAGAGGTAAAAGCCAAAGAACATAATAATGCAATTAATAGAAGAGATGATAAATTTGCATTATATATTCATTACTTAAAATATGGGCATAGAATAGATGCTACAAAAAGTATGACATGTTTAAATTACATCAAAGATCCAAAAAGATGACAAATATACGAAACATATTATATTAAAAATAATTTAAATAATTGTATGAATATTTACAAGACCTCTATAAATTTAGTTAATAATTGGCTAATTAAAAATGAATTAAAAATTATATAAATTTACATATATATAATTGTAAAAAGAAAAAAAAAAGAAAAATGCATGTAATTTATTTTATTTATTATACTGTTATGATATAGTCAATTATTTTGTAATTACTGGATTTATATGTAGGTTTTGATTTATTTTAATGATTTATATTGGTATTGGTTGTTTTAATTTCATTATTGAACGCTATATGTCTATAATAGTTCATTAACGTACTAGATTATTAACATTTGAAAAGTGCACCAAATTAGGTGCTAAAAAAGGCTTTTTATGTATATAAAAAAATTGATATTTATATAGCTGTTATAAGAATTTATTATTTTCTGTTTATTAAATTACAAATAATATCTGTAGGTATTAAACTGTATTCAAAGAAATGACATTTGTTTGAATAAATTGCTAATGAATTGGATCCGTTTACTTTGCTTAACAGAGTAGAATAATAATTTTTTATTTAAGGTTTTTATGGGAATAGCTACCAATGTCTCAAATAAACTTATGGAATGAAATATTACCGTTTTTACAAAGCTTGCCAAAACATTTTTCTTTTTTGAGATTTGATGACGTTTACAGCAAACATACCATTGCAAAATTAATATCGATGTATAATGTTTGTTTTTATAAGAAGCTATATTTTTTAAAATAAATAAATAAATATGTATATTAATCTTTTTATGTCAAAACTTTTTATATTTTAAATTTAATTAGTATTTTATAAGTCAATGTGGATAGCTTGTTTATCTTAATCGTAATAAACTTTTAGTCAGACTTTTAATCCATCTTCTTTTAATGCTTTTAGTAATATATTTTGTATAATGTGTTGTTATTGCTGTTGTTGTTGTTGTTATTATTATTATTATTATTATTATTATTATTATTATTATTATTATTATTATTATTATTATTATTTCAGATCAAGCTGTGATTTATCGTTCAGTAGTCAACGGCCAGAATTTCATATGTCCTTGCGGTTGTAAGATTAAACTTACTAGAGTATCAACAAACTTCATTGCAAATCTTGGTTCCCAGTGTTTTCTCTCAGATTGTTTAAATGGAATTATTATTGATATCTACCCTAATCCTGTAGCCTGTAGTATTGGTGATACATGTAAATTTGATAGTCTTACTGTCAGTTGCCTGTGTGCTCTTAGTGGAACACCTGGTGAAATACGTTATGGATTATTTGGAGAAACAAGTTGTCAAATTTTTGCTACAACAACTGCTTCCCCAGCCACAATTGCCACTTCAACTACAGTTTTTCCATCAACTTTACCACTTGCCACAACACAAACTCAACCACCAGCCACTCCACCACCAACTCCTCCTCCTGCTACTACTCAGACAACATCACCTCCAGCAACAACACAAACACCTACTACAACACCCTTAGCAACAACACAAACATCAACTCCACCTCCAGCCACAACAAATAATTGTGAACCTCCATACTGGTGTCTTCAAGGTACAGTTATTCCTTTTAGGAATTTGTAGACTTAGACACCTTCACAATTGTAAGATGCCATTTATTTTTTAGTTGTAAAAGAAACATGCCAATGTCTGTGGAAGTAATGTCTACAAGCAAAGTAAATCAACGTATCAAGAATGCAATGAAGAAACTGGTTTTTTACATGAACTTTATAATCAAAAATAATTTGTATTTTTATTTCAGTGTTTAAATGATCTTTGATTCAGAAAAAAAACTAATGTTTGGCAAGAAAAATTGTAAGACTAGTGCAACACATGGTTTTATTTTATTTTTATCCTCCTCTATTTTTTTTTTAGGTTTGGGGGATTTATTTCTTTTTAATATTGTTGCTTTTCTTTGTGGGATCTTTCTTTTTTCTATTTTTTTTACCTATATTTTCAATTCTTACATTGATGTTGTCTCTCTATATATTTTCTCTCTGTTTATTTATATCCATTTATTGTTTAAGATTTTTCATTTCCAATGCTTATATATATATATATGTGTGTGTGTGTGTGTGTGTGTATTTGTGTGTTGTATATTCTCTGATCCTATTATCGCTATAATTTTATTTTTTTACTAACAACTATATTATTTTTATTAATTTAAAACTTATATATATTATCTTTGTGTTTAGCTCTATCATGAAAAATTACTTGATTAAAAATTATGCATAAAATATTTATAGTTGTTTTACATTATCATTTTTGTTAATTTCTTACAATAAGATTGTATCTGTTTTTACATAAATATTTAGCTTATCTATATTAAGTTAAAATCCTCTGTCAATTTTTTATTGTTTTACATTCTCATGATTATATGCTTTTTAATTATAGGATGGGTATAGCAATATGAACATTGCATTTATTATCTGTATAATTATTTTTTTTTTGCCACATACATCTCAAAACATACTGATAAATAGACAAAAGTTCTAAGACCTTTGTATAAGTATTCTTTCTAAACACATCACTTTAGAAAATTGTAAATTGTCCAAATAAATATTTGAGAAGCATTTACAAATGTTGGATTCCTTACTCGTTTGTATCTGGATCTGTTTCATATAGTCTTTGTAAAACTATTGATGTTATATAAATATATCTATTAGTAGATTCTCAGTACTAGTTTATGACTATATATATATTATAACAATCGAAATGAAAGCGAAGATCGAATCTAACTGCAAAAACAATATCTGCAACTACCAGGGCGCCATCTAGGCATTTGAGCCTAGAAAAATTTATAAAGTAGGCAGATACGCGCTGTTAAGATTCCACTTTATTTAAATATTCCGACCGTTAGCCCAAGTCACTAGCTCAGCGGAGACGCAGAGATAAAAATCTATAAATTTTATATCTTAAATATAAAAGAATAAAAGCCACTGCCAGAAATTAACACATAAAAATATTTATTTACGCACATATAAAATAATATTTAAATTTTGAGGAATAAATTTAACGTTTATATTTTTATATTGATCTTTAATTCTAAATTTAAGTAGATTGCAAATAATGAGTTTACTATTTATTTAGCTAGTCAAGTATGAATAGACTACATAGATCTGCATTTGAAAAGAAAATATTCTTCCCTGATTTAACCTTAGGCCACAAATTTCGCAACCAAACTGGCGCCAATCCATCTGATACATTCATGTATTCAATGTAGCATGATATGACAACACAAAATACTATACTGTCAGGAAAGTACATCTGAACAATAAGTAGAAATAGAGAAGACATTGACTCTCCACCAACAGGAATGTGACATCTGTTGGCAAGTAGAACAATAAACAAAAAACTCCATAGGAATGGACTGCGGTCTTCTGCCGACTTACAAACCCATCCATAGGCAAACAGAGGGTGTGTGGCATATATATATAATCCTGCCCGTAGCAGACCTCATACTACATCTACTAATTACACAAATATATCCAATCCATTGAACCAATTCAACTACGAAATGAATAACCTAAGATTACCCTCCCTTAATATAACTTTACAAAACTATATAGCCATTCACGCCCGACTTAAATTTAACATTTAAATACGTTCGCACAAATGCATTTTATAAAATTTGTTTTAAAATGTTGAGTACAGATCAGCTGCACAGATTTCACGGTCAAAACATTCCAAATTAAACACAACCGATCAAAATACAAAATCATCGATAAACGTCACTTGCATAGGGAATATACAAATCCCATTAGCATTCATCGTAAGAAGCTTGCAGTGATATCATTGACATATATTCTAATCGAATGTGAAAACCACAACATTATCAACCGCTAACGAATCTATGCAACGTCTATACCCAACCTAAATTTCATCATTTAAAATTTAAACAATAAACAATTTATACAATAAAAAAAAAAAATGGAAATGATTTTTTATCAATCGGAAAACATATAAAATTAAACATTATTAATTTGATTTTAAACTTAAAAGTCAGATAGAAGTTCATAAACTTGAACGAAAGTTCTTAGTTATTTTTAAATTTAGAGTTCATGTCAATATAGCTTACAGTAGAAGAGTCCAGGTTCCCATTGGCAATTCCCACGGTGTCTCCATTGGAAGAAAATGTTCTGGAGGTAGCATTAGCTGGTTCCATTCTGGTATCACAGTCTTTTCATTTTATTTTTTTTTCATAAACAAAAAAAAAGTATTTGAATGTATTTTTTTTAATAAAAAAATACAAGATTGAAATATAAAAATATTTTAATAAAAAAATAATGTAAGTTAAAATAAAAACAGGTATTAATTAATTCCTGTAATCTGTAAATGGAAATGATTGTTTATTAATTATCTAAAAGCTGTTTAATTAAAAAGTCAGATGAAAGGTTAGATAAGAGAAGAAAGAGATTTTAGCTTGACCAATGGAAGCAAATAAAGGCCCGGACCATAACGAAAAAACAGAACAGTGATGTTTTTGTTCATGGAATCCATAGGAGGACTATAAAAAGAAAAAATATTGAGTTCCAGTCAGTTTTTCCAACTTGATTTGATGACAACGGTAAGACGCACTTGCCGTTCTCTCTCATTTTTTTTTGTTTGTTTTAAAAAAAAATAAAATGAAAAGACTGTGATACCAGAATGGAACCAGCTAATGCTGCCTCCAGAACATTTTCTTCCAATGGAGACGCCGTGGGAATTGCCAACGGGAACCTGGACTCTTCTACTGTAAGCTATATTGACATGAACTCTAAATTTAAAAATAACTAAGAACTTTCGTTCAAGTTTATGAACTTCTATCTGACTTTTAAGTTTAAAATCAAATTAATAATGTTTAATTTTATATGTTTTCCGATTGATAAAAATCATTTCCATTTTTTTTTCTTATTGTATAAATTGTTTATTGTTTAAATTTTAAATGATGAAATTTAGGTTGGGTATAGACGTTGCATAGATTCGTTAGCGGTTGATAATGTTGTGGTTTTCACATTCGATTAGAATATATGTCAACGATATCACTGCAAGCTTCTTACGATGAATGCTAATGGGAATTGTATATTCCCTATGCAAGTGACGTTTATCGATGATTTTGTATTTTGATCGGTTGTGTTTAATTTGGAATGTTTTGACCATGGAATCTGTGCAGCTGATCTGTACTCAACATTTTAAAACAAATTTTATAAAATGCATTTGTGCGAACGTATTTAAATGTTAAATTTAAGTCGGGCGTGAATGGCTATATAGTTTTGTAAAGTTATATTAAGGGAGGGTAATCTTAGGTTATTCATTTCGTAGTTGAATTGGTTCAATGGATTGGATATATTTGTGTAATTAGTAGATGTAGTATGAGGTCCGCTACGGGCAGGATTATAGATATACACCACACACCCTCTGTTTGCCTATGGATGGGTTTGTAAGTCGGCAGAAGACCGCAGTCCATTCCTATGGAGTTTTTTGTTTATTGTTCTACTTGCCAACAGATGTCACATTCCTGTTGGTGGAGAGTCAATGTCTTCTCTATTTCTACTTATTGTTCAGATGTACTTTCCTGACAGTATAGTATTTTGTGTTGTCGTATCATGCTACATTGAATACATGAATGTATCAGATGGATTGGCGCCAGTTTGGTTGCGAAATTTGTGGCCTAAGGTTAAATCAGGGAAGAATATTTTCTTTTCAAATGCAGATCTATGTAGTCTATTCATACTTGACTAGCTAAATAAATAGTAAACTCATTATTTGCAATCTACTTAAATTTAGAATTAAAGATCAATATAAAAATATAAACGTTAAATTTATTCCTCAAAATTTAAATATTATTTTATATGTGCGTAAATAAATATTTTTATGTGTTAATTTCTGGCAGTGGCTTTTATTCTTTTATATTTAAGATATAAAATTTATAGATTTTTATCTCTGCGTCTCCGCTGAGCTAGTGACTTGGGCTAACGGTCGGAATATTTAAATAAAGTGGAATCTTAACAGCGCGTATCTGCCTACTTTATAAATTTTTCTAGGCTCAAATGCCTAGATGGCGCCCTGGTAGTTGCAGATATTGTTTTTGCGGTTAGATTCGATCTTCACTTTCATTTCGATCGTTATAATTGGCGTCCCAAGTGTGGCCTTACCTCAGAGATTGACCCTGAGAAGGGGAATTGAAAGATGAAATTTCCGATCTTTAATAAACACGACTGCCCTGAGAATTTTAAAATGGAATCATGCAAATAACATTTGTTGTTTTTTCTGAAATAAGTACATTTTGTACTAACGTAAAGTTATAGCCAGATGTTTAATAAACCACTAGTACTTTTGAAAATAAATCATGCCGTAATATTTTTTCTGAAATTAGTATAAATATATTTGTTGTATTTACATGGAGTTGCAGTTTGAAGTTTTGTTTAAAAATTGCTGCCAGTAAGAAAAATTGCGCATATGTAGAGATAAATTCGAGGAATAAAAACTAATAAATAAAACATAATAATAAATATAAATCATAATTTTTTTTAAAAAAAAAGTCTTGTTTAAAATTTAATCATTCAACTTGCCTAAGTAATAGTTTAAGGTAGGAGAAATGAAACTTGGAAGGGAGGGGGCAGAAATTTAGCTGGTAATAGGGAATCAACAGTCAACATTTTTTTTTTAAATCATTATATTTGTGTGTAATTACTGTTTTGTCTTGTAAAAAAAAAAGTTTTGTTTTTGGTGATCATATATAATCAATTTGTGTAACGTAATTACTAACACTAAGTAAATTCTTTTTCTTTTTTTTTAATGTTTTTTGTTTTTTGAGGAAGTTTACTGATATGTAACGATATATAAATATGTCGTTACATTAATTTAAAATAAAAACTTAAAAGTTCGCAAATAAAAGGAAAAAACTAAATGCTAAAATTAAAATGTTTGTTAAACATATATATATATATTCGCACAGATGCTAAACTTTAAAAATATTTTTTTCATAAACAAAAAAAAAAGTATTTGAACGTATTTTTTTTAATAAAAAAATACAAGATTGAAATATAAAAATATTTTAATAAAAAAATAATGTAAGTTAAAATAAAAACAGGTATTAATTAATTCCTGTAATCTGTAAATGGAAATGATTGTTTATTAATTATCTAAAAGCTGTTTAATTAAAAAGTCAGATGAAAGGTTAGATAAGAGAAGAAAGAGATTTTAGCTTGACCAATGGAAGCAAATAAAGGCCTGGACCATAACGAAAAAACAGAACAGTGACTTTTTTGTTCATGGAATCCATAGGATGACTATAAAAAGAAAAAATATTGAGTTCCAGTCAGTTTTTCCAACTTGATTTGATGACAACGGTAAGACGCACTTGCCGTTCTCTCTCATTTTTTTTGTTTGTTTTAAAAAAAATAGAATGAAAAGACTGTGATACCAGAATGGAACCAGCTAATGCTACCTCCAGAACATTTTCTTCCAATGGAGACGCCATGGGAATTGCCAACGGGAACCTGGACTCTTCTACTGTAAGCTATATTGACATGAACTCACTAAGAACTTTCGTTCAAGTTTATGAACTTCTATCTGACTTTTAAGTTTAAAATCAAATTAATAATGTTTAATTTTATATAAATATGTCGTTACAATATATATATATATGTCTTTTGACACTTTTGGAATTTATATATGATTAAAGCTCTGTAAATTTCTCATTAGCCAGTTTACTATTGTGTGATAGAATCCGTGTATGTTAATGTTAGTAGTTTTTTTTTCACCATTGGATATTTTATTGATATAATAAGAGCACTCTGGAAACAAGATCTATATCCAGATTAAACTATTTTAAAACTGTAACTTAATAATAACATTAAACATATTATCAGTCATTTAAGAACAATAATTTCTATACAGTATTTTAAATTAATTCTCTTATCACTTGCACTGCTCTTCAAATTCTGTTATCTATTTTACATCATCTGTCAATTTTTTTATTTTTTTATAGATCTTTCAAAGTGACCTTACAACTCTTTTATTTCCAAGGCAATTTTTCTTTCATTTCTTAACTTAATCAATAAATAATCATTTTTCACTACTTATTCATTTTACTGCTTCATATTTTATTCCTGGTCTTCCTATCTAACTTTTCTATTTTTGATTTCTTATCTACAAAAACTCCTCATTTTTAAAAAAAAAAAATAATATTTTTTAACTATATATAAAATTTTCAAATAAAAGTTTTTCTGTTTTAAAAATGAAAAATAATTTAGAACCATTACTAAAAGCTTATTAAATCACTGTAATTTTCAATATATTTTTTACAACGTTATTTCCGTATTATTAGATATGAAATTTTATAATTACTGTTTTTCTCTGTACATTGTCTTCCAACAACTGCCGCTATTTTTACTCTTTCCACCTATTAATTTCTTTTTCATTTTTAAGTGCTCTTATTTTCATTCCAAATCAAGACATAGCAAATTTAATATAATGAACTACCTTTAGATTAATAATCACTTCATTATTATTAGAAAAACACTTTAATATTTTATCTCAATAAATATTAACTCAAATACGGGTAAGTTTAGTAAATTTGGGAATGAATGGAGCTTTAATGAATCTTATTTGGAAATTTCATGAAAATAATTATTATACATATCAATTGGGAAATATAGAATGAGAGTTAAAAGAGGAGTGGGACAAAGGCAAGAATGCCTTATGTCTCTTATTTTGTTTTTGTTGTATTTGAGAGAAATTGAGAAAGCAATAGGAAGACTAGGAAGAGGGGTAGAGATATCATTAATAGATGGCAAGGGAGTGTATATATTAATCAAATCTTTTATTTGCTAATGATATATTCTTGTGCAGAGAAAATAGGGAAGATGTGGAAATTATGCTGAAGATGTGTTCAAGGGTGGGTAAGAGATGGGGATTAAATTTAGTGAAGAAAAATCAAAAATAATGATGATAAATGCTGGGGAAGAGAAAGAATTTTTATTGGGAATATAAAGTTAAATGTGGTGAATATGTATTAGTATTTGGAAATCATCTTAAGTAATCAGAGAAACTGCTTGGATGAATGGGAGAAAAAATTGATAAATGAAGCAAAGAAAAGAGAGGGATTGATAAAGAAATTAACAGTGTTTGCCTATAATAAATATGATGTAGCAAAAATTGTATGGAAGGATGTGTCAATGTCAGGGTTATCTTATGGTAATCGATGTATTATATGTTCGTAAAGGGATGTTAGATTACTTAGAATAAGTACAAAGAGAAATAGGAAGATATATATTAGATACAGATGTGTGGACAGCAAAGGGGGCAATTCAAGGAAAAATGGGATGCTCAAGTTTTTACATGAGAGATGCAAAAAGCGAAATGAAAATTTTCAGTAGATTGCAATTTATTAATAGTAAGAGAATAGCCAAAATGGTATTTAATTGGGTTATGAGTAAAGGACAAGCAACAAGATGAATGAGAAATGTAGTATGGTATGCAGAAGATTTGGATAAAGAGTTTATGTCAGTATAATTATGTAAAACGTGGGATGATTGTATTAGGAGAATTGTTGAGTGTTATAATGGCAAGAAATGGGATAGAAAAATAGATGCATTAATAAAAAATAGGGAATTGGAGAGATGGAGAACTAATATGGAAAGTAGAAAAAGTTTAAATACATATATAAATAAACTCAATATTGGGTGTGAGTTAATTTATGATAATAGCAAGGAAAGTAGTTTACTGTTTAAGGCTTGAAAGGATCATTAGCAATAAAATAATATACATATCAATGGAGAAATGTATGGTGATTTAGTATGTAAGTTATGTAATGAAGGCATGGAAAATATCACACATCCATTAATTGAATGTAAATGCTTGCAAGCAAAAAGGGAACAAATAATGGAGTTGTGGAAAAAAAAATATAAACAAAGTGATTATACAGAAAGTGGGTTCTTGGTTTTTATGTTGGGTTTGGACAAAATAAGAGGGATTTAGATATAAAGACCATAGAGCAGGATAGAGAAGAAGATGGGAAAGACTGGGAGTGGAGAATGGAAAGGGAAGATAAGGTGGCTAACAGGTTTCTCTGATCATAGTGGTCGAGAGATTCCTGACTCTAAGAAAAGAGAACTCATAGTGTATTGCATCATCTGTATTGATTTCTTCTGAAAAAATGATTATTTAAAACTCATAGATATCTTGTAATTTACATTTACACTCAAGTTTATGGTTGTTTTTTCCTTCCTCTTTTTTAAATGTAAACTGCATTTCTGATGATGATGATGATAATAATAATAATAAACATAAGCAATTCATTAAAAATATGTCTATTTAAAACACCCAACATGAGAGATAATTATTCTAAAATATTAACAATTTACTAAATTAGGCGTTTCTTTAGTAGAATTATTACTATTAAAAAATTATTGGCCAATTTCAAATCATAAATCATATAATTAACATAAACTAACTCTTAATTTTCTTCTGCCATTTTCTTAACAATTCAAATAGAATCAAATCAATTTTTTTAAACAGTCAGAAAAATACATCCATATAATATAGCTATAGCAAAAATCAACCTTCATGATCATGCTTTTATATACAATTAATTAGCTAAAACTGTCAGTTTGTTGATCTCATCGAACCTGCTTATTTTCTCCAAAAATTGAATTGATTGTGGTTAACCTAAAATACTAAGAAATATCTTATAAGAAATTAAAGGGTGCAAACTTTTCTTTAAAGTCTAAATTGAAATAAACAATAAATACGTGATAATGAAACTTAACTCTGATTATTGAGTAATAATTAAACACATGTATTCTTATTAGCACATTACTACCTTAGGCAAGCGATATCCTTTCGCTATCACTAGAAAAATGCTAATCGTTTTTTATATGTATAAAGTTTTAATTTAAATTATTTTACTTGGCCTCTAAACGGTAAAATTCTTTACGTTTTTAATGCTAGCAAAAAGTGACATATTTAAAAACAAATTTATTATCAATAACTCGATTTATTTTTGCCTTCAAACAAACATTGCCCTGTTACGTTGATTAGATATTCATCTAACCTTGACTTTGATGATTCTGAACTTTAGAATAAATAAACAAACTAATATTTCAGGTAGGTGGAAATGTTCCAGTCTAGCTAAAGGCAGTCACTCAATATTATTAATACTTGTTAAGAGGGAGACACTTACAAAAGAAACAATTAAAAAAAGATTTTAAAAAATGTTTATAGTTAAAATATATTATACTGGATTTTTTATTTAAACACACACACATTAAAAGTATTCAAGAATAAAAATATATAAATCATTTCTAAGTTGAGGAAAATAATAAAAAAATTATTTTGATTAATTAATTATGGAACTGTTGCACTCTTTCTGTAAGATTGATGCTCGCCTTCTTGTAAACTATTTGACCATTCACTAAAAAACTTTTACTTCAAATAACATCATGTATTTATTATAAGAGCAAATAAAATCATTTCAAGCTTGAAAGATGATCGAAATTTTATAAGCAGTACTTTTTTTCAGATCTCCTATTTACATCAATAAATTACTGTTTATATTCAGCGATAATTATTAGAAGCCTACTAATCGAAATCGACTTTCTTTCAGATCTACTTATTATCAATTTGGTTTTAAGGCCTCTACAAAGGTATTTATTATTATTATGATGGAGTCCATTCTTCTCATTATTAATAATTATTTTATTTTACCTTCAACTTTCTAAAGCATTATACACTGTTTAATCAATTAGGTTTTCTCTTTGCATGACCCCAACCTAACATTTTCATCCTTAAATTTGTGCATCAACTGAAAGATCAGCTCAAATATTTATTAGTTCACTTTTTTTCTCATAGCCTGTGACACAGTTCAAAAACAATAATATAGTCCCTATTCTTTTTTAGTTGGTAAATCATAAAGTGTAAAAAAAATATGTAGAAAAAATAATTCCCATCTTCATTTTTAAATACAAGCTTTTACATCTTAAAATCTTTTCTAATATACTACTTTTACTCTGCTGGAGATTAGTTTACAGTAAATATCTTGACTATTGGATTCTTTGTTGTTAATGAGGGATCCAAGAAATCAAAAACATTTTACTTCATGTCTTCATCTTCTATTTTAAATTCAGTTGTTAATCTTACAACTGAATTCATTGTCTTCTTTATTTGTAACATAATCCTATCATTTTAATTTTTTTACATTTTCTTACAAGACTTTCAGGAACATTTTTAAGTGTAAGTATAATGTCATCTTCACATATTTGAATTTTAATGTTTTTCCATCAATCCTTAATGCACATTTGTTTTCATTCAATGTGACTTCTCTGACTTATTAAATAGAGTGACGATATGAAGTCCTGACTAAAGTTTTTGCCAATATGAAACTAGGCTGCTACCAGAACCTAATTTAAATGTTGCTTAATGAAATATACAGATTGATCTAAAAGCAATAAAATATTCTGATAGATCCATTTTTAATATTATAACAGTTATACTGGTATTGCCAAAGTTAAATTATATTTTTAAAAAATAACATGATATATTCATTTAATTAATTTTCCCTTTATTAAAAAATAAGATACTCTAAATTTATTATGGAAATGACCCCCAAAAATTATGAAAATACAATGGAAGTTTTGATATGTAAATGAGGTCAAAAAATATTAAAATGAGATAGATTTCTTTTCTCATTCTCTCTCTCCTTTTCTTTTTCTAAAGAGGTAAACAGAAAAATAAAGTATCTATCAGATAATCCTTTTTATATATACAAGGATTGAAAATGTGTAATTATTATTTTAATTTACTTAACATGATGGAGATACTTTTTGTACTAAGATTTATATAGAAGATGAAGTGCTAAGTTAAAGTAAATAGTTTATTGGTTTCAACCCTATTTCAATTGCCCAATCTATTTTCCTTATCAATTAGTTTAAAAACTACTTATGATAAATAGAACTGTGCAAACAGATTGTCAGAGAAGAAACAAGATTACAGACACTTTATGTAATGGCCTTTAATGTTTTACTTTTAATGATACTTAAAAGGTGGAAAATATCTAAAGAAAGAAAAGAATACTTTCAAAATAGCAGTAAGATATTTTAAAGTCAGAACTTTTAATGCTTTGATATTGTTTGTTATTTGTGAATATTCAAGACAACTAAAGGAAAAGAATATTTATAAACTTTAAAAAACTAAAGCATGAAAGCTATTTTGGAATTTGTCAAAATGATATTGTTTTTTTATTGATGAAGGAACTATAAAAATATAATATTTGAACTTGAAGTATGTATAGCATGAAGTGTATTGTAATCTTCAATAATAAATTTAATGAAACTGTTTCCAGTAAAGCTATCTAGCAATGAACAATCATCTTTTTTTATGTGAGAAGTTATCATGTAAAGCTACAAAGTGATGAAACATGTGAACTTTTATTATAATTCCTAACTTGAAAAACACTCAAGAAAGAAAATCTTCCAAAGAAGATTCTTGTTATTTATTTCATTGCCTATTTATTAATATGTTTATTTATTTTGTCATTAATAAATTATTTTTTTATTTGCAAACTTCTTAATTGTTATTTTATGCATAATACTTGCTAATAAAATATTTGCAATTAACACACACACACATGCTCCATAGTTTATAAAAACATAGCTCTGGGAACATGCTCTTCTATGTATTATGTTTAAAGTGTACAGTAGCTAAAACAAATGAATTTTTGTACAAAGAATAAGCTTTAGTTAATTAACTACTAATATCATATTATTTTACTTGTACATTTTGATGCTGCTGCTTATATTGAGCAGGGTTACATTTACAATATATTAGAAAAGTTACCCTAATTAACTAAATCAATGGCCTTGTAATTATTACAGATTTTGTCATCCTTTTATAGGATCTTCCATTATTTAATCTATATTAGAAATGATATCTCTAATTCTTTCTTTTCTGGAAGTAGCTTGTACTTCTGGTAGGCATTCTTTTAATGTAACTTTCTACTTAATCTATGCCAAGTCATTTTCAGCATAATTCACACGTCTAACAAATAAAGTATAATTATTCACACATTCCATTATGATTCTTTTTTTTATTTTTTAGTATAAGAGTAAAATTGATTTCATTAGTTCTGTAAAATATTAAGTAGTTTTTTACATTATATCATTTAAAGTCAAGTCTTTTATTTATCCTGCTCAGTTTCCTTCAAAATTTCTCAAACAATGGCATCACTTCCTGGAATCTCATTGTTTGACAATGGTCGCAAAACTAATATGACTTCAATTCTTATCATTTTAAGATATTTCATAATAAATACTTTAAATTTTTATTATATAATTTTCATTTTGTTTTTGTAACTGAATTATATTATGTTTATTGTTTTTTTTATTTTTTTAAAAATAAATCTACTCCTATTTTTGTTGATCACATTTTATATTCTTAATTAATATTTTTTAGTTAATCAAGTTTTAATCCAACCCTTCTTTACTTTTATTTGATTCCTTTTTTTTGCATGTGTCTAAGCATCGGCTGGGAAGCGAACCCGGGATAACTGCTTGTAAAGCAGTCATGCTGACCACTTAGCCACCAAAGTTTGACTATTTAATGCTTATATTTCTGTTTAGAATATTTTTCAAAAAGAAATAATATACGATTTTTTTTCTGATTCTTTTTCTCCATAAAAATGTTCAAATCTGTGCTTTTGTGTGTGTGAGCATGTTTTGTTTTTGTTTTTTTGCAGTAAAATGTTCCAAGTTTCATTTCCATTTGTAGCATAAAATTTTCTTTGGTATGATGTATGATCAAATCTTAATGAAAGCTGGAGGGAAGTGAATTATAAACATTTGGCATTTATTATTATACTGAATATAATCAATCTTACCAGTGTCTGTTTGACACACCATCAGTTTTTATTACAACGCTTTTCGATTTATATTTATGATTAAACCCTACTTATTTGTAATATTAATATCTATACCTTTGTAGTCTTTATTTAAGTCTTTTTTTCCTCTAAGTTATTCTAGTCGTCCTTCAAAGTATTTACAGTTTTAGACAGCTAAATAAAATATCATCAATGATAAAGCCTGCCGTTTGTAATAAACAGAATATTCTTAGCAACTTTTGCTAAAGAATAACCATCTGCTGCCTTTATTAATGATTTTACTGCCTTCATAATATGAGACCATAATGTATTTTTGTCTGTTACGATTGTAAATATAAAAGATAATCAGCAAAAAGCACTCACACGCACTCATTCATACTCAAGTAAACTCAACTGATGTTTTAGTTAATTTCTGAAAGATATGAGAAAGAGAATCCAAGTTGTTTTTTTATCTTAAATTCTGAAATGAAAGTCAATAAATTTTCTACATTGTGAAGAGCAATCATAATTCCTTAGCAATATCAGGTCACTTATTTTATTTCCCTTGTAAATAATGTTTTGGTAATAACAACTGAAAAAACATCGACTATGTACTATTTGGTTCCCTTAAGATTTCAAGGACAAATCAGGAGACTCCATTAAAAGCAATTCAGTTTCGCTGCTGCATATGTATATACATAAACTTTTAATCCACATTGTGCTATTTGTAATGTAAACTAAGAAGGCTTTTAAATAATATCAGAAATAACTAATTATAACTGTGAAAAAATACGGACTTCCTTTACCAATAAATCTAAAATATTGTTATTTTTTCTTTTAGATTCTTAAGATTCAGTTAAAAGTCATCAATTTTAAAACTGCATTATCATTTACGGTATTAAAATAGCGTAAAAAAAATCGAGGCTCCCAACTAAAAGTTAAGGATTTAAAATAAAAAATATATCAATTCTTAATATTTTAATAGAAAAAAGTTTTTATCTCACTTCAGTGATAATTTATCTCTATTATTCACTATCCTTTTTATTCTACATTTCATCATGCGTCTGTCTGTTTGTGTATGTATGTATAGATATGTGTTTTTACATTGTGTAGTGCTGAGATTATTATTGTTATAAATAAAGAAGTTTGATAGATAGATAAAAGTTTTAATTGTTTAAGCTTATGTATATAGACTTATAAATTTTTAACCAGTACTTTAGATTCATTAAAAAATAAATAATCCAATGGTTTATTGCCGGAGTTAATCTTTGGACATTGAGCTTCCGAATCAGCTTTGTTCCTCTTGAAACTAAATCACACATTATTATTAGATTCAATGAAGATGATTTAAGCAACCCTATATATTCATAAACTTCTGTATAGTGTATATATAATTTAATTAATAACTATATAATAATAATATAAAAATACCACAGCAGAAATTAAATATATTAAATAAAATTAATTAAATCTGCATATACTTTGTGTACATTCTTGTAATCATGATTAAGAATCTATGACATCCATTATTTGATAACTTGAATAGTATTTTCTCTTTGGTTTGTTATATAGTCATTTTGTGTAATAAACTTTGCCTCTTTGATCTTACTTTTTCTCTCGCTTTTTTTGCACATTATTTTAATATCACTAGAATCCAAACTGTGTCTTTTTTTATGGTAGTAATATATGGATACATTAGTTGAATCTTGACTTTTTTGTACCTCAAAGTGTGTTGTGTCAATCTTGTTCTCAGATTGGCTTTTGTTTCCCCATAGTAGGTGTATGGATAGTTGGTTTGGCTGCATACACAGCATTAGATCGATGCAATTTGTGTATATTGTCCTTTGTATTATTAATTAATGGGCATTCTAAATCCCATGTTAAATGGACCAAACTTTAGAATTTTATTTTTGTAGTAAGTATGGTGCATAATCCATCTTTTGTTGATTTGATAATGTGAGATTTAGAACAACCATATATTAAGATCAAAATACACAAACTGAATTGACTTTGTGTATGCAGTAGGATGCAGCCAAATGGACTGTCTTTACACCGCCCATGAAAAACAAAAGCTAATCTGAGAACAAGATTGACACTACATACCTTGATGTACAAAAATCCAATACTAATTGCTATATATAGATATTTATTGTGATATATATATATATATATATATATATATCACAATAAATATCTATATGTCTCTTTACATTCTAAATATATATATATATATATATATATATATATTTAGAATGTAAAGAGACAGTGTAATTAGAAATAAAATGTGTGCTAAATTTAAAAGAAATAAATTATTATAAAGTTATGGATAATTGAAAAGTAAAATGTTGAAAACCAGTTTTGGATTAGGAAATTATTACTTAAAAAGGTAAGAAACAATAATAATTATGTTCTAGAACATTCCACTATCCGTGGGAAAAACCAAAATCTAATCTATATATTTCCATCATTGGAGCTGGTTATGTTTATATGAAGATACAGATTGGCCGATTGTATGCAGAACTGTAGAGTAACCCAGCGAATTCCACCACTGAAGGTGCAAAAGTGGACCTAGGAACAATACAGGCCACACCAGCTTTATTATATTTTAATTTACATCTTTATGGACATGCATTCATAAGTAGTAATTTTAATACTGATCTGTAATGATGTAAATTGTAATGTATATTAAGCATTGTTAGTTCAATTTTTACAATTGTTAACTTGTGGCAATAAAGACAAAATTTTAGTTACAAAAAACTTTTGAATTACTTTTCTTTCTGCTTATCTTATCACCTTTATTATGACTGTAGCATTTGTGGTGATTGTACATAGCAGAAAACTGGCACATTCTGTTACAGGATCAAAATTGAACTGTGATTTGTCTAGTAGTAGTCAGAGATAGGATTTCAATCAGTGACTAGAACTTTGTAGGCTTAGTACAGTTAAACTGGCTGGATTTTTGGGGAAAATTTTTTTATTTAATAGTTATTAATTTGGATTAGAGTTAAGATGGTAGCTGTGCTGCAAGTGATAATAAATGAGTTTAATATTAATAGTCCTGCTAATTGGCCAATTTATCTCAAAAAGATTGAAAACATTTTTTTATAAATGGGATTGTCAGTGATTCCATTAAAGTTGCTACATTGTCATGTTATTCCAGGCAACAAGTGATAGAAATCACAAATCAGTTATGTGATCATGAAAAACCAGAAAAATTGCAATACAAAATAATAGTTGAAAAACTAAATAACTGTTTTAGTCCCAAGTCCTCTAATCATATAGCATGGTTTACAATTTAGAAATAGACAGCAAAATAAAAAAGAACATGTGTGATTATGATAAAACATTGAGGAAACTTGCTAAGAGTTGTAGTTATGACTGATGATAAGTCTTAGATAGCAGTTACTGATATATGAGGGGGCAATCAAAATGGGAATAGTCCATAATATTGTGATCAACAGAGTTTTGGAATTTTACTAATAATAACAAATGTAGTGCATTTATATGAAAAATTGAAAATAAATATCAGTCTTCTAAGAGTAATATGGAGGAAATTGTTTGCTACTATTATGCAAAAAAGACCACTTGGCATGGAAGTATAGTTTTAATAAAGAGCATTGTAGAACCTGTGGCAAAGTAGATCATTTAGAAAAAGAATGTAGGGCTAATGGAGAGAAAGATCATAGGGTCTCCCCAACTTTTCCAAAGGGAAACAAACAGAAATGAAAGATTTATAATATCCAGATTACTCATGACAATCAATTCATGATCACTGAAATTATTAAATACAAATTTGAAAATGGAAATTAATAGTGAATTGGATGTGTTGATGATGGCAGTCAAAGACTGGGATAAAGTAACAAAAATTGTATAACCCCTGCTCCCTATATTAATGAGAACTAATTTGAAAGTGAACTACTCTAGTGGTTATATTATGAGGATATTGAGGAAAATATAGAAACTTTAAAAAGCTCCATAGATTATCATTGTATATAAGTGTTAGACAGCCTTAACCTTATTATAGGTAAGAAATGGTTTGAGGCTCTGAGAATAAAAATATGTATGATTAACAGGATTGCTATTGAAGAAGAAATAAGTACACAAATGAATTAAGAATACAGACAGCCAAATCATTACCACACCAGTATATATAGTGTTGCAAGATGGAGCAATCCCCCATGATTTGCACGCCTAGGAAAATTCCCTTTGCACTACAAGATAAAGTGTAAAAAGAGTTAAATTATTAGTAAGGGAGTATTGACACCAGTTGACAAGGCTGAATGGGCCACTCCAGTCATAGTGATATCTAAATCAAATAGACAAATTTATCTGTGTGGAGATTATCATACTATGGTAAATAAGAACTTTATAATAAGTGTTAGCATCCAGTGCCTAACATCGGAGAAATATTAGCTAATAGAAAAAAGGCAAGTCATTTTACTAAAATTGTTTTGAGGGTTGCATTTCATCAAATTTCAATTTTTAAATGCACCTCTGAATTGTTAACAATCACTAACAAGGATTCAATTTTTAAATGCACCTCTGAATTGTTAACAATCACTAACAAGGATTCAATTTTTAAATGCACCTCTGAATTGTTAACAATCACTAACAAGGAATTGTTTATTTACAATAGACTGCCTTAAGGAATTACCACTGCACAAACCATCTTCCAAGCGAAGATGGACATGCTATTCCAACAAATGGATGATATAACATCTTATTTTGATGATATTTTAATAGTTGCAAATTCAGAAAAGAAATTACGTGAGTGACTTTCAAAAGTTTGCAATAAGTTATCTAGTTTTGGAGCTAGAATAAGCCCAGAAAAATGTAGCTGCATGATGACCAAAATAAAGTTATTGGGGTGTATCATATTAAGCAAGGGAAAGGAGCCTGAGCCTCAGAAAACTGTAGTTGTAAAAGAAGCCCAAGATCCAGAAATGTACAAGAACTACAGGCTTTTTTGGGCCTCCTTAATTATTTTTAAACTTTTCTAAAAGTAAAAGCACATGCAGCATGATCATTGAAAAAAATTTGTTAAGAAAAAGCCAAAAAATGGCATTGGTATTAAGCCCAAGAAAAAGCTTTTAGTGCTACAAATGAATTGCTGACACCAGATAGTTTATTAGTACACAATGACAGTAACCTCCAACTGATACTAACAATTGATGCATCAGATTTCAAGGTCAGATTGGTTTTAAGTTATACAGTAACTGAGGGTAAATGATCAATAGTCTTCACTTCTAGAATCCTAACCAAAGCAGAGCAAAACTACCGTCAGTTAGATAAAGAGATATTGGCTGTTATATTTGCAGTAAAAAAATTCTCCCAATACTTATATGATCAATTATTCAAGATCTCTATTGATCATAAGCCAGTGTTATGAATATTGACTAAAATTAAAACTGCACCAGATTATTTGAGCCCTATAATCTTATGTTGGTTAAATTTATTAATGGATTGCGATTTTGAGCTAAATTTTAAAAAAGAAAATGTCTTTAAGTATGCAGACACACTATTGATAATTCCAATTAAATCAACTCCATGGGAACTTGATGCAACCATTAACTATGTAGGCAATTGGCATAATGTAGTAATAGACCATAAAAAGGTAGCAGATTGGAAAAACTGAGCAGGGTTAGAAACTATTCACCAAGTGAATCAGCAAAGGCTGGCCTAAGATACTTCATAAAGTTATATGGGATGGAGAAGAAAGCCTCTATAAATAAGAGATGTATGCTAATGGATGTTAAAGTATTAATACCTAGTAGTGGTCATCATCGGGTTCTTCAGCATATTCATTAAGGTCATCCTGATATTGTATGAGATAAAGCACTTGTTTGAAGTTATGTATGGTGGCCTGGAATTAATTCTGAAATAGAACAATTCATGAAAACCTGTGAAAATTGTCAAGTGAATACAAATGTTCCAAAAAAAATTGTATCTAACCTGTAGTCAAAAAACCTGGAAGCTGTATTCACATCCAATCGTGTCAAACTGTTCCATGGCTACATTTTTAGTAGTAATGGATTCATACTCAAAGTGGAATGAATGTAGAATTGTAAAAAATACAAGCATCAAAGAAACAGAAAACTTAAGGTAATTTTTGCTTTTCATGGTTTTCTGAAAACATTAGTATCTGAGAATAGAACCAAATTTTGTCTACTAAATTTAAGGATTTTCTTAAGAAATCAAGAATTAGACATAGTCACATCCCCATATCATCCTGATTTCAATGCTATTGCAAAAAAGGCAGTATAAATGCTAGAACAGATATTACAAAAGGAAAGTACTGAAAATATACAAGAAATATTATATTGTTCTGTTGTATCAACACAGTACATCGATGAGTAGTACAGGTAAATCTTCAGCTGAGATAATGTCCGGGCAGAAAATCCATGAAATATTCTTGCTAATTCACCCAGATCAAAATTTTTTGAGTAATGAAAATAACAGAATTGCTATATACAGAAGGAGAAAAGGTCTGTTTGAGAGATGTTCTCAGAAAGTATTGGATGAAAGTTATAATTAAAGAACATCTGTCAAAGCAATAGTAATAATTGAGACAGAAACTGTAAAAAACATGTGAAAGCATATACATCATGTCAGACATCGGAAAGTAGAAATTGAGTGAACCAGAAATAATATAATGCTTGGCATTCTGAATTATCTAGAGCAATAAGACTTGTTGGAAGTAAACAATGGTACCAAGTAGACAATGACATTACTGATGAAAAGAAAAAATCCCGCATAGATCCCAAAAAACCAAAAAGAAATGGCACTATCTGAAAGACTATGTGAGACTTCAGAAATTATAATTTCTGAAGTGGAGGAAGTGCTATATATAGATATTTAGTGCCATATATATATATATATATATATATATATATATATAAATAATGTAATTAGAAGTAAAATAAGTGTGCTAAAGTTAAAAGAAATAAAGTATTATGAAGTCACAAATATTTAAAATTAAAATGTTGATAAGCAGTTCCAGATTACAAAATGATTACTTAAAAAGATAAGTAATAATAATAATGTTCTAGAACATTCCACTATCAGGAGGAAAATATAAAAGTTCACATATAAAGGAATCAAGGTCTAATTTATGCACTCACAGCATTGAAGCTGGTGGTGTACAGAATGGCTGAATATAAGAAGAACCATGGAGTGACTCAATGAATTCCACCACTAAAGCTGCAAAAGTGAATCTAGAGACAATACAGGCCACAACAGCTTTATTATGTTTTAATTTACACCTTTATGGCTGTGCAATTTGCAAATAGTAATTTTAATACTGAACTGTAACGATATAAATTGTAAGGTATACTAAGCGTTGTTAGTTTAATTTTTACTATTGTTAACTTGTGGCAATAAACACAAAATTTTAGTCATAAAAAAACTGTCTCAAATTAATTTTCTTTCTGCTTGTCTAATCATCTTTCTATGATTGTAGCATCAGCTGTTCAAAGCACCACATCAACTAATGCTTCAATATTTTATAACCACAAAAATGAATATGGGCAGTTTTATCCTAGTATTATTCAAATAATGTGCTAAAAAAGAAACATAGAAAATGTAACATCAAAGAGGAGTAGTTTATTGCACAAAAGAAATTATAATGAACCAAAGAGCTAACAGTATTTAAAATATCAAAAGTTGATCTCATAGTGTCTTAAGAAAACAATCATAATTATGATGCACATGCTTGGAAAGTAAAGTATACTCTGTTTAATTAATTTCACTTAACATCAATAATCTGTGTTGTGGCATTTTTATATTATTATTAATAATGGCAGAGAATCAATTATTATATAATATAAATGTCCCATGATTTTCGGACTAAAGAGTGGTTATGAATAATCATTTTAAAATTGTAAACTAAATTAGAATTTTCATGGTGCCTCCTCTTAGTCAAAATCAATAAATGCAAATCAAGAACAAAACACATTTATAATATTATTTAAACCAGTGGGTGTTAATTGGTAATGGTAATAATAGAATTAGAACGTTTTATAAACCAGGACTCTTTAATCTTATGTGTATCATTTTTCTCTACACAAACAACAGGATCTGAATTTGTTCACAACAAAAATAACTACATAACTTTTCATGTTCTTAAAATATTGATATCTCTACTTAGAAAGATTCATTTTACAAATAATAATTAAAGTTTTAAATGTCCATCATCTCTAAACAAATTTATTAATAGGCGCCAAAAACCCAGAAAAAAAATACGAAGTACCGGTCGAAAAACACACATCGATCCAACAAACCCCTGAATACAGGTAAAGTACCTCGAGTCCAACCACGTACAAGATATATAAATCAGGTACATCATGAATTCTGCCCTATTTACCTATATCCCCAGGTCAAAGATCTAATCAATAGCCTTTCTCGACGATACGATCGAATTCCTTTACTTTCACCATCCCAGCAGCTGGGTCTTAAAGCATGAGATTCAATTTAATTATATATTTTAGTGAGAACTTGGGTGATTGGTTAATAGGTATATTTAAAAATCAAAATTTATTAAAAATAAAAGTAACTAAAATTATTCGAGGAACACTGGAAGTTTGGTTTTAGTTATATATATATTTAAAAATCATTTAGTATTTTACATTAGTCTAACTCAAGCTCTTTAAAAAAAAAATACTGTACAATCTTTAAATTAACTTTATAAATCATACAAATTCTTGAAGAATTTATATTAGTGGTTATCTTTTACATTGTTTAGTTTATATATTTTTACTTTTGGTTATAGTTATTTTCCTTTAAAATAAGACAAAAATAATTTTATAATTAAATTATCACGGAATTTAAAATTCCCCGTGCACATTTAGTACAAGCTTGGAATATAGCGGCAGGTTTAAACATCTGCCTAACGCACATATATAAGAATGACTATTTTCATGAATTCTTTATACAAGATTTAAAAAAACATTTCTATTGAAAAAGACATTAATTAAATAGACGATTATAATAAGACTAATTTGAAGTCTTACTCCACTAACATATAAAAAAAAAATTGATTTTATTTTCTTTTTATAAAAATAATAATTTAGATTTTCAATAAATAATGTTTTATGACATTAGTGGACCTTGCTGGAATAGCTTATAACTAACTTTACAGCGATTAAAACTGTAAGCTGTTATAACAACAACAAAAAAAAGATCAGTTAATTATCAAGCAAACAAGTCACTTTAGTTGGACTTACAACTAAAATCATACCTATAATAAAATATAACGTGAATTAGCCAAAATCAAACGATTTTAACTAATTACGAAAACAAACAAAAGAGCTGATTACTCAGATCGAAGATCCTTTAGTAGAATCATTTCCCTATGGCTTACGTATTAGATAGGCAAAAGAAAAGCAGAACAATGCCTGGTTAATAAATATACGAATACAAAGGAGAGAAGAAACATAAGTAAGAACATACAGGCTGGATTACGGACACCCGTATGCCTATACCAATGAAGAATAAAAAGGGAAATCGATACGTCCACATGTGTCCATATACCAATAGGAGATAGGACTTACGGAGAGCCCTCATATTCGCCTCTACGAATTATGCTGACAAACCAACTCTACCTCATACCATGCTATCCGATTCACAGACTAGGCAAAACCAGAAGCTAACTCTGAATCACAAAATCAATGACCGTTTTAGGTCTGTTCATGATACTCCAAGCATTCTTTATTAACCTGAGATATTATAATCATTAAATATGAACGAATTATAATTAAAATAGCCTTAAATGATCTAATACTGCATAGAGATCGACCAGCGTAAACAACTACTTCATATAAATATTTAACCTAAAAAAAAACATACATATAGAAATAAGGAAATTTATTTCTTGAATAAATCCCCCTTCCCTCTTTCCTAACTTACAAAAAAGGCATGACAATTAACTGACGCTATCCAGTGGCACTGTTACTAGGTCAAAATCTATAGCATATTACTTTTTGTTTCAAATTGCAGAAATATAAAATAATAGAATCTCATTCTGGGAAATCTATAATAAAAACTGTTTAAAAAAATACGGAATGTTTATTTTTACATATATATATTTGACGTAACTTCACTTGCGAAATAAAAATAGATCAAAATTACTTTATTTTAAAATTAAATCGTTCTTTGTTAATATTCCTGTCTAGTAAAACATAATTTGCTCTCTTAGCAAATTACTCTGAGCCCCCACGACTGAAGCTTGTCGAAATAATAAAAAAATCAATGCATGAAATCTCACGCTAAAATTACTATAAAACAAATAAATAAATTCATATTTAACTAATTAAATATATTAAAATTTGAAAATTATGGTGAGCTTGAGCTAATGAAAGATTATTATCATTTAAAAAAGAAACGGTTAAAGAGACAGTTAAAATGTTTTCAATAAACAATAACTTTTTACATTTTAATGCTTTAAAAGTTATATTTACATTCTAGTAATAACCTTGTAAATATCTGGATGACTATTTTGGTGTTTCCCGGGATGAATTCTGCAGGCGAACATTGGTGGCAGATAGCTTTTTGAAGGCATGTTCTAGCAGCAGTATGTCAGGAGGTTTCATGTCTCAGGAAGGAAAGGGCAGTGATTTACCCTTTTTACTACTTGATCGTCATGGCGTGAAGACTTCTACAACTTTCTTTCTGTCTCTTCTCTGTCTGGTCTTTCTCTCTCTCTTAAAAGGACCACTCTTTATAACTTCCTACTCGTATTCAATTTCTGCTGCCTCAGGTGATTTTCAATGTTAAAACAATGGCAATTATGCTTTTATTCTAATTTTAGAAAGTTTGTACCTCGATAAGGATCAACAGATTTCAATATAATTTTATGTTCATTTTTATTTTAGATAATGATGTAGAATCTCTATTAATTAATGAATAGAGATTCCACAGTGAATGGATTTTGGTAATTTATCAATGCTTTCAACTTAAACATCTATTTTAAACTTCTTATTGAAATACAAATCTTTCCAAAAGGCCATCTTGGATTCTTGAACTAAAAATAAAGCATTTTAAACATACATATATAAAATATATAAAAAAAATTCAAAATTTATTACTTGAATCTTTTTCTTTTTAATAATAAAAATGGAATAACAGTGTTAGTACAATTATATATGGTAGTTACGGATAATTCAACCGATGATGTATTACCCTGAAGGCATATCAGTCTGATGTTGCGATTTTTAAGATAACATCTCCAAGTGATCTGCGGACACATGTAATCGCTAAAATGTGTCCGCAGATCACGTGAACACGGTACGTTAAAAATCGCAAGATTAGACTGATATGCCTTCAGGGTAATATGTCATCAGTTGAATTATCCAGGTCAGGTGATAAAAACTATTCAAAAATTAACAAAAATCTGATGCAGGTCAGACAAATACTAAAAAAAAAAAATGTACATGCATGCGGCAAAATAATTTAAAAAAAACTATATTATAATTTATAAAACCACCCTATATTATGCTCAATTATAAAAACAGCACATAGTGCTGGAGTGCAGGGGGGGCCCTCTTGTGTTTTTGATGAGCCGAAGGCTTGGCATACACCTATACCTTGTATTACTCTCATAGATGTAATTTTTATAATTGCCGATGAATTTACGAAAAATATTTTTCTGTATGATATAATTCAGAAATCTCATAGCTGTAATTTTTATAATTGCCGATGAATTTACGAAAAAGAATTTTCTGTACGATATAATTCAGAAATTCAAAATTAAATTAAAACATAATTCAATGTAAGTTTGATATTTGTAGAAATATTAACTAAAAATTTTTGTAAATTTTAAATAAACAGCTAAATAAAAAAAAACGCGATTTAATGCAAATCTGGTATTAATGGTGTCGAGAAAATGCCGCACTTTTACATGCATTTGGTACTGTGTATTGCAAAATTGTTTTAAAAAATTATTGCAAATTATTTACACATTAAACGTAATTCAATGTAAATTTGAGAATTGTAGAAATATTAACAAAAAGTTTTTGTAAATTTAAAATAAACAAATAAAACTCTTTACCCGAATTAATGCATTAATGGTGTCCTTGAAGAAAACGTGTTAATGGCATCAAGAAAACGCCACACTTTTACATGCATTTGCTAATTTTAAAAATGTACTGTATATTGCAAAATTGTTTTAAAAAAATATTGCAAATTATTTACACATTAAACGTAATTCAATGTAAATTTGAGAATTGTAGAAATATTAACAAAAACTTTTTTTTAAATTTAAAATAAACAAATAAAACATTTTACCCGAATTAATGCGAATCTGGCATTAATGGCATCCTTGGAGAAAATGTGTTATCACATGGATTTGGTACGTACTGTATATTCCAAATTTGTTTTAAAAAATTATTGAAAATTATTTACACATTAAACATAATTCAATGTAAGTTTCAGAATTGTAGAAATATTCACACAAAATTTTTGTAAATTTAAAATGTACAAATAAATAAAAAAAAACACTTTACCGGAATAAATTATTTACACGTTAAACATAATTCAATGTAAGTTTCAGAATTGTAGAAATATTAACAAAAAATTTTTGAAAATTTAAAATAAACAGATAAATAAAACACTTTATCCGATTTAACAGCTCAAAAAAGTAACTGTGATGCCATGGATAGCAAAATCACAATAGACAGAAAAATCAAAAAATTTCCCAAACTTGTCTTCGAATTTTAAATCTCGCGGGTGAAAAAAAAAAATTAACTCTCTGATGGATTAATCACGCCAGTCACTTTGTTGCCATGACAACGTTGTCATGCAAAAAATGTCGATGTCTACCGGAAGAAAAATCGGTAAGTCAAATACGTCATCGGTTGAATTATCCGTAAGTACCTTATATATATATGATCCAAAATAAATTTTAGGATTTATTCAGGATAGTTAAAAACTTGTCATAACAGTAAAGTCATTTTTTTATAAATAGGAACAGGTGGGCATTCATGTGAACAAAGATTGATGTTGTTTGTAAGGTAAACTATGATTGGAGACTCTTTCTTTACCATTTAATAGCCTTTGATTTGTCTTGTATATTATCTGCTTTATTGTTGTTTGAGATGCATTTATTGGCTTTGACAAAGATGAGCAACTGCTAAGTTTATCCAAAAATTTTAAAGAAATTAATTATTTCAAACTGCATTTAAACCAAAAATTCAACTGGATAATTATTGTCCAATTAATATAAATAATAATTAAAAATTAAAATTAAATCTTTGCCTACTAAAGATTATAATTTTCAGAGCTGTCTGTTGTAGTTTTTTTTCCAAAATAAATCTCAAAAAAAAAAAAAAAAAAGAAATAAAGATCTATATATTGCCTCTGAAAAGTTAAACAGCTAATAGTCTAAGCTTAGAAAAAATTCTTTTTATTGATCAATAGTTCAAATATTTGTATAAGATCATAAAATAAAACATGTAAATTACTTTGACTAAAATAAATAAATAGCCAACATAAGTCCAAATATTTTTAGCAGCTACTCTGATAAATTGTTTAACTAGCTATATTCTTACTTCTAAAATTGACAAACTAATATAAATTATTAAAAGTGTAACAGTAGCAAACTGCTAAATTTTGTCATTTGGCCATATTTTATCACCTAATTAATCCAACACGTCTTTGAATATTGTTTTTTGTTATTTAGAATGATCCTGAAAAAAAAATTATCATCAGAACATATGTAAAATATAATTTATTTAAAAATTACAAATTGGAAAAATGCATTTGTATTTGTGAGTTATTATTTTCGCAGTTCTATGTTATCTATGTAATTATCTTGCTTTCTTTTTATTTTTTATCTTTTTGCAAAGATTTTCATATTAAATTCACTGAAAATAAAAAGTCCTATATTAGTGAGCTGCAAACATAAACATGTTACGTGACACTTTTTCACTTTTACTAATAATATTTTCAGACTTTTAGCTATAAATATTCCTGTGCCACCTGAAAATAAGTTATTACTAAAAGTTGAAATGTAGAACTAAAATATCACATTAGCATGAACAACTCATAAATTTGACTTTATAGCAATTACCTGCTATAATATTGATCAGCCTAGTTTTACAAGATTGATCCAAGCTACTTATGTTGATGTGTGTATAAAGTATCCATAAAAGTGGAAAATGTTTCCTAAACCCATTTTTATAAATAAAGAGGAAACTATTTTATTGAGACAAGTTATAGTCTCTTGAAGTATTGGCCATTTTAAAATTGGCTCTGATAAAAAAAAAAAATTCTTTAAATGATATTTGTCATTTCCATTTTTCTCAATTGGTGGCAGCATATCATAGAATTCTTTCTTCTAAAGCTGAAAAAAGTTTGAATTGCAGAAACTAAAGTTTACACAAATTTAATTGCTATAAATTAATCCATTGAGATGTATTCAGTCTAGGTTGTGGAATTAATATAATGCATCTATTGAGTCAATATGAGAAAAATATGTATAATCTGCTCTATAATAGAAATTCAATGTTTAATGTAATCTAATAGTTTAAACCAAAATAAAATGTTAATTGATCCTACTAGTTTACATTTAATATCTGCGTTAAGATCATAATCCATTTCATACTTTTTAACATTATAATTATTTATATAAAAATGAGTTATCATATGACACCTGATGGTAATGCTAACCATATTATCAAACAAAAGACTCTTGCCTTCAACCATGAGTATTACTAGATTGTGTATATTTCTTTAGTAACCACTTTTACTTCAAATGAAAAGAAATAAAAAGTTTTTTTTTCAATGAATGACTTTTTATTTCCATCAGATGTTAAGAGTTTGTATAGTTAGTGCTATATACGTGTATACGTGAATATGTATAATAATGTTTTGTTAAAAGAAAATTATACGTATATAATAATTAATGTTTTATTAAAATAAGTATTATTAAAAGAAATAGACAGGAATTTTTTAATTAAATTTGGTACGCTATTAAAGATAAGCGCTTCAGATCAGAAACTAATTAAGCAGCTAGATTAAAAGTGCTGATTACTAAAAGTAGACAATAGCTGAAAATTAATTGGTTTCTGAAACATTCCTTAACAAGAAAAAAGAAGGAACAAAAAATAACTAAGCAGCACTTGTAGCGGAGAACTCATTGAATGCACACGAAGGTCAAGAGTTTTAACTTAGCAACGGAACAAACCCAGTGAATTCCACCACTGAAGGTTAAAAAGTGGACCTAGGAACTTTGCAGGCCACACCGGTCTAGATTATGTTTTTGTATGCCTTCATGGCCAGCGTTCGTAGGTTAACTTAATTGTCTTATAACTACATACATATGTACTATTATTTATCCGACTGTTAATTCTATTAAACTATTTGTATAATCATTTGGTTTCTGCTGTCTATTTGCCTGATGGTTAAGCCGAGTGAGTGGCTGTACACAGCAGTTAGCATATAACTAACTAGTCGCTAAAATATATAATTACAAAATTAGACTGATTTAGGCTTAAAACCTTAAAGCTTTGGAACTTTTAAATTATTAACTTAATGTCATAAAGGAAATATAGATGAATGAATACATGCAATCCAGTGTTTAACATTAATGAAGATTAATAGCTGAAAAAATGGAGTTCTGGATATCATTATTATATGAAGTTCACTTATTACTTATGATTATATAGATAGAACCTTGATTAAAAGGTTTAAAGTGGATTACTGTTACCAATACAATCCAATAAATTTTTAGTTTTTGTTGTTTTAGATTTATACAATTTAATGTCGAGCTTAACTCTAAATAGATTTAAAGCAGAATTATTATAAAACTGATATCATTTTTACTATTTACCAATTAGTTAACATTATTTTTATATATAGTGTATATATCAATATTTGCATATTTCAATTTATACTTAATATATATTATTTGTGTCCATCAAAATCTTTTTTTTTTATTATTATTTGTAAAATAAAAATTACAGTTTTGTCTTTGAATATTTTTTTTAAATTCAAGTAAGTAATGAAAATATTATTAAAAAATTTTTCTAGCCAGCGGGGCTATATGAAATCTCATGAAACTTTTTTATATATATCGTATTTTGACCTTTGTTAATGTTTTTTTTTTTTTCAGTGTGTATAGTAGTGTCAAATATTTACGAATTTTCTTTTAAAAAGAACCTCCTACAGTAAAATCAACAATTGAAATGATAAAGGACAAAAACCTTCCAAAATCAATTTTTCTTAGAGAAATTTAATGATTCTAATTTAGTTTTCTTTCACAAATACTTGGAAGTGATGGGTTCAATTTCATTTCCTTCTGAATTAAATCCGAGTTCCGTCGATAAGGTTACTTGCATAACATATTTTACTTCTAAGGATTATATATTACATAAATAGCTTTAATCCTAATTAACAAGAAAAAAATGAAGAAACAAAATTGTAAATCGCCAAACTATAGAAAAAAAATAATATGCACAAAAAATTATCATCATTGTCGGTGATTACTTGTACTATTAGCCGCAATGTATACGTCATAATATCCCGCGCAATGCTATATATGTACATATGTGTAAAGACTGAATACATTAGCATGAACAAATAATAAAAAATGTGTGCGTATATATATATGTAATGATAAATAGTGATACCACTTTTTAAAAAAAAAAAAAAAAGATTCACCGAGACACATAAAAGTTAAACTGATTTGATTCAATCTATCGCTTTAAAATTTTTTAAATGCCAATTCAAAGATTAATCGATTGTCCGTTAAACTGATTATTCAGATTAAAGGTAAAAGATCTTATTTTTATTTACAATAGTATACTAACTTTTCTTTAATCTATCAATAAAAAGTAGAGTATTTCATCTAAAATACAGTACTATATTATAAAACTTGTAGTCTTTGCGACCTGCCAAAAATGATTAATTAAAAAGCCAAGTATTTAGATACAAAGCTACTAATACATTGTACAGGCTTATACCTGCATTTATAAATGTAATAAATGCTGGATTCGAACTCAGACTTTCACATGACCTACAGATCTCAGTGCCATCTTATATTGCTGACCCACCTTATCACACACATGTTGAAAAGATAAAGAATGACCAATATACATATTTCGTGCTAAACCCGCACTCATTAGTTGGTCCAGATTACTATCTCAACACATATATACAATCAATGCTCAGCTTTATACTTTAATGGACAAGCTTAAAACTACTTTAAATTATTTAGTATTACTAAGTTGAGTAATAAGTACAACAAATGAGAAAAATTGGTTGTTTTAAATACTTTATAAATAAAGCAGTCATATTTACTTAACGGGAATTAAAAAACAATCCAAATTTATAAGTTTGCAAACATATATCTTAATTGAAAATTATGAATTATATATCACATATCACACATGTTAATACTAATTTATAGATTATCTTTAATACAATTTACATTAATATTTTATACATGCATATAAAAAGACACACTAGTCAAATATTACATTAAAATAATTTAGCTGCTGGCTCAAAACAATATTAAGTAAAAAGAATTTTGGATTGGGAATAAAATACAAAAATCAGATAAATAAAATAATTTATATTAATTTAAGACATCAGAGGACAAACCAGTGGTAATACAAAACTTGTAATTTCTTTTTCAAACTTTTTAGAGAAATACCTTATTTTAAATGTAATTCGATTTTTGTAGTTCTCTGGGTAGTTAGTTCTCTTTTTAAAATGTGATTCGTAGGCATTGCTTTTTCTAAGAATATAATAAAAAGAGATTGTAAGATTATACTATTGTTTATCTGTATGTATATCTATTGGTCAATGGCAATGAATGTTCAATCTATCAAGACAAGATGGAATATGGACTAGTCCATTATTTGAAAATAAGATTTAATAAGCTTTCATAGAAATTCTTTTTGCTATATAAAGTTATATAACTTAATCTTTCAGTATATTTTTCGATGGTCATTTTAAAACTTTTTTGATTTATCAAACTAGCTTATCCTAGATTTTGATTGTTTTATTCAAACTAGTTGTCTCAATCTAAAATAAATTTTTTGAAGAGCAAAGGTCCTTGAGTCAATTATATAATCCTTTTAAATTTTGTATTCATTTGTTCATTTAATTATTTATTTTTGATAGATTTGAATAGTATTTTTTATAAAATTATCTTCAACCTTTATCCCTCTTTAGATATATTTAAATAAAATAAAACCGACTTCATTGCCTTCCAATGTTATTCTACAGTCAAACATTTCTACTAAAATGTAATCAAGCTTTCAGTTTTTTAATTTATGATTTACCTGTAAAGTCGAAGCTAAAACACTTTAATTCTAATCATCTAAAATTATCAATCTCAATGACAATTTTGAGTCACAAAATGCTCAATTTTAATTTAATTTCCCAATCTGTTTATATTTTTCTATTAATTTAGTTATTTTTTAAAAATATTTCCATGTTTTGACTAGCTTTTATATAATTTTTAATTATTTCCCATTTTAATTTTTTATTTAAGTATAATTTTTATTTTATCTTGAAACTCTTTTAATGACCTGTGTTTAATTTAGTCAATAATTTGGAGAATATTTTACATCAGTTTTTTTAGGTATTTTTTTGTATCATATTTTTTACTTCTCTTTTCAATTTTATTGATTGCTAATCTAAACATTTTAAACCTTCAGTTTATAACTGTAACAATTCTTCTTGTACTTGTCTTGTGTTGAAACTATTCTCTGCTACTTCTTGCTGTTTATTTTTGTTTAAAATTTTTTATTTACTAAATTTATATTTTTACAATTTTCTCTCTTATCATTTTCCAAACTATTCACCCTTGTAATACCAATTTAATCTAAATACATCTATATATTTTAAAACCTTATTAAAACAAGCAAAACTCTCTATACATATTGCCACTGAGTGCAATCCAGAGCAATCAATGGATGCCAGAAGGCTTGGGCATAAAATCCCCATCTAATGCCTACTCATTGCCACTCAGTGCAAGCCAGAGTAATCAATGGATGCCAGAAGGCTTGTGCATAAAATCCTCATCTAATGCCTACTCATTGCCACTCAGTGCAAGCCAGAGTAATAATTGGATGCCAGAAGGCTTGTACATAAAATCCCCATCTACTCATTGCTACTCAGTGCAAGGCATACTCTGGCTTGCACTGAGTGGAAATATGTATAGAGAGTTTTGCCTGTTTTTATAGCAGTTATAAGCAAGCATAAAAAATGATAATCATGTGATGTTTAATTTTTTCTCTTATTATTTTCCAAACTATTCACCCTTGTAATACCAATTTAGTCTAAATACATCTATATATTTTAAAACCTTATTAAAACAAGCAAAACTCTTTATACGTATTGCCACTGAATGCAAGCCAGAGTAATCAATGGATGCCAGAAGGCTTGGGCATAAAATCCCCATCTAGTGCTTACTCATTGCCACTCAGTGCAAGCCAGAGTAATCAATGGATGCCAGAAGGCTTGTGCATAAAATCCCCATCTACTCATTGCCACTCAATTCAAGCCATCCACTGATTACTCTGGCTTGCACTGAGTGGCAATACGTATAGAGAGTTTTGTTTGTTTTAATAGCAGTTATAAGCAAGCATAAAAATGGTGATCATGTGATGGTTATTATTTTAAAACCTCTTATAAATGCATCTCAAAAATAATTTCTGATCATAATTTAAAAATTTATATACAGATTTAATAAAAAGCACTTTAAATCATTAGCTTTCTAATGGGCCAGCCTGTTTATTAATAAATCAACCATTAATTAAAAATAATTATAAATGATTCCACATTTTTAATGTCATCTTTCTTTTTTTCTTTGCTAAGTGTAAAATATGCATTTTAAAATTAAACGTACCTACGAAATTTTTTTATTCTAAAATATTACTTTTAAAAGACATTTAAATTTCTAATATTTTAATTATAGACGTTAATTAGTCGTTGCCTGATTCGGCTTAAAATGCAATCAATTGAACCAAACTAATTAAACAGATAACGAAGGAATTAAATTAGCAAACTCAATTTAATTAAATTCCACCTTAATTTATAAACATTATTCCAGAAAACAAAAGAAAGCAAACCGATAAAAGACGGTGATTTAAAAAGGAGAGGGAGAGAGAGTACAGAGCGTATTCAGGAATTCTAGCAGAGCATCCGTTGCAAGAGAACAGCGTAGGAATTGAGAATTACCTTACGTTGAGAAAGAAGAGAATTAAGACGTAGAAACTATACATTCAGAATTATAGAGCGAGTATACGTTATTGTGCGTGCTTAATGTACTTTTCTAATACAGCTGGAGGGAACTAGAACTGTTTTAATTTGTATACGTTAATCTTTCACCACGCCCTTAACTTGGAACAGTTGAGAATTTTGTCTAAACTATAAACTAGTTATAATCTATAATATTAATAAGCCAATAAGCTGATATACACATGCGCTTTGCAGATGTCAATATATAAATGAATACTCCCACTTTTTCAAACCCAAGATAAAGTCTTTAAGAAAATATAGAATGAATCCACCTATATTTTCGACCCAACCGTATATGTATGGGCAAATCTGAAGTATTTGCAATAAAGAGCGTGAAGTTATTAATTGATCACTTTAAATTACTTTTCTACTTCGTAAATGAATGACGCCAATGAATTATAGAACAAAAACATCGCGCTATATAAGAAAATAAATGTCTTGTTTACATAGGTTTAATTATAAGAATGACTTATCGTAAATTCTAAAAATTTCATTGGCGTCATTCATTTACGATGTAGAAAAGTAATTTAAAGTGATCAAACACTTCAGATTTGCCCATACATATACGGTTGGGTCGAAAATATAGGTGAATTCATTCTATATTTTCTTAAAGACTTTATCTTGGGTTTGAAAAATTCATTTATATAGTGACACCTGCAAAGCTCATGTGTATATCAGCTTATTGGCTTATTAATATTATAGATTATAGAACAAAAACATCGCGCTATATAAGAAAATAAATGTCTTGTTTATATAAACTAGTTAGTGAATTGAACTACTTTGTGAATTCAACTCTAAACTAGTTCGTGAATTAATATTTATGCTCTGTATTTGACGACTCAATACACAGCACAACTACTTTTTTAAATCACTTTCTCTTTGTAATATCTCTGATTTTATAATCTTTCCAGGTCTTTTTGTGTATAGTAATAATTCTCTTTTTTAATAATAAATTTTGGTGAATTATGTGTTTTTAATTTTAGCTGTCACTTTATAATCGAATGGATGCTAAATGTTTTGCTTTTTTGTTTTTCATATTCTATACAAAACATTTTATCATTTTTTTGTTTTTCTATTTTCAATGGCTAACAAAAAAAAAGCTTTCTGTTAGAAAAATAAAAAAAAATCTCGATATTCTAATCATTATTTTTATCAATTACTTATAAAAAAAATTGTAGTCTCTCTATCACTTTGTGCCTTTATTTTTTTTTTTTTTTTTACAAATGTTGTATTTTTATTTATCAGCTTTCTAAACTCCAGCGTCATATTTAACAATCTACTTTTTTAATCAATTATAATGCACTAACTAATTATTGCATCTGTTAAATCTCTTTTTTTGATGCTAAGTGTACTTTAATATAAATTAAGCTGTGTAACATCTAAACTTTTCTTAATCTAATGATAGTATGCTGGAATTCTTTTAGCTGCAATGTATTTATTTTTTAGTGTTTCCGATTTTATTGTATAATCTTTTTTTATTTTAAAAAAGAAACAATGAATAATATATTTTCTTCTCCCTTTATATATATACGTCAATATACTTTTAAAATTAAAATAGTTATCTTTTTATTGCTTTGTTTTTTAAGAGTACAATAATTGCTATTTAGATTAATATCTTATTAAAAATTTTAATCTTAAGAATTTTACTTTTAGATAAATTAGCATTATTTCTATCAAAACTAAAATTTTTGAGGAGGAATAGTTTAACGTCTGTTTATTTCACTGTTTGCAATTTAAAGCCGCACACGTTTATTAATTCTTCGGGATTCTTCATTTTGTGATTCAATTGACAATCTAATTTTTTGTTTAATTTTTTTCTGTTTTAGCATAACCACACACTCAAACTGCTCGTATTTTAATTATTAATCTTTTTTTAATAGTAGTTTGTTAATAGATTTTTATCGGTCATTTTTATCTTTCTGTTTCTTTTTACATTTTTTGTCAAATTTTTAAATAGTTTTTTTTTCTTGGTTAGGTTGTTGTTGTTGGGTTGTTGTTGTTTTTTTTTTTTGTACTTAGATTAGTAATTTGATCTATTTACATTTTAACCACATTTACTTTTTTCCTACTTCATATTGAAATGTTTTCACTGTAATATTTTTTAACCATCTTGATGACCTTGGAAATTGTGGATCTTTCTATAAAAATAAAAGCAGTAACCTGACCATTTAAGCATCAAGTTTTATTTTTTCTTGCATTTTATCCATCTCATTAATTATCAAATTGTGACATCCATTGTTTGGATGTTAACATCAATTATGCTGTTAACATTTGCGCATTTATAGACGCAAAATTATCATATTATTTATTTGTAAAAGCTAGACAATGTCTCATTTATTATTTTTATGCCATAATCTTATAATTTATCTTAAGCAGTTTGAATTAGCAATAACAGTAAGAACAAAATAATGAGATATTTTTAATGTATTCCTAATAAAGTTAACATTTTTTTGTGAGTAAATTAAAATCAGTTATTGTAATCATAATAATCGATTGTTGATTGAATAGCTATAAATAAAATAGATCCCTAACTGAAATAATACTATATTTACTTTCTCTTAGCCTATTCTTAAATTAAAAAAAGGAACATTATAATTTTAGTTTTATTTCTGCTTGTCCACATGAGCTATTGATTGAACAGCAGGTCATAATCAGAGTTAAAATAACATACATTTCCCTTATAAAGTAATAGATTGCAAATCAATATTTTTATGGAATTGACAAATTATGTTTCTTCTCCAGTAGAATGTAGAAAAGATTTCAAAATATACTACCTATGCTACATAAAGAAAGCCTTTCTATTTCTTAACCTGTCATTGATGATAGGATTTTATCAATTTCCCTATAACAAACTTTTAACACGGGGAAGTTGTTCTTAGATTATAATTGTTATCTTTATATGAAGATCCTTTTTATTATCTAGCACCTATGAATGTCCAATATTTTATATTAATGTAATTTAAATATAACAAGCAGTCTATTACAGAAAATTTTTTACCTAGAGATAGTTAAGAAATATGATTTTAGTGTACATGTAATATGGGCATTAGATATATTTTATCTAATGATTAAAAAAAGATTAATTTTCTGAATTAAAAAGGCAATATATACAGATATTTGCATTTAATGTAAAATATTGGTGATAATGTACCAAATTTGAGCACATAGTTTTATTGGTATGTAAAAATATTTGTTAGAAAAAAAGTTATTTGGACAGACGACTTTCATTTGAATGATAGAGATAATAAACGTAGTCAAAAAGAATTTTAAATATATTTTGTAGTAAAAATAAGTGAACTTAAACTGGTGATAAAAATATTGTGAGTTTATAATATAAAAATACAAAAAAAGGTTTTAATAAAAAAATATTAATACGATGATTAAATAAATGACAGTAATTTTAAAAATGCATTGAATAGGGGAAAAGGAGAGATGAAAAAACTCAAAACTAAATGCATTTAATTGGAAAAAATATGAGTGAAATAATACAAATTGTATTAAAATGTTTTGGTTAAAATTTGTATAAAAGATTTTTGAATTTATGTGCTTTAAGTTTGAAATAAATCAAGCAGCATAGAAAATAACAGTATTGCACATGGCAATAGAAAAAGTCAGAAAAAGTAAAAATGAAATAAAATATGGGAATATTAAAAGAAATATATTACTAAATTCAAAAGTAAATGAAATTATATTAAGTAATTAACTTGAATGATAATTTTTAAAAAATTATAAAATTGCAGGAAAATAAATATAAAATAAAAAATAATGGATGTTTGGAAATGTCAATACAAATAGGCAAAAAATGACTTTTAATATGCTATAGATTTTTTTATTAGCATATATAATTTATGAAAAAAAACTTAAATACTTTAAGTACATAATAAAGAGACAAAAATAGAATAATAAAAATTGTTACTTTGTAAAACTGAAGTTAGAAATAATATGTTTCAAATATGATAGATAAATAAATTAGTTAAGAAAGAATAGGAGTGATGCAAACTATGATTGTTATGGAAAGAAAGGTCATTTTTAATAAAATGTTTATTAAAAAAGGAGATGATGTAAATAAATGGATATATTATCATATAAATGTGTAAAAGATACAAATTGATTATCAAAAGAGAAAGAAATATAAACAAATGAGAAGCTTATAATCCACACTTAAAGAAAAAGAAAGGCAATGAAAAAAAAATTTAAAAGATTAAAAAATTAATAGCATAAAATTTTCAAAAAAAAATTACAAAAGTAATTGATAATAAAGTACAAATTTAGAGATATGGAAAATATAATAAAATATTTTCAAATTAATTTATGGAGTTAATATTGAGAGAAAAAAGAGGGTATTTTAAAACCCTGTTAAATGAATGTGAGAAAGATGAGAATAAGAATAATATAATAAATTGAAAATTTATTAACAAAGAATGGAAGTATTATTAAGTTTTAAGTAAAGTTTATTTAAAATTAAAAATATAATTGAGAGAAGCATAACAATACAAATGGTAGCTAATTTTAATTTATCTTCTTTTTTGTTTGCACTTGGTACCATGATATTATATTATTTTCAAAAAATCCAATGTTAACTTTATTATTTTAATGCTTTTTTTAATTATCTGTCTTCAATATTTTAATTTGTTAACAGCTTTTTTTTTGGGAATAACTTTAGTTATACTTCTATGAAGATATCTTTTCAAATAAATATAAATAAAATTAAACACTATAGAAAACTGCTATCCAATTGAAGACAGCAATTAAAAAAAGCATTAAAATCAAATGTAAAATTGGAATATTTGAAAATATTTTAATATCATAAAACAGAGAAAAAAAAGTAAAGAAAAATCACTGAAGACAATATAAAAATAAATGGACTTCTTAAAACTATATAAAGCAGAAATAGTAAATGTAATAAATATAAAGAATGAAAATATTTGTTGATATATTTTAATACAATTGCATTGAGAAATGTATTATTTATAATAAATTTAGTTTAAAGTGTAAAATATTTGACGAATAATATAGTGTACAATGTATTAGTATATATTTATGATAGAATTGTGTATTAGATAATATATATATAAAACTGGAAAAATCAATGTACTTTAAAATAGTTTTGAAATAACATGATTTTATAACAGAGTTTTTAAAGAAATGTAAAGTATAAACTGATAGGATATGATTCATAGCTTTTGAATATAAGAAATGAAGATTAAAAAAAGTTATAAGGCTTTGATTAAGATTACATTTATATATGTATGTGTATTGCTGATGTGTAAATATTTATTAATTAAAAAAATTTAATTTGTTATAAATTAAAAGTGAGATTCTCTGCAAAAGAAATGTGCTTTATATCCAGTGTTATTCATAATGTGTTTACAATACTTGGAGAATAAATTAAAGTTTATAAATATAGGATTTCTAATTTTTTTAAAAAAATACTGTGTGAAAAGTATATTTCCAAAGCACTGTTTTTGTCTATACTTCTTCTTTTAAAAATAAAAAAAAATGGAAAACTGATATCAATAATCAGTTAAAATATTTAGCAATTTAAACAAAATTAAGAGGAAGAAGACTATACTGTTGAAATGTGTAAAGCAAGTCTGAATGATAAAATATAATTTTAAAATAATGTTATACGGTTGGATACTCAATAAAATCAGTCTAATAAAACAAAAAAAAAACAGGGATAGTCAAACTTTAATACAATATCAGACAAGATTGATTAATTATTTCTATAAGATAACATTATATGGATATACATGGGCTTTCTAGAAAGTACAGGTTTTCAAAAAATGGCAATCTAAAAATTGTGACTAAATTCTTCTAGAATTGCATATTTGTGAAGATTTAAATTTTTGATTTGCAATGATTTTTCTCAAAAATATACATTAGAGTTCTTAAATCCACAGTGGCAATATTTATATTCTGATTCATTTATAAGTTTCATATTCAAATAATTGAATATATAAAATGATGAAGTGGCATACTGATTATTATCAGCAAAATATTAAACTAAATTTTTCATAATAAGTTTTTTAAATGTCTTAATTCCCAATCTGGTTGTATCTAATAATGCCCCAAATTAATGATATTAAGTAGACAATATTATAAAATAAATAATAGCTTTAAATTTTACTTGACAACATTAATGTACAAATTATAAGATTTTTTTTCACAATGTTTTTCTAATCTCTATATAATACAATCAATGTATATAATGGATAACTTGAACTTTTTCTTTAGTTGTAAACCTTGAAAAAACTGTTACTTATATATTCCTTGAAAGAATGATTTTAACAAGAATAATACTAATAGATAAAAAATATCTACTTTTAGAAGAAACTAGATTTATATCAAGACAAACTAACTGCAAACAAGTACTGTTTTTAACTCTTTTTTTACTGATCTAACTTCAGTTTATAATTCTGTTTAGAAAAATAATCTAAATATCTCTAAAAAAATTTAAATATAAAAAACCATTAATTTATTTAACTCTAAATGTAAACTTAAGAGCATGCTAATGCTCTAAACAAGCTTTATTGTTGTTGTTGTTGTTGTTATTATTATTATTATTATTATTATTATTATTATTATTATTATTATGATGATGATGATGATGATGATGATGATGATGATGATGATGATGATGATAAATGCTACTACAAGAGAAGGCATTCAAATCATCTTTATCTTAGATTGTTCCCAAACAAGCTTTATTATTATTATTATTATTATTATTATTATTATTATTATTATTATTATTATTATTATTATTATTATTATTATTATTATTATTATTATTATTATTATTATTATTATTATTATTATTATTATTATTATTATTATTATTATTATTATTATTATTATTATTATTATTATTATTATTATTATTATTATTATTATTATTATTATTATTATTATTATTATTATTATTATGATGATGATGATGATGATGATGATGATGATGATGATGATGATGATGATGATGATGATGATGATAAATGATGATGATGATGATAAATCTTTATCTTAGATTGTCCCCATCTCCAGACCGGTTTCTACCTACGGATCTCTTCAGTGAGGAGTTGGGACATTAGATTAAAAAAAACCAACTCAAGCTAAGCATTTATCTAAAAAGTAATTATCAAGAAGAAGATCTAAACCTTTAGACATCTGCATGTCTTTAAAGTCAGCTCTCCAACTGAAAAAATTATATGGGCCTGAACTTAATTCAGATACTCCATATATTAATAGGCTTAGCCATTTAATTTAGCCAAAGCCCCAATAGCAAAATAATAATAGTAATAATAAAAAGTCAGATGTCACATGACTTATATATACCTTGCATTTAACAATATGTAAACTTAAGAGCATGCTAATGCTCTAAACAAGTTATTTTCAGGCCCATATAATTTTTTCAGTTGGAGAGCTGACTTTAAAGACATGCAGATGTCTAAAGGTTTAGATCTTCTTCTTGAGAAATATTTTTTAGATAAATGCTTAGCTTGAGTTGGTTTTTTGAATCTAATGTCCCAACTCCTCACTAAAGAGACCCATAGGTCAAAACTGGTCTGGGAATGGGGACAATCTAAGATAAAGATGATTTGAATGCCTTCTCTTGTAGTAGCATTTATCATAATAAAAAAAAGCTTGTTTAGAGCGTTAGCATGCTCTTAAGTTTACATATTGTTAAATACAAGTTATATATAAGTCATGTGACATCTGACTTTTTATTATTACTATTAACTCTAAATGATAATTATAGCAAATACAAAAATTTTCAGAATAGTCTCTCACTGATTCATCTATTATATTTATATATTTATTAATAATCTTTTGTAAATAGAATGTAGGAAATTTAGTCATGCTAATGATTTCATAAAAAAAATTATTAGCAGAAATTTAAAAAATAATTTAATAATGAAAAAAAGTTTATAAATCTTTTTCAAGATTTGGTATTTTTTATAATTCCATAATAACGTTATGCTCAGTTTTATATCTAAACAAAATGAAAACGTTTAGTAATCCGAATGCAATATAATCTTCTCCAACCTCCTTGCTAATCACTACCTAACATATTTCTTATCTATCAAAGATTATAACTAAAACATTTCTTAAAAATAACCATTATCTTATATAAATAACTTTTACTATATAAGCAATCTCTTTGTTATAAAGATGCAGTTAATAACTGAAATACAGGCTTATTATACACCTGTATCAATATATGTAATATATAGGGAATATGAGCACAGACTTTCACACGACCAATCACTCATCACTCTATCTCACATCACTGATACACTTGTACACATATATGTCGAAAAGACAAATAATCACCAGTACGCGTATTTCATGCTAAACCAGCAATCATCAGCTGGTCCAGATTATTATCTCCACACATATATGCAATAAGTACTCAGATATGTATTAAGATAGCCAATCTTTATACTTTAATGAACAGGCTTCAATCCACTCCATACTCCAACTCTTCAACCATCCATTCAATTGAAAGTCTGATGGTGGACTGCTCAAAGGCCACCCTGAGGCCGAGATTCTTGTCACACCCATGTTTACCTAAAGTCAATCTGACCCCTCATGTACAGAACCTAATACATTTAATACATATATAAGGGATGGGCAGACATCTCTACTACGTAATAACTGAAATACAGGTTTATTATAACCTGTATCAATATATGTAATATATAGGTATATGAGCACAGACTTTCACACAACCCACCACTCACCACTCCATCTCACATTACTGATACACTTGAACACATATATGTCAAAAAGGCAAATAATCACCAATAAGCTGTACCAGATTATCATCTTTTCGACATATATATGTTCAAGTGTATCAGTGATGTGAGATGGAGTGGTGAGTGGTGGGTCATGTGAAAGATGCAGTTAAATAAATATTACATAACATCACTGATGAAAGACACAAGCCAGAAACTAGTCTGGAATATTGGATGAATAGGCACTAGATGGGGATTTTATGCACAAGCTTTCTGACATCCATTGATTACTTTGGCTGGCACTGAGTGCCACTACTGTATGGAGAGTTTTGTCTGTTTTAAATAAATATTAGTATGACAAATATTATTGTACATCCAAATTCACTCCCTAAGTGGCTTCAACATTTTAACACATTTCTCCACCAAATATTATAAGGAATGTTAAGAAAGGATATGATTCAATTATTAAAAAGGTCAGACTTTCAAACAAAATAAATCTTCAAGCAATCATAGAATTGTGGCATTCACATAAAAAATATGTTGCTCAGTCAACAATAAAACATATATTTTATTTTTCTAAATACTATTGGAAAGATTCAGCATTATTTATGACTGCATATTCATCTATTTCAGAAACAAATTTTGACGTATATAGTTGCAGCTACAAGAATTATAGTTAGTAATTATTCATTTTATATACAGTAGATAATTAATAATATAGCGAGTTATATATCTGTAATATTGAAGAAGCAACTACTCTTAGCGCATGCACTAAAATTGATACACATTCTCCTTTATCCTGCCAATAATTGGTTTAAAACCATAGGTAGCTCACCTATGATTAGGGCTTATTCTCTAAAAAAAACCAACAATTATTGACCTGCCTAAATTAGAGTTTGTACTTTTTATAAACCTGATTTTTTTTTTTTTGACTTAGTATATTACTTGCACAAATTCATTTCATGTATCATGGTGAAGTTAAAGTTTCTCATTCTGAGACACTGAATTTTATTAGTTTATATAGATGTAATAATAATATAGCATGTCAATTTAACATGTGTGAGAAGAATAGTTTTTTCCCCACAATATTACACATATATATTGCTATATTATTAATTATTACATGCAAATAGCTAAAAATGAGAAACTCTCTCTTTCCTATGATATATAAACTAAAAATGTGCAAGTAATATGCAAATTTGAAAAAAAAAAATCAGACTTATAATAAGTTTAAATCCTAATTTTGGCATGATGAATAATTGTGGGTTTATTTCAATTTAAAGAATAAGCTCTGATTATAGATGGACTATCTATGGTTTTAAAACAATTATTGATAAAGGGGTGGGATGTCAATTTTAGCGCATGTGCAAACAGTAATTGCTTCCACAATATTACATATGTTTGCTGTTAACTAATAGTAGACCCTTTGATTTCCTTTAAGAGCTTAAATATCAAGCAAGGCAAATTCTTAATGTCCATTCCATACATTCTTGTCATTGAGGTGTTATTAATTGTTCATGATAGATAGTTGCCACCAACATTCATCAGCCAGTATGGTAAGTTTATTGGATTTTTATATTCAAGTTTAAGATCAAGAAACACTATAGTCTTTTTTCTTAATTGTTTAAAAGTTTTTCATTGAAATATCCAAAATTATGCCAACTTATTTCCATGATAAAGTCACTAATCTAAAAATTATCTGATTCCAGATCAGGATGTCATTTAATAATGGCTCTCTATTTAGGTGCTTATAACAGAAGATCACTTTAAGGTGAAATTAGATTGTATTAATTGAAATGGGATAGTGAAATTAGAAAAAAAGGTGAAGAAACAATTGATTTGAAAAATAATCGTGTATTTTATTGTAAAGCCACAAATATTAGAAGCATACATGAGTGAGATTTATTATAAATAAAAAGTGAAAGAACAACAATGTAGATATTGACTGTGCAAACAGTTTAAGTTTATGTCCCAATAAGTTTTTATTGTGATGAAGTAGATAATTTTTATATGAATTAAAAAATTGTTTTGATCAGACTAAATTTGTAACAGTTGATTTTAATGCTAGAATTGATAAACAATAGGAATAAAACTATGTGTTGTGGATAAATTTGGTTATGGTATTAAAAATAAAAGAGGACATAAACTTATGGAGTTAAAAAAATTGTATATTTTGAATCCTTTCTTTGACTAAAATACTAAACGGAAATGAAATGAACTTGGTATATTCAAATAAAGGTACAGCAGAATTGGATTATAATTTGACTTACAGAAATTTGTTTTTCAAGACTGCAATGTTTTAATAGATTCACTAGAAAAAGCGATACTCGATTAGTAATGTGTAAAGTATTTGTTAAAACTAGAGATGCCGGAAAACTATTAAGAAAGTATTCAAATTTATATTCATAACTTTCAGAAATACTCGAATGAATTTAAATTAGAGCTTGTATATCGTTTTAAAATATTAACCGACTTTAAAAATGATTCCAATTTGACTGAAATCCTTAAAAAGGTAATTGATACTCTATTAAGAACTGAATGAAAGATAAATGGTACATAAAAACTTTAAATTTTCAATATATATCCATTTTTACTGAAATAAGACCGTGTACAAAAATAAAAAAGAATCTTTTTTAAATCATTCATTAAAAAAAATTCAATATCTAGATTATTAATAATAACGTGAAAGGTTGAAACCTTTGACTGATGTAATTTTTTTAAAGAGAGAGAGAGAGAGAGATCTAGAAAAAAATATATAATTGTGACTGGTGAGAAAACTATAGAAGACAATAATAGTTTTTAAAATATAAAACAGTCTAGGCAACTATTATTAAAAAGTAGCTGACATCATAAAATATATGGAAGACTTCTATAAAGAATAGTACAGTAATACAGAAAAAGAAAACATTGTATTCTCTACAATTATTACATTTTCTGAATTGTAGAGCATTTTAAATGAAGAAGTGAGACATGTAATTAAATCTATAAAAAAAGAAACACTCTAGGAAGTTATGAAAATAGAATTGTTATCTAACATGAAGCAGATGAAGTAATCAAAAATTGACATTATGCACCAATTGTCTCTATGATAAAAATGCATGAAAATAATTGGACAAATGTAGCAATAACATTGATATTTAAGTCAAGTAATAAGGTAAATATTAGTAATTACAGAGCTATCAGTTTTTCCAGTTCATCACACAATCCAAGTAATTACAAGTCTATAGCCAATCTCATTCTAACCAATTAAAAGAACAAGCTCGATTTAAAAGTAGTTTTAGCTCAATCTATCATATCAAGTATTGAGTGAAGTGTAGACAGTTTTAATAATGCCATTATATGTTGAATTTGTAGAATATGAAAAGACATTTGATTATTTAAGCATTTCTTACTGATCGATATAGGGTCATATTATCATATTAAAAATATTTATCAAAATGCGACAGTGGTTTTATATCTCAGAAACGTTTATAGTAATTTAACAACAAATATTTTATGAATTAAATATAAATCTAAGGAGTAATAAGTAAATGGGGATTATTTATGTTGTCTATAATTTGCAGATGATGTGATTGGTATTGCAAATAATACTTCAGAACTTCAGCAAAGATGCAAGAATGAATATTAAAAAGTAAAACTAAAAAATTGCTAAAAAGATTTAAGTAATTTTCAATGAATTTTCTCAGAAGATAACTTACAATTGTCTTGCGATTGAATGTTTTTGACAGAAATAATTCAGTATTGTAAAAAAAAAAAAATGCTTACATTTGAAAAAAAAAAGATTTTTAATATATGTGTTTTATCAGCTCTCACTTATAAATCTGAAACAGTACAGGGATTTCAGAACACTTAATAAGGTAAGGAGGGATTTAAAAAATGATGCAAGTGACATAATATGAGTTAGAGCATAAACAAATATCATAAAATCGATGAAAGACTTAAGAGAATAAAATTGAGTTGGGCTACACATATTGGTAAGAGATTATTACAGAGGATAGTTAAAATCTTAAAGTAAATCCCAAGGTTTGTAAAAGACCTAGAAAAATATCACATGTAAGATGGATGGATGTGGAGAAGAAAAGTTAGAGATTAGAAAAACTAATTTCAATTTTTGGAGAGATCTTCATTATGCAGTATATCAATAATGATTAGAAATGATGATGGAGAATTTTTAGCCTTAATACATCCATTAGTGAACCTATCTCTTTTTGGGAATTTCTACAAGTATCATTGCAATATTTATAAAAATGTTAGTTGTCTTTAAAAAAAGATAAATCCTTAATCTTAATAAATAGTTAAGCGATAAATCTAATATTACTATTTTTGCAGCTGTGTGAAAATAAATTATTTCAAAATTTATTAAAATTTTATCCACATATTTAACTCTATCTAATGTTTGGTGAAATGATCACATAAGTTTTTACACAAGTATATAAAAATTTGCATATGTCTATTCTTCTCTATATACATATTATCGTGTACATATTTTAATATTTAATGTGCTTTTCCCCTTTACAATTTATTACTCATATAAGCATCACATATTCTCACCATTTCTACTTAAATATTTTATTTATATATATAAGTTTCTATATTGTTTAAAAACTCTGAACAAATATTGTTAATATTTTTATAAGCTTTTCATTTTTTTTCTTTATATATAGATACATTGATCGGAGTTATATTTCAAATTTTAATAGAAGAGTTATCTGAAAATTTACCTGAAAATTGCTCCTTTGACCTTGCTACACACTTTTTTTTTTTTGATAAAATATTTTTTTAATAGAAATTTAATTGCATCAATCATTCACCTCAATCGTCAATAATTTGACAGGTGTTAGAAAATGACCACTTGCGGCAACAGGTATAAAAGGTGGAATGCAATTTATAGCATCAATCGAAGATAATTTCTGATCAGGTAAGAATTCTATAAATAAAAATTTATTTGAGAAATGGATAGTCAGTCTGTTTTTCTAAGTTGAAAATTAAAAGAAAATATCGGCAGCAATCAAATTATACTTAGCAGTGTGAGTTGTTGTAAATATAGAAATTTTACTATTTAACACTAAAGTTAAAATAATTTGAATTGTACAACGTTGTTGCAAATTGAAAAAATAAAATCCGATTTCGGAGTTTGAATTTTATTCCATTATAATTAATATTTTGAAAGAAATATTTGGAATAAATAAAAATAATATAAAATAAAAAAGTGTACCTTGAATAAACAAATAAATTGCAAAATTTTAATTTGAGTTTGCAAATTCACATACAAATTGTAATATTATTTAAGCAGTAAAACAATGATGCGGAACAACAAAGTTATTTAATGTCATTTAAATAAGAAAATTTCCTCACATCTAGCTAAAGAAGTATTAATCAATAGACGTACTAATCAAAATATTAATTAGCTAATTTTTACACATAAAACCTGATGATTCTAACGGTAGAAATATTTAAAAATTATTCTCAGCTGTTCCTATATTCAGTCTACAAAAAGATCCTTTTCAATTGGAAAAAAGGTGGTTATTATTAAGTAATAATCATTATTAATTAATTTATAGAAATAGTATTTTATTTTATTAACTATTTTTATATATTTCTATTAAAGCAGTAAAAATCATACTAACATTTTTGAATTTTTATAAAATTTTAGGTGCACATTAATTGTTTGTATTAATTATATATGGGTATAATACTAAACCAAAATTTAATATTTACTTAAGGTAACTTATTGAAAATTGCAAAATAAATTTTCATAATAGTTTTGATCTAAAAATATTTTTGTCTGGTAAAATCTTGACACAATTTAAAACTAAAAAAAATTATTGGTGTTTAAAACTAAACTGTGACTTTGTTTAGCATTTTGATTTCAGGATCTTAGATATTTGTATCAACACTGAAAGATAAATTTCTATTGATTCATTAGAAACAATAAATCGACATTATATAAATATGTGTAGAAAACATGAATAGAAAGATAAATCAGCTTATTTAAAAGATATTTTGCAAGTTAAAAGCCACTCGAAAGAAAGATATATTTTGCTAAAGTTATCAATTGCAGGGTTATAATAATTTAAGAAGTTTTCACTCTTGTTTTCTTTCCAATGAAAATAGTTCGATGTATATTTATTAATCAATACTATAAATAGTTGGGTTGGTTGTTGGGGTAACTAATTAAAAGAGAATCCTGGGCCTGATTAATTTTCAAGTTTTGCTCAATCCATATCCAAACTGAGCCATAAGCATGACAATCAGTTTTACATCGATGCATCATGTGGTTCATTCAGCTTGCTATAAGTACAAGTATATATGTATGCTCGTTCATCTACTCTATGTGATTGATATAAAATTCTATTAAAATTTGGAGTTTTTGTCTTATTTTGAGAAAGTGAAATAAATATTTTAAAAAGTGTTTAAAAGTTATTCACCAATTAACCCATTTTTTAAAAAAATAATGAAAAATTGAATTAATAAACAAATCAGTATACAAAAAAAAAGTTAATCAACCAGGGTCAATTTAAATAATTAAGAAATCAACTTGGAACGATATACTTTAGAGAAAATACTCCGTTATATAAAAATAATTTTATGGTCATTCTGAAAAATAATAAGCAAAGTTCTGAACACTCTGTTATTAGAACTCATTCTTTTCTACTAGAAGTAATAGCTTTTTGCTTGCATCTTTTTTAGAATTCTGTAACTTTTATTTTTGCATGAAATAAATTTCAATCAATGAGGCATTAAATCATTAATGTTTAAGTGTTACCACAACTATAAATAACATCTATACATCTTTTTAATATGGACTTTTACAATAAGATGCTGTTTTGCAGATTTGAGTTAAACAACAGTAAAAAAAAGATGGCTGGTTTCTTTTCTATAAACGCAGAGCAATACATCTTACTTTTAAAGTAAGATGTTGTTTGCAAACGTCAGTCAAGCACGGACAGAAAGGAATATAAATTATTTCTTTTTATTTTTTGTTCCTGTGAAAATCACAAAAAATCGTTATCACTTATGAAGTATAGAAAATCTAGTAGCCTCATTTCTAAGATTATTGGGTAATCATACAACAATGTTAAGCAGACATTTGACTTTTTAAAAAGCAGTGATAAATGTAAATAAGAAAAAATGTACAAATTAACAAATACTACTCCCATTCTATTATCTAGTTTGACTTGTTGATAATATGCTTTTTAAAAAATTTCATGGGCAAGTCATCATCAGTGAAAGTCTCTCTAACCAACATGATCTCCTCAACAAGTTAGATGTGTAGTTGGATGTATTTTCTTGAGGTGAAGCAAAAATCATCATTGTTAAGAGAATGATAGACAGACTTCAAAAAAATCAATATATTACCCCGTTCCCATTTGGAAATTTGTCCTGTTGAAAACTATCCAGATCTCTTTGTATCTTTCTTCAGAACATTTGCATCACCTTTTGATAAAAAATTATCACTTTCTTTCTTACTTTTCTTTGTTGTTGGGAACCTTTTTGGTGTGGGTTTTTTAATATAATCAACAATAACCCAATAAAATATTATTGGTTCATTAAAATTCTGTCAAGCTTTTTAATCCCCTGTTCAATGGAGTAATTTCTAGGGTGTTTTTATGTGTGAGTCTTTGTTTGGTTAATAGCAAAAAAATACTATTATTTGTTCATTAAAATTGTCTAAAGTTTTTTTAAACCACCCATTCAATGTAATATTATTTCAATAACACATTCAGAAAATTATTATTTTGACTTCATTTGATTTTTTTAAAAAACTATACATGTCATCCATTACCAAAAATATGTGTCTTTATTTTTGTTTGTAAACAAAAATTCACACTATCACTTTAAACCCAAAAAAATATATATTTATTATTTTAAAAATTGTCTGAAGTTTTTGATTTACAAAAAATGTACACAAACAGACATTATTTTTATTTATTGACACCCATTACTCATTTTGCTTTATTTTCTTTTGTAAACAAAAATCGAAACAAAAAAAAATTTATTATGTAAAATTGTCAAATATTTTTGCCAAGTCTCCAATATAGTATTGTTTCGATAGCACATACAATGCCATTATTATTTTCATTTTATTTGATTTTCAAGAAAATACATAAATAATACTTTTTTTCTAGGAAAAAAATAACATTTATTGCTTAGTATTTTCAATAGTGATTGGTGCCACTCCTAACTGTGTAAAAAATCATGTTCTCAACACATTCGGGTAATCTTAAAAGTATAAAATTACTCCCAATACATAAATAATGATATTGTTTAACACTTAAATTTAAGCTATCATTCATTCAAGAACAATATCTAAATAATTGAGAAAGCAAAACTAAATAGTGTAGCTTATAAAAAGTGAGCCAAAAAAATTTTTCTGAAGTTTTAACATTAAAATATAGATGGTAATATAGTATGTGCTCGATGCCATTTTGAATTTTAAAATGCACCCAAAACTTCGGCTGACACATTCAAACAATAAATGATGTGTCAGTGGGATTTTGAGTGGGTTTTAAAATTAAAAATGGCACCGAGTATGTACTACATCAGCTCCAAATTTTTAGTACTTAAACAGAAAGAGTAAAGAAAAAAACAAAAAAATTGAAAAAAATATTAATTAATAAAATGATCAAACTAAGCTTACAAATTCCTTAAAAATTATAAGTTGGAAAATATGAAGTATACTATATGCTAAAACATTATAACTTATAAAATATGAATGATATTAAATAGTGTTGGTACAAAGCATGGTAGTTTGTGGGAATGGGAGATGATGATTTTGCCAGCGCAAAGTGCTGCCATGCACAAGGAAAGGGTTCTAAAATATGTATTCTACTATATGCCAATGATTATAATTTATAAAATATGAATGTTAATAAATAATGGCTGCATATGAAATAAAGAATATTATTTTTACTAGCTTATAATTTTTAAAATATAAATTTAAAAATAAAAAGTCAATTTACATTTGCTATATCCCTATAAAAGAAATCAAAAGGTGATTTATGATTTCTACTTTTAAAAAATAAAACTCATGATTTTCAACAATATTTAAAGTTAATTATATATATATATAAGCCTATGAAATAAAGCATATTATTTTTAACAATAATAGGATTTTAGTTTTTTCTTACCAGAAATTCTTGGTTTGCTACTATTAATCACTTGAAATCCATACAGGTTCTAGAAATTGGTTTGCTTCAATTCTTGCATGTCATTACAAAATTGCCATTATTTCACATTTAATTAAAAAGAAACAATTTTCAGCGATAATTATAAAACAAAAATGCTATTTTTATACAGTTATACTTTATAAAATTAGGTGACTAAATATTTTGCATTAACATACTGAACTGGGTGGAGTCATAGATCGAATAGGAAACAAAATCTATAGCATGAAATTTTTACTCTTTAATAAAAACAGAGACTTGTGAAAGCAATATTGTGAGACTTCTTTTATAGAAAATATGACAATATAACATTATTTATTATAAAATTGATCTACTCTGACTGCAATTTAAGTCTTGCACCACTGGTCCCTTAGGCAGAGAAGCATAATACCCAGAGGTACCTATGACCAGGCCAAAGCTATATAAAATATATAACTGCAACCACATTTGAAGGATATAGATTTTCTCAAGTGCTGGATTCAACACCTGTCATTCAAATCACTTTTTTGTTTTGAAGTAAACTTCAGGCGCCAGTTAACTACAAGTAATTAACATGCTCTGAAATGATGATAAACTAATTCAGCACCTAAGAAATCCCAACTAACTCAATTAAAAGAATAATACAATAAATTGTTGCTCTAACTTCTCTGCTAAATTGATTTTTAGTAGTATAATTAAAAGAAATTCACTGACAAATACTAATTTGTAGAATAATTTATTTTAAATAAAATGTTTAATATAACTTGTAACTAATTTTATAAATCTTTCAATTAAATATAAACAATGATTTATTATATCTCAGTCACACACATATTATAATAAAACATACAATAGTAATGTAATACAGACTTAAATCATTAAAGATAAGTACAAAATATATAATGTGCACACATTCTATCATATGAGCTATTGGTTTGTATAATTTGTCCAAGTTCTACTGCTATTGGTTTATTATATCAACCAGCACATAAATAGTTTATTTTATGCTAGCTATAGAGTTCATTTAGACTGACTTTGGGAGGCTTCAAAGATTGCAATGGCTATATTAATTAATATCAATAAGTGGAATAATAAAATGTTATTACCTATAGGATTTGTGAACATGGTGGCTTCTAATTATTTTCTGCTGCATGTGTGTTTTACCAACCATTTAGATTTTAGGCTTCTGATGCACTCCTGATGATTGCCATTCTGGGCTACTTACTCAAGGCAGTTAGACACTTTTTGCAGCTTTAAATTATTAAATTGGCATTGCTTCTATCAGACATACTGCTGATGTTCTTGTGGATGAAGGTTGGAGCCCATTGCATGCTCTGAAAGCTGCTTAACACTGCATTGTATTCATTGACTCTAGCTATGTGAAAAGACTAAATATGTGAATGAAACTTGATGAATTCCAACCCTATTTATATGATGACCTTGTTGTTATCCTTTTTAATTAGTTTTTTAATTTGTTCACTGCTTTGATTAAATTCTTCTGATAAGATGCCTTTTAATTAATCCTGTTTATGGATTTTAATTAGTAGCCATTGCTAATCCTGTTTTTATATAGCTTATGAGTATTTGCAATCTTTGAAGGAAATTTTTACTTATAACTTTCATTTATTTTTAATATTTAACTTGCATATTTTATTTTTTTTAACATGCATACATTTTACTATTTCTTTATGTTTACAATCAACTCATTATTTATGCACACATATTTTATTTTAACTAAATAAATGAAAAGAAAGATTTTTCTTTTTTTTTAGTTTTTTCTTCTTTAATATTTTAAATTTTCTCCATTACACTCCTCCTCAGGCTAACTGCATTTTCTTTTAATAAACTAACTTTCTAAGTACACTTTCTTAATTTATTCTATAGTTTAGTTTTTGTCAAGTTAAATTTTCTCCCCCTGTATTAATTAATTTGTAAACATTATTACTGATTTTTAGCAAACTGTTTTGTTTTAAATTAATAAAAAAAACTCTTCAGACTTTTTTCAAATGAGATATTTTAATTTCAAAATCTTTACATTATTTAAATATACAATTTTATTTTAATAATTGCAAACAACAATTTTACATGTAGCACTATTCATTATTGCAATTCACATAAATCTTTCAGAAATCAAATTGCAATTTATGTTTGCTATAAGCCTATAAAAGAAATCAAAAGGCAATTTGCATTTTCTACTTTTAAAAATTAAAAATCTTGATTTTCTACAGTATTTTAGTGAGTATCAATTTATTTAACCTACTTTTCATTAATATTTAAAAAATAAAAAATAAAAATGCCATCAATATTTAAAAAATAAAAGATTTCAACAGTATTTTAAGTTAAGAATATTAAACCCAATTTTACATATCATTACAAAATCACCATTTACAGAATCAGTTTTTAATTTATTTAAGAGGGCACCAGGGATGATTCCATCACATCTCATAGATTTACAGTAACTATCTACAATGTAATATTTTAGAAATTTTGACTTTTTTCTTTGTCACTTAAATCTTTTATATGAAATTTTCCTGGGCTTAACTATTAAACAAGCATATTGGCAAAGGTAATTTATACATTTCTCTAACCTTAATAATAAAATCTATAAACTAAAATTAAGAATTTACAATAAAATGTTTATTTTAATGATAATTATCATGCTACAGAGAAAGAAACTAAGTTTGAGAAGTTTAATGACAAAGCTGTAAATATGACTGCTGGTTCTGCAAAAGTGCCTAATTTTGATGACAAACATGTTGAAAATAATGTACAAGTTGCTTAATAAAATTATATATGGTTATATATGTATATGTTAGTGTTTTTTAATTCTGCACAGACTCAGCAGAATAAAAGGGTTGTGGGGGGCAGAGTCCCCCAGATAAATAACTATTTACATTCATTCATACTTTCACATTTACACACTTTAATGATTCTGTATACTCAAGGGTGATTCCATATACTCTAGGGTAGTTTAAAATGTAGGAGTTTGGGAGCATGAGCTCCAATAAAAAAATATGTTAAAAAGGATTGCATACAGTTAGAAACTCCTTCTAAGTTATGGTAATTGCAATCAATTGGAGGCTCCCTCTTATGATGACTTTTAGTAACTACCATAACTTACAAGGAGTTTCTAATTGTAAGCAATCCTTTTAAACTATTTTAACATGTTTTTTATTGGGAGTTTGTGCCCCAAACCACTCCCCAACATTTTAAACTACCCTGAAGTATACAGAATCAGGAAAGTGGGTAAATGTGAAAGTATGAATGAATGTAAGTAATACTTTATGTGGGAGGCTCTGTTCTCTCTCCCACACATCCCTTATTCTGAGATCTTTTCTATCCACTGAGTCTGTGCAGAATAAGAAAATCCTAACACATACACACACACACACACACACACACACATATATATATATATATATATATATATATATATATATATATATATATAACTTTATTAAGCAACTTGTAGTAACAAAGATAAAATCATGACTTTTATTTTTTGAAAGCAGAAAATATAACTTGCCTTTTGATTTCTTAACTTTAAATATTGTTGAAATGTAAATTTTTTATTTTTTAAATATTGATGAAAATTAGGATTTTTATTTTTAAATACTAATAACAATTGTGAAATTTGTGTTTTGATTTTTTTAATTAATGATGAAATTTGCGATTTTATAATCATCATTTTTTGAAACCACATGTTGCTAATCGATGTTATTTATTGCTTGGATGTGTCAGTGTGTTCTTTGGGTGGGTTTTAAAATTGAAAATGGCATTGAGCACATACTACATCAGTACCAAAATATAATCTGCTTTTAAACATAAATAAAAAAATATTAAAATCTTAAAAGTTTAGAAAGATTGTAGTTTAATATATATATATATATATATATATACAATACATATATATATATAATTAGTACAAATTGCAATAAATTATATAATAAATAAATCACTACATCCTTTAACTTTTAAAACATTAAATATATGTACATATTATAACATAAATTGTTTTGCACATAATAGAATTTTCTAATGTGAAATGGTTTTTGTAGGAATTTATTCTAATGTGATTTTGTGTATTTTGTCTACAACCTTTTTATAATGTCTGCCCATTAATTATTAAAGATATTAGGGTTTTTTTTTTTAATTTTAAAAGATTTTATTTAACTTCTTTTGTTTGAGTCAAATATCATAGCCAACTTTTAACCTACTTCTGACAAATAGTTGTTTTCATTGTATAAATGTGCACATTAATAACAATGTAATATTTAAGGATTCTACAGCATAACAGGGTTAACAGGCTGCATTTCAAACCACATTCAAATTTGTTCAATAATTTTTGAATGATACCTGAACAAATAAATAAATGGACAGCAGATAGCACTGTTGTTAATGTAACTGATATGAATAATTGATTTACATTCCTTGATGTTGCCTTTTAATGTAGCATTTTTAGCCACATTACAAATATAAGAAAAGTATTTGTCTAATAGTTATGGGAACTAGAATGAAAAATAATAAAAAAAACTTAAATTCAACTACTCCAAATATGATGTGATATTTTTAGATATTCATTTTAAATTTGAATAGCTTTTCTGATTAGGATAAATGATTTTTAAAAATTAAAGTGAAGTATGAGTAGACATTTTAAGAAAAAGTTAATTGCAAAATACAAAAAAAATAACATATACAAAAATTATTTTAGAAAGAAAAATACTTTTATTTAATTCGATGATTAATGCACTAAAAAACAAACAAAAAAATTTTCATGAATCACAATTTTGGTTAGTAAATATAACTTAAAAAAATCACAAGGCATCCAAAAATTAATTAATTCAACCAATAATCGAGTATATAATTTGATCACAAATTTCCCAAATAAACTTAATAATACTCAATTAAAACTTCAAACTCTTTCCATTATGAAATAGTTCAATTGAAAAATATTGATTGAATTAATTAATTTATGGATGTCAAAAGATTTTATTTGCTGTATTTTAAATAAATGAATAATGCAGCAATAATAATGATACTTTTAAAGTTAGAATTAGTTGAGTGCATCGGGAAATAGTATTTAATTTTTCCATGTCTTTTTTTAAGAATAAGGGGTAATTACTTAAGTATTTTTTTCTTATCACATAATAATATGAGAATTTTCAGAAATGTTAAACATACATTTGTTATTTAAAATGTGTTATAAGTTATAAATATTAAAAAAGAGTGAAAAATATAAAGTAAATATGTTTTTATTCTTTCTCTTCATTAATATACCTATCATTTCTGATTTTAAATTTAATGTTAAAAAATACTAAGTAGAAAAAGTTTTCTATTTCCTAAGTATTCGTAAATTTTAATTTTAACTTATAAGAAGGATAAATAAACTTTTAAAAGAAAAAAATAAGATTTCAACATTATTATTTTAATTGATTAAAATTGTTTTTTTATTTTGTTTTTCTTTTAGGCAAAAAAAATTTCAATTAAAGAGAAATGAAAAACGATTCTAATTTAGGTTTTTGAGTTGTTTTCCGATGTCAGTTTTGTGGGAGGGAAACAGATGAATAATTGTTTTTGTCAAAATTGATCTAATTGATTATTATTAAATTTTATCCAGTAAGAGACAGGATTGAGGTTGTTTGAAGACAGGATTGTTCCAGAATTAGAGAATAATTAGGTAGTCATTCTCAAACAAGCTGTTGAAAAGAGCAGTAATTTCTGACCCAGCTGTTGCAGATAGTAGTTATTCTTAACCAAGCTATTGAAAAGGACAGTCAATTTTCACCCAATTGCTGAACAAGACTATAGAAGAAAAAAATCTAATCATGCTGCTAAAGAAGCAAGTAAAACTCAACTGTTTAAAACTGTTTCTACAATGACAATCATGTTTAATTAAAAGTAAAACATGGTCTTTCTCCATGAAATCTGCTTCACTGGAATAAAATGTAAAGGAGAAGAAAAATTCCCCTGAAGTAATCTGTAACACAAACCTTGTCTCCAATCATGAGCATGTGTATCTTTATGTGTTTTCCTGACCAAAAAAATTTATTTAAAAAATGGATAAATTCAGGCCATGGGTGTTAGTCTGAAATTCTTTATGACCAAATAGAAAAAATAGTGTAGATTAAACTGGAAGTGAATAAACTCTCAAGAAGAAAACTACATGAGATAGCTAGAATTTATAAATGCAAAGCAGGACTCTCAAAAAAAAGTAAAACCATGATAAAAAGTTATTTTTTTAATGTGCACATAATATCTAAATTTTTAAATTAATTAACAATTGATATTAATTAATAATTTTATTAGTAGCTTTTTTTTAGTTGAACATGTTTTTTTTAGTTTATGTGATTTTTCTTTTTTTTTCTTTCACAATTATAGAGAGACTTTTTTAAGTAACTTAATTTTATAAAAGTTCATGTCTTTTTTTTTTGTTTATTTTATATCACCCATACCCCTAAAATTATATAAAAAGGGAATAAGATAATTTAAAATGCTCTTATCTCTGATTGAAAATCTATTTTCCAACTTTTGTTATTTAATAAATAATTTAATAAAAGCAAAAATTAATTAATTTAAGGAATAAAAATCAATTGGTTAATTATTTTTTATGAAACCATATTTTTTGATAAGAATGTATAAATCTGAAGTATCATTATCATGTCATTTTTTATACTTTTAATTATTATTAATTAGTTTATTTATTAAATAATTGTTTAAAAATAATTTATTGTTAAAGTCTTTATTCCTCCAACTATCTGTTACATGAATTGGAAATGTGTGTGACTTGATTTCAATATATCTTACATTTTGAAAAATTGTTTTCAAATTATCCCAGAAAAGTTATTTTAAAGTAAATTAAAATAAGCTGTTATATTTATTTCTTTATATCTCACAGTAACAATTCATAGAGTTCTTGCTTCCTGAGATAGATTAGAACAAAATGGTGAGTTCTATGCTAATATTTGGACATATAGATTATAACTCTGGATGGTAAAAAAGTATAACCCTTTAGAGTCCATTAACTATATATTTTTTTCTTATTACAAATTTAGTTTATAGTTGGCCTATATTTTCATAGCACCATAGGGCCAAAGCATTGATGACAATTAGCAGGTTTCTGTATCAGCATAATGTTTTATTATTATGAGTAATTGATTAGCACTTAAATATGTGCATCTAAATAACTGTGTTGGATTTCTGCCCTAGGTTTGGCAGTGGCCTGATGATTAGCCTGATTATAGTGGACACCTTTAAAATCCAGTCACAAAGCCAACTGTTGATTTTTTGACTGTGCTTTGTTAATTGTTGATGATTAATCATTATTATTATTCTCTAATGCTGGAATTGTACCTTATGTTTTTGTTCATGTTGATTCTCTGTAGATTCACAACAAGCATGGGTATTACATGTAAAATTTGTAAAATGATTTACTTTGGGTATACTGGAAAACAATTAGAGGTAAAAGTGAAAGAACATAATAATGCAATTAACAGAAGAGATTATAAATCTGCATTATATATTCATTACTTGAAATATGGGCATAGAATAGATGCTACAAAAAATATTAAATATTTAAATTACACCAAAGATCCAAAAAGAAGGCAAATATGTGAAACATACTATATTAAAAATAATTTGAATAATTGGTTGATTAAAAATGAATGGAAAATTATATAATTATATAAAAAATGCATGTAATATTTATTTAATGTATTATTATGATATAGTCAATTTTATTTTATAATTACTGAATTTATATATGAGGGTTTTGATTTGTTTTAATTATTTATATTATTATTGTTTGTTTTAATTCCATTATTAAACATTGTTTGGTTTTATGTCTGAAATAATTCGTCAACATTAAATTGATTAGTAACATTTGAAAAGGGGACCAAAGCAGGTGCTGAAAAAGGCTTTTAATATGTAAAATTATTATTGATTATATAGCTGTTGTAAATAATTTATTATTATTTTTTGATTATTATTTTCTGGAAGAGCAGCATAAGGATTGTTATTCTTTTGTAATTTTGATATTCATATTCATTTATTCTATGTACCCTATATTTGATGATTTAGTCTCCCATAGCAATCACTGATGATTGTGACCATAATGTGGAGATGATGATGTCTCACCATACATGCCCTCATGTTCATCCAAATCATTCCATACCATTATATTATTATTAGTGTGTACTATTGACATAATAAATCAATAATATCGAATTATGATGCCCTAGCCATTAGGCCTATATAATAGAATTTCTCACATTATTAGAGCTTGGAAATAAGTAAATATTATTTTGTAAGTATTTTCATATCTATGCTACCCAATGACAAAAATAAAAATTTCTGGTTTAATGCTTTTCCAACTTTGGTATAAATTTAACTATATTCCGTTTACAAAAATTTTTAGTGCTGGTAAATATATAATACTCAAGAGTCTAAATTATCAAATATTAGCAAAATAAATGTTTTGCTCCCTAACAAAATTAAATCAAAGTACAAATGAAACATTTATTTTCAATTTGCTTGTCGAAATTCTTATTAAGAATTATAGATTAAAACAATAATAACTATAAGATTGAATATCAAATGTGTCGTATGCAGTTTAGTATAATAATAATAATAATGATAAACTTAAAAGTTCAAAAATTTCTGGATTAATTTCAAACTGAGAAACTGTTTTGTGCTTGTGTGTATGTGTGTTTTTTGTCATTTTGAATATGGAACATTACTTAATTTTTTAAACAATGCGCCCTATTTTTATAAAATTAATTTTGATATAGTAAATGTGTTACATAGTAACTTAGCTAGTGGATATCCAAACTATAATTTTGAGATAAAAGAAAAACATTATTGCTTATTAAAGAGAATTCTCTTTCATTACAATGTTTTGTAAAAGATAAAATTGTAGGAGTGCAGTGTAGATTAATGGAATATTGTTTATATCATAACATGATGTGTATATGATACATAATTGTATATACGATATGCATGAAGAAGGATGGGTAGTAATTAAAATATTAACACTAGTATTATTATCAAATTAAGTCATTATCAAGTCATTATCAGTTGATGAGTGTTTGTGTCCAAGTAATAGAGTAATAAAATCACGAACTAAATAAGTGTTTGTCATTTGTTTTTGCTCTTTTAATATAATTTGTTCATCTTTTATTTATAATAACATCATAAAGATAAGAGCGTTAGATCAAATCATGAAGTCGCTTAATTATCGTTAAGATGGATAAACATTTTTAATTTGCTAATACGGAATTTTTCAATTCTAAATTGGTACTTTTTTATGTGGACTGACGGTATTTTTATATTAATTTCCAAACTTTTATTGGGATCTGTAAATTTAAAATGTTATAGAAATTAAAAAAACCTAGTAAGCTTATTTTATATAAATTAAATTAAAAGAGAGTAAGAAAATTAAGCATTGTGCATTTGGATTTAAAGCAAAGTTCTTTTTTCTTTATAAAATTGTAAATATTGAATTTAAAAAAAATTGCAAATTCTACAAAAAAATATTAAGGAAAACATTATTGAGTTAAAATTAAAAACGGAATATTTTCTACAATTTATTATTATTATTATAAAAAAATAATAGGATATATATATATATGTCATAATAATAATACTTCGTTATTTTTATATGTAATTACTTTTTTAGGTAATAGACATTACTATATATATATATATATAATCATATGGTCACCTGCTCACAAAATCATGTCATTTTGGAGCATTTAAATATCAGAATGATCATAATAGTTCTATTTCATTTCATCAAATTCTGTGCTAAACTGATTAGGACATAAACTAAATTTACTAAATAAAATATAAGTAAGGTAATTTGGAGAGTCAGGGACATCTATAGATGTCCTATAATTTACTTTCAGTACTTGCTCTCTAAGTTCACTATTGTTCTCAAAAACAAAATTTCAATATTTTAGCTAGTCAGAACATTTTACTACGTATGGATCCTGATTTAAACTTTGCAATCAAGCCTATTAATAATTTGGTAATTTTGATTACATTCTTAATTCAATGTTACAAAGGCTTCCCTTTGATTTCAATTTTTTTCTAAACAGAATTATTTAAATTTCATCTAAATTGCAATAAATAATTTTATTGCTCAGAAAATTTATAAGAAATTTGAGTATTTGAAATGATAAGATTGTGAACTTTAGGATTCCCATTGATAGAATTACAAAATTGTATAAAAAGTGTATATACTATTGACATTTACACCAAATCATGTAGAGGAAATTACATTTAATATTTCTTGCTTCGACATATCATGGGGTCTAAAATTATAAAAATGTGCATTGCTTCTGTACTGATGAAATTATAGGATCCCTATGCATAAATCTATGCTGTTTATGTAAATCTATATCAGTAATAATAATATTTATTCGATTAGAAGTACAAAAGAAAAGAGACTAGAAACTATTTGATTAGTTTTACTGTATTTTGAAGAAACAATTTCAACTAATGTAAAATATTATTCCAGTTACTGATAAAATCTATGATAGAGTCAATCTATTATAGTGATGATGAAGTAGTATAGCTTGTCATAGTCTATCTATTTCTATCATAACATTTTCTGTTTATAAAAAAACTTCATAATCTTGAAATATGCTATTTGGGGTGTATAATATTGTAGCAATTTCTATACATCAGAAAACAGCTAAAGACAATTTTACTGTATTAATTTTATATATTTTTTAACTTTTTTTTTTTTATAGGAAATCTGTAATTATAAAAATGTTGTGCAAAGTCATCTTTCTTTTCTGCCTTGTGGCATCGTCTATGGCTGCATGGAAAGCTCGTGGAAGACAATTGGTTGATACAACAACAAGCAAGTCCTCTTTGACTACTTTAGTGGAATCAGAAACTGATCAAGGTCTTCTCCTTCCTACTCACCCAACTAATGGTAATAAATCATTCTCTCTCTAGCGCGTGTGCACACATATAAACCTATAATATACAATTTAGCTTTTTAGATTTACAAAAAAAAGCAAAATTCTGTATATAAATGTATATAATTTGTTATCACTCATTTTTAATTCTGTAACATTTTTTTTAATAAATAGTCTTCTGAGTAAATTTCACTTATAAGAAATTTTATGAATAATCGGTCTAAAATAGTATGGGAAAAATAAAAATTTCGATCAAAAGGTCAATGAGCTGTTTAATTTTTATAAAAAATGATGACAGAAACAATTCTTTTTTCTTTTTGTTTTTAATATTTTAAATTTAAGTCCGGTGTCACATTTACATGACTACCCACTTTAGATTTAGAAAATACGCTTAGACAAATTAATGCCAGAATTCATTTGTGCAGTAGCCCATGAATAAAGACGAGTGTAATACTGACTTCTGATTGAATAAAATTAACGAAATCTCAATCTAACGTAATATAATTGCAGCAATCACGCACCTGGATAATTAATTGATAATAAAATTAATACCTGGTATATCTCATTGAAACTTTTCTAATTGTTTTAAATCTTTATTTAACAAATTTGATTCGCTTCAGGTTCAATGATGATGATGATAGTAGATTAAATAGAGTTACAAAACAGTAAGATAATTATATAAAAAAATTTAAAAAATCCAACAGTTGTAAACAATATTTTATTAAGAAATTTTAAAGATATGTACATTTAATGTGGGCTGGATTGAATTTTGTTTCAACACAACAGTTGACTCTAGGTGCATATCTAGATTTTAAAAAAGTTTTTTTAAGAATAAAATAAACAGGTAAAAAAAAATTAAATATGTCGATTAACCTTAAAAGAAAATAAATAACTGTTATTTATATTTGATGTAAATGTTTTAATTGGAAAAGAAAATATTTAACAAAGATATTAAAAGGATACTGAATTCAAGGCATACTAAGTAATTATAGATACAAAAAGAGAACCAATAATGCTTTAAAAAAACTAAGATTATATTGTTAAAAGTACAGGATAATTAAGCTGGGTTTATTAATAATAAAATATTTATTTAAATAATAATTTTATTTATAAAATATTTATTATATGCCGAATATATAATCTCTTCATCTCATTAACTTATAACAAAACTAAGAATAGCAAAACCTAAAAGATCTCATGACTCCATAAAATAATTTACGTTTAATAAAGAGATTCATGAGAGAGGGATCATAAAAAGTCATGCTAAGTCATAGTAAATATTAAAAAAAAAAAAAAATTCTGTATATATAACTCTTAAAGAAAATTCAGTAATTCTCCAAGTTATTATTTCAACCTTACAATTCAAGTCAATAAAAAATGTCAACAATTCCAACTATGAATCTCAATTAAATCAGTCTCATCACGTGAGCCTAAACTTGTACACACACACATAGATAGATAGATAGATAGATAGATAGATAGATAGATAGATAGATAGATAGATAGATAGATAGATAGATAGATAGATAGATAGATAGATAGATAGATAGATAGATAGATAGATAGATAGATAGATAGATAGATAGATAGATAGATAGATAGATCGGCAGGCAGACAGACAGACGGATAGATAGATAGATAGATAGATAGATAGATAGATAGATAGATAGATAGATAGATAGATAGATAGATAGATAGATAGATAGATAGATAGATAGATGAATGGGTGGATAGATAGATAGATAGATAGATAGATAGATAGATCGGCAGACAGACAGACGGATAGATAGATAGATAGATAGATAGATAGATAGATAGATAGATAGATAGATCGGCAGGCAGACAGACAGACGGATAGATAGATAGATAGATAGATAGATAGATAGATAGATAGATAGATAGATAGATAGATAGATAGATAGATAGATAGATAGATAGATAGATAGATAGATAGATAGATAGATAGATAGATAGATAGATAGATAGATAGAAGAAGATAGAAGATAGAGATGATAGAAGAAGAAGAAGAAGAAGAGAAGAAGACGGCAGGCGGCAGGCAGGCAGACAGACGACAGACAGACAGACAGACAGATAGATAGATAGATAGATAGATAGATAGATAGATAGATAGATAGATAGATAGATAGATAGATAGATAGATAGATAGATAGATAGATAGATAGATGCTGTTATTATGTACTTCCCATTATTTCAAATAACCACATTTAAGATCTAAAATAATTGAATATTTTATAAATACCGATAATATTCTTTAATTTCACATAAACGATTAAATGTATCTAGATAATGTATATATCTGTAATATGATTTTAAAGATTTCTTTATAATACACCTTTTTTTAAATATACAGGCGTTATTAGCTGATTGTAGTAGTAATTAGACATACTTATTTTGGATTAAAAAATATATTTTCTTGATTAAAGAAATATTGCAATTTTTAATTTTAAAAGTGATTACTAAATATTATTGCGACATAGCCTAATAATGATATTATATATCATGGCAGTTGAAAAAGATGATTGAGTCTGAAACATATAACCTGTAGGGATAAATCTTTTTTTAAAACAGTGAGTAAAATATTAAATTGTAGATAGTACTTTGAAGACTTGATGTCATTGAATTCAATTTAATTATTTGCATTGCTACAAATTTGTTAATTACATATTTAAAAATATTATTTAATCATTAAACATTTTTTTATGAAAACTGAGTTTATGTGAGAATTTTAGAAAAATGAACGTTATTGAAATATGACCTCTAAATTGAAGATTCAAACATTAACATTAAATAAATATTATTAGTGGTATTTAAAAAAATTTGAAATCGCTGCCTTTAATGTAAAGTTTTTTTTATTTTCTATGGCACTTGAAAAAGATGGTCGAGTGTGAAACATATGTCCTGAAAAAATAAGTCAAAATTTTCTTCAATATAGCAATAGATAAAATATTGCCTACGTTGTAGATGATTCTTTGAAAGTATTATGATTAATAATATATTTGTTGCATGTATTATCATTTAAATATGTATGTGATCAGTTAACTATTGGTATTTTCAGTTTTTCTATATATTATTTATAACAAGAATATCTACAGCATAATTATTATATACTAAATTTCTTAAAGTAAACAACATTCAGCATACTTTTAATACTCAGCTGCTGTGTTTCCTGTTTTATAGAGTGATGTATCCATATGTATGATTATATACACTAAGACACAATGTTTTTAAGTAATCAGAATAGCGAATAGTCTGCAACCCTCTATGTTCAATTCCCACGATGTTCTCTTGCAACGAATGCTCTGCTGTTTTCTTGCAATGAATGCTCTGCTGTTCTCTTTCAATGACTCTATTTCTACCATTCGCTAAAGTTCAATTTCTTCGATTTTCTTTCAGGCTGGCTGCTACAAAAACGGTTCACAATGGGCATACCTTCGCCCCAGTCCAGTTTAGCTGTACACAAACTCTTCGTAGTAAGCACTGTGACTGATCTTAAGCTCCTTACAGCTTCCATCTCTGCAACAGTCTACTTCACTTGAAAACCGCTGGAAACTCAACTCTTTATTCAGCTGCTATCCAGACAGTTTCCTCAGGCTGTGGTCTCCTTCAGCTATAGCCATGAACTACATTTCCACTGGCACTGGACATTAACTGCAAGCACTGATGCTAGATGTTTTCTCTGGAATTGAACAGTAACTCTACTGTAGCTGCACTCAAATACTGTTTGCTACTTCACACCGCTTACTCTGCTCTGCCTAGTTGTTATACAGTCTTTCTTATCACTTTCTGATAACTGTAACAATCAATTACATTGTCTAATCAGGTAAGATCTCTTATCTAGAAATATTTGCAATCAGCAAATATTTTTTGGAATTATTGTCTGCCATTACGTTAATTAAATTCCTCAGTTATCAGTGCGTGATCTGAAAACAACCTCTTGAAGAAATATTAGTTTTTCTGGAGTGCACAAACTTGCATTCAATTCTTACAAAATACAACAGCTTCCCCCACTCCAGAAAAACCCTTGTTCCAATTCCTTGATGTTTCATCATGTAAATGACTAAAAATGTAATTCAAACTTATTCGCTACTCACAGGTTCCAAATGCGACTGCGCCATTGCTGTATCCATATGTATGATTATATACACTAAGACACGGTGTTTTTAAGTAATCAGAATAGTGAATAGTCTGCAACACCCTATGTTCAATTCCCATGATGCTCTCTTGCAATGAATGCTCTGCTGTTCTCTTTCAACGACTCTATTTCTACCATTCGCTAAAGTTCAATTTCCTTGATGTTCTTTTAGGCTGGCTGCTACAAAAATGGTTCACAATTGCCATACCTTCACCCCAGTCCAGTTTAGCTGTACACGAACTCTTCATAGTAAGCACTGTGACTGACCTTAAGCTCCTTACAGCTTCCATCTCTGCAACAGTCTACTTCACTTGAAAACTGCTGGAAACTCAACTCTTTATTCAGCTGCTATCCAGATGGTTTCCTCAGGCTGTGGTCTCCTTCAGCTATAGCCATCAACTACATTTCCACTGGCACTGGACATTAACCACAAGCACTGATGCTAGATGTTTCCTCTGGAATTGAACAGTAACTCTACTGTAGCTGCACTCAAATACTGTCTGCTACTCCGCACCGCTTACTCTGCTCTGCCTAGTTGTGTATGTCTTTCTTATCACTTTCTGATAACTGTAACAATCAATTACGTTGTCCAATCAGGTAAGGTCTCTTATCTAGAAATATTTGCAATCAGCAAATATTTCTTGGAATTATCATTCGCCATTACATTAATTAAATTCCTCAGTTATCAGTGCATGATCTGAAAACAACCTCTCAAAGAAATATTAGTTTTTTTGGAGTGCACAAACTTGCATTCAATTTTTACAAAATATAACATAGAGCAATTACAAATAAAAAAATCTTTCCAATTATGTGTCTACGATTATAAATAAACCATAACTGTAAATTGTAACAAGAGGGATGAATTCACATAACTTTCAAAGTAAAAAGAAAACATTCAAAATGAATATTACCTTATCAATTTAAATTGAAAACTTTATCACTTTGCCATTGCATGATTTTAGTTTTATTTAAATATTTACTCCTACTATTGCAGAGTAGCATTTATAGTTTATTTAAACCTATTGACAGTGTTTGCAATGGTATTTTGCCTTAGTTGTGACTTTTTAATACAGTATTCTGCCATCGCAAACACTGCAAACACACATCCCCAACTGGAAAAATGTATGAAATGTGATTGCAAACATGGGCATCAGATCTAATATAAACATAAATAGGTAAATTAAAAGAAAAATAATTCTGTTTTGCTTTGTAATTGTTCTTTACAATATAGGGATGCATGTCAGGTGTGGTTTAATGTATATTAACAATATTTCTTGTTCAATGGAGTTCTGATGTGTGTAAACCTATACAGTGTATTAATTTAAAACTTCTAGACAGATTTAACGTTATTCTGATTCATACATTACTCTCATTCATTGTCAACATAAGATCTTAATGAGATTTTTATTATTATTATCTAAATGTTAAGTTGCCTTGGCAAATGATTGGTATTCTTTAGATTTACATAAATTTTAGCTGTAGTAATGCAAAAACTGCTAAAATTTGTAACTTTATTTAAAGGAGTGTGTGCATGGCTGGAATAATATCGCTATGGAACATTTTAAATATTATATATAGATTTCAACTAGCTTTATGCATTGTCTATATATATATATATTCTTTTTCAGATATCCCTGAGAATGAAAATGATTGTAAATGTGGATGCTTTATTAAACGCATGACAGCAGGTGCATCTTCTTTCCAGTATATCAAAGGAGAAGCAAATTGTCACCAAACTAATCACAAAGTTGATGATATTGATATCGACTGTCCTTGTGGGTGTGATGTGATTTCATCAAAAATTAAAGTTATTTCCTTTCCAAGCCCACACTGTGATCCATCCAAACAATCGAAAGTAAATGATATCATGTCTAATTGTCCTTGTGGTTGCGTGGTCACTTCATCCAACATGACCATTGAATTTTTTCCTGCCAAAAAATGCAAATCTCCTTCCCCATCAACTAAATAACTTTTTAATGATGTGGGATACATAATTAATTTATTACTGTAATTTATTGTTAATAAATATTTTACAATTGTAGTTAGTTTTTAAAAGTTTTTTTAATATTTTACCCACCACATTTAGCTGTATCTATTTAATATGAAGGGTTTGTCCACATAACAATAATAAATAACTAAATAAACTATTTACTTTACTGACTATTCGTTATGTATATAAAAGTGTGACTTCAACAACAAAAATACATTAGTAAATATTAATAAAATGTTTCAAACAATTATTATCAGGATTAAGAAAGGAGATATAAGTCCTATTTTTAAAATAGAAAAATGATATAGAAAATGTTGCTATAATAAAAAGGAAAAAATATAATAACTCTACAGAAAAATTTGCTTTTATTTAAAATATAAGAAATGAAAAAAAGAAGAAAAGAATATTTAAATAGAAGTTTCAAAAAAAAAATTTAAAAAAAAATATCCTAAAAAAGGACGGTGTTTATATTGCATTTCAAAATATCATTTGAATATTAAAATTGGAAAGGAATAAAAATCCTTATGCTGCTCTTCCACAAAATAATAATCAGAAAATAATAATTCTTTACAACAGCTATAAAAGGTTTTTTTCAATACCTGTGTCCCTTTTCAAATGTGACTAATCTATTTAACGTTAAAGAATCACCTGATATAAAATCATCCAGTATCCAATAATGGAATTAAAACAAACAATAATAATACAAATAATTAAAACAAATCAAACCCTCATATATAAATTCAATAATATAAAACAATTGACATGCATTCTTATACAATTATATATATCATCTTATATAATTTTCCATTCATTTTTAATCAACCAAATTTGTAAAAGTATTATAAATATTCATACAATTAGTCAAATTATTTTTAATATAATACGTTTCATATATTTGTCTTCTTTTTGGATCTTTGATGAAATTTAAATATTTAATACCTTTTGTAGCATCTATTCTATGGCCATATTTCAAATAGTAAATATATAATGCAGTCCTATCATCTCTTCTATTAATAGCATTGTTATGTTCTTTGGCTCTTCTCTCTAATTGTTTTCCAGTATGCCCAAAATAAATCATTTTACAAATTTTGCATGTAATTTTATATACATTTTTTTTGAACTGTAAATCATCCTTTAACCTACAATTACCTATTAATTGATCAAGATTTTTACTATTTGACCAGTCAGTATTTATATTCTCATCAATATAATTTTTATTATATCAAAGTATTATAAATCCTAGGATAATATGAAAGTTTAACCCATTTCTTACTTTAGATAAATAAATACAAAGTAAGCAATTGCAGATGAATAATGTTGTTTAGATGGTGGTGTTTGAATAGAAAATTAATATTATTACTGTGAGAAGATGATGATTTGATTAGTATGATGCAAAATAATAATAAAAAGTAAAAATAGAGTTTTGTATTGTGAGTAAGGAATTGTTTTTGTTTGTTGAAATTAAAATTTCATTTTAAAAATGCCTTAAAACTATACACTATAAGCTGCTAATACTCTCTTCTGCACATGCTGTATCTCTTATCTTGGAAGCAAATTTCAATATATGCAGTTAAAATTATTCTTCAGAAATAGTGGTAAGTAATATAGACAATGAAAAAAACTTTTTAAAATAGCAGCTTTGATATTTATCTTTTTTACAGCCTTTTTATGGCTAAATCTTATAGGCTTATTCTTAACATTTACATTTCAACTTCTCACAATAATGATTGTATTCTATTGATAAAATAGTTTTTTTAAAGATGCATTTATTTTAATTTATTTTTAAATTATGTTGTTTTTTTAAATGATCCAGAGTAGATTTAGAGATTATGGTGTTATTTTTATAGAGATTCCAAGCATTTTATTTTACTAATCTTTTAGCAATATATTTTTTATGCAGATGGTTAAATCTCATCTTAGCTTTTTGCAATCTCACATTTGATTTATTGTCCATACGCGCTTGTGGTGGAGGGCGAGAACATTTTACAAATATCAAAGTTTATGTATTGCCCTTCCTATTCTGAAAACATTTCCACTTTATGATCATTTGTCATGGGTAAAAATACTAATTAAAGAAATTATGATGGAATTCAAAGTATCTTAAACCCACAAGTTACTACACAACATGCTTCTTTCTTGTAAAATACTTAATCATACTATTGAGATGCTTGGCGGTGGTGATTGTTACTGTATATAGGACTCAATTTATATACACAACACTATGCTTATGTGTAGCATCTTAATATATTTTTAAAAAAGTAATAAAACAATACTTTATTTAAAATGTCTGAGACTTGAAAGATTTTAAATAATAAAAAATCAATAAATGCTAGTAAAAGTATATCTTTCAAAGCTTTATTTTTGTTCTTATATTTATTTTTTAATGGACTGGAAAATGAAAATAAAAAAATTGTACATGTGTACATTTATTAAAATGAATTTGTAATCTTATGAAAGTATATTAATTAACAAATAAATAAAATAAACCTATTGGCTCTATACTCTAAAACAGTACTTTTTAATCTATTTGTGGTGTAAAGTTAATTTACATATATACTCTATTTATTGTAGACTACAAGTTTGATAACATCTGAAGTAATCTATAAGATGTCACAGCAATTAAAAATTGCTACATGTGACATAATGTATCTCCAAACTAAATACATATAACTGAAAATCAGTTGACTTGTTAACATATATAATCTTTGTTTTAAAAAGCACATAAATATATTAATTCTAAATTTTTAAAACTCTCAGTTAAATTTTCAATATGTTTTTATTTCAATAATTCAACTTAGAGAAACATCCTAATTTCTAAATATCACTTTTTTAAAAATAATACTTTTAACAAATCAAAATTTACCCACAGTAATTTTTTAGTCAATAATCTAAGTATTTATATTTCACTGTAAATTTCATTTGGGATGCAGTGATATGATGGATTTGGAGAAAGCACTAAGAAGTGGCACATTGGACACAATCAGATTGGCCATTTAATATATTGTGCATCATGGTTTACCAGGTGCCACCTGAAATTCCATTCTAGCATGAAAAGTCCATGGGTTCAGTGAAATCATCTGCAGTATGAAGACCAGGGATCATCTGTTGGTAATGGAAAAATTGTTTTCTGAAACTTGGGAGCAGATAGAACTGAACCACAAAGAGGATGCTTCTCCAAGTATGCAGGCAAAACTCTAGCTCAAAACAGAGATACCTCCTGTGGATGACATAGGTGATGTGATCTTAAGAGGAGGGCAAGCTGTAAGGTTGATATCCACCCATCCATGAAATATTGGTGTGGAATAAAGATCGAATTTAGCTTATGCCTTTTCCTTGACGTAGCTGCAGAAACTTGTTATATCCAATCAAAATATGTCAAGCCCAATATAAATGCTGAAGACTGCATATAGTTTGATATCATATAGAACTTTGGTTCAAGACGTAGGGTAGCAGCAGAACCGTGTGAACAAAGTCTATATGTAACATGGTTTTATTTATACACTCTGTATTAATTTTCCTTAATAAAATATAAAAAATTTTTAACAATAATTAAAATACGGAAGTGCAAGTTTTTTTTTTCACTAGTATGTAGTCAAAATTATAAAAATTGTTCTCAAAATAATTAATATTTAAAATAAATGTCTTTTTAAAAAAAAATCAGAAATATTTCTACCAAACCAATACCCAGCACAAATAGCTATATTAATAAAAATACTGTAAATCTTTTACAATAGATTGTCAATTAACCATTTGTCTAAGAACTACCAAAAAATGTTTCCAATCCAAGCAAGATTAATAAATCTTAATATTTGTTGTAATATATTCATTAGATAATAGTGTAAATGATTTGATATTTTACTGTAAAGCACCATACTAAGAGCTAAATAAAATAACTGATTCAGTGGAATCTGTTTTTATTTTTTTTATTGTAAGAATTCTTGAAAATTGTCTATAAATAATAGGAAAACAAGTAAAAAAACTGGCACATAATAACATAACAACAGAACATAAATGAACATATCGCCAGCCATCTTTCTGTGAGTTTCTTTCAGCACATTCGATAAAACCATGAATTGAACTGAATTACATTAGTTTAACAGACAAATAAAAGACCATTGAAGCTCCAATTTCTAAATAATTAAAAACAAAAAAAAAGGTGAATATGGTATTTTTTACATTTATAACATAATCAAACATTTTTTATTCTCCAAATGAAAGATAAATAATAAAAATAATATAAATCTTACAATGGTTTCTAATGGCTTAAATAGATTGAGAAGGTTTAAAATAAACTATTAAAACTTATAACTTTATAAAATTAATAATAATTTTACATTTTTTGATCTCTCACTTTTAAAAATTTGTAGCCATATACAGCTGCTGATGGAATCACTAGTTAGTATCCATAACAACAACTTTAGAAATTGAATTCCATCTGCTTTTTAATCTTATTTTTTGTATGGATGGAAGTAAATTTTAAAAAATCCTTTATCTATTGAATCTGACATTCATATTTTTCAACTAGGCCTAGGCCAATCTGTTTAACTATTGATTATAAAAATCAATTTATTAACTTATATGATTCATTAAATACCATATAATATTAAAAATATAAATGATAGCAGGGCTGGAGGAAGTGTCATCAGCGCCCTTATACAAAACAGTAATTGGTGCCCTCCTCCTCAAAAAAAAATTCTAAGTGATTTTATTTACATTTTAATATTTCATTAAAGATAATATATATAATTATAAATTTACTTGCCGAGATTTTACGGAACTGAATTTAGATACAATATCATCAACATTTAAAGTTTTGCATACATCATTCTCTATAGCTGTCATTGACAAATTTACCAACCGATTTTGTCTCATTGTCGAACATACATAATTTTTTATGATTTTTAACTGCGAAAGTGATCTCTCCTCACTAGCTACACTTGTAGGAAGAGTTAATAAAATTCTATATTGATATGATGAAGTTTGGGAAGGAAACAGTCAAATCATTTTCATGAAGGTAACTTAGAATATCAAGTGGATCTTTGAATTAATTCATTTGAAAATAAGTTTTTAAATAGACGTAGTTCTTCATACAATTCCTCTCCATTTATGTCTTTATTATTATCATTGCCACTCAGATGAATTTGTAGACAGAAACATTGTTTTTTTAAGTTTTTCTAAATCAGCTTTACTAAGTTTATTTATAGCTGACAAAAATTCAAACTGTTTATTGTCAATTTCCATTTGCATAAATCTCTCATCAAGAGATGCAATTTTCTTATCCAATATTGTAAAAAAGAACTTCACTCTGAAGATTTACTCTGAATTTATCTTCAGATGTTTGGCTCCTTTGTCGTTGATGTTCATAGTAATAAATTTTACTCCTTTTCCTGTTTCATCATTACATTATTTTTGAAGGGTGGTTCTCTTTTAAATCTTCACATAGATTTTTCCCTGTTTGGAGTAAGGAATTGTAACAAGTATCTGTACTATAATTACTAAAAAAATTGTTTTAGATTTTTAATGGCTGTCAAAGTATGTGAAATATTTTTTGAGGATTTTGCAACATTTGACTAACAGGATTATAAAATGTAATATCTCATACTATAAAACAAGAGAACATAGAAAGTGATAATCTTTTTATTTTATACATAATATCTGAAATTCGAGTTTAATTTTTTGATCAAAATTGTCATCAGAGAATATTTCAAATAAAACATCATATATTTCTTTTGCTTGATGTATTAGTGGTTGAAGAGCATTTATAGACTTTCCCATTCAGTATCTGAAAGTGTTTTTAACGTTAATGATGTAAAGTATTTTTTAAGATAGTCTGATGCATAATAGATAACATGTGAGTCTTCATAGTGAACAATTCAATTAATTTCAAAAAGTTACCATTATTATTTTATACTTTAACTGAAGTACCATGTAGAGGTAACCATTGTGAAACAATATATTTTATTTCAATTATTCTTACGCATACACTTGACCAATATTTTTTCTCCAATTCCAGAAATTTTTGATTTTTTGCATCAATGGTCTTATTGTCTGTCAGTTAAATTGTATCACATTTTCATACACGTTGTGTGAACAAGACATTTTTTATGTAAGTGAAGTGTATGAGATAAATTTATCCAATATATTATAGCTATGTGATACAAAATTTGATATAGAGTCTTTATGATTCATTGGACAAAATAATTTACAAGAAAAACAGAAAATACTACTTTTTGAATGTGAATAAATTAGCCATGACTTATGTACTAATTCACTATTTTCCTTTTTTTTTTATAATAGACATTACTAAACTTTTCTCCTTCAGAATTCTGAGAATAAAATATGTCCTCCTTTTGGATAGGTTCATATTCAATCAAAGTAATTCGAAGTTTGTCAGTAATTTAAGGCTAATTTTCTGGATCTTCCAGTTCATCAATTGAAAAGTTTTTTTTATTCTTCATTGAAATCTTTATTTGGCAGGACTTCATTGAAATGTTCATTGTGCTATTCTACATTAAAAACTTGTATTGGTTATTCCTTTTTCAAAACCTCATCTTCAGCAACAGATGAACCTTGTCTGTGCTTATTGCATGAATTTTCTTAATTTGAAAGTTTATATTTTTTCATAAAATCATAAAGTGCTCCAGATTGTTTTTGTAATATTTTTTCTTTTGCAGCCTTTCTTTTTTTATTTTGAAAACAGACAATTTTTTTCTTCCTCTCCATATTATTATATCTAAGGAAAAAGTAAATTAATTATTTATTTAAACATTGTATTTAAAGTTCTACCCTTGTTTTTTATACCAATTTATTTATTGTAATAGAATCACTGATTGATATAAATTTGAGTGACAAATAGTATTTACTTTTTCATTATATATATATATATCTTTTCCATCTAATCCTAATCTTAATTATAAATACATCTCATAACATTGATATTAGTAGTATATCTGCTCAATTCAATAATTACAACAATTAATAATAAATTTTGTGAAAAAACAACAACATACACTATAAAAAACCATATTGTCTCAACTATGAATGTTCATGTTACAACTTCTATTTTTGAAATGTTATGAGGTAGTACTTTATAGTAATGGATTGATATATGTTGTAATTGACGAAATGATGAAGAATATAACTAACTGCAATTTAGCTGACAAAACGTTTTCTTAACTTTTACTATGGCATAATCACTATACTGAGACTCTTTACTGTAAACAGAACTATTAAATATATAAGAAAACATTATAGATGTGAATTAATAAATAATAATAATAATAATAATAATAATAATAATAATAATAATAATAATAATAATAATAATAATAATAATAATAATAATAATAATAATAATAATAATAATAATAATAATAATAATAATAATAATAATAATAATAATAATAATAATAATAATAATAATAATAATAATAATAATAATAATAATAATAATAATAATAATAATAATAATAATAATAATAATAATAATAATAATAATAATAATAATAATAATAATAATAATAATAATAATCATCATCTCAGGATTATGAAATTCAAATATAAATGTATTATTTGTAAATAAGAATAAACAATTCTAATAATACTTATATATTTAGCCAGCCATATACCAAATCGAAAGTTTTTTCAGGGTTTATAATATTTAAGTAGAAGAAATAACATTTAAAATTTTAATCTTTAATTTTAAGAGTCGGCATTTTATTGTATTTAAACCATATCTTAATTAACTAAACTGTGTGCAGTATTAGCAATAAATATAAATAACGTTACAACTACAACAATATATCTTTAAATAAATGCATTCTAATAATACTATGTGACCATATTTATTTAGTAATTTAAATAATAAAAGACGAAAATCGGATAATTTAGTACATATAAATAAATATATGAAATAAACTATAATAATAAATTAAGTTCTCAATACTCAAAAGATAAATAATTTTTAGCAATGTTAATTGTGGTACCTTGGTCCTGATTTTTCCTATATTAATAACTGAAAAGATGTATCTCTACATGTTAACAAAGACTCAGACAACAAGCATTAATAATTATATATAATAAAGTGAAATAAGTTTTATCTGATCCCTAGGTAAACTAGTCTAATTTAATCAATCTCTTACCTAGATATTGTGCTGATATTAGTCTTAGTTAGTTTTTATAATCCTCTAAAAATGTAGCATTATCTTGCTTAGTTCTATAAATACTTGCACATGATGCTTATCTAAGCAACTATTATATATATATATATATTGTGCCAGTCAAAACATGCTTATCCATCTAACACGAGCTGGAACTCACAAAATGTACTTCAAACCCAGTCAAGCCCGAGATTTAGATCAGGGACCAGCCTGGATTCGAACCCACTCTCCAAGCACCAGATCTAACACCCAATGGATAACATAACAATGGTAGCACACGAGATTTAATTCTTCATCCGGCCCACTAGCAAATCGGAGAAAACAATAAGACTCATGGACTTAAACATATATATAAACAACGTAAATACTAGACATTCCACAGATAAAATCTAACATATTTAAATAATAGGGGCTTTACTAATGAATACTTATGGGCAATTAGTGAATTGGACTGATTTAATAATGAGACAGAAACTGATATATGATGAATTAAAATATATTTATTGACAATTGTTGTTGGCAAATGCACACAGGCATTTCATTTATAAAGTAACATTCTCTAGACTATTTGAACAATAATTGATGTTGGCAAATAGGTTTGTGGCTATGATTTAATGGAGCCAAATATCCTGCTATACAACTAATCACTACATTAACTTATTTGTTATGTCCTTTTATAATCAGTTCGAGTGGCTCTTTTACGTAAAATCAAACCAAGTCTGGAGTGAAACTTAATATATCTGACTATAATCAATTTATATATTAACTATGGGCTTATAAAGCATCCCAGATAGCTTAAGATCGAATGGGTTTTCAAGAATGCTTTGGTTCAATGCCGAAGATTGCATATTAGGGAGGAAAGAGTTGGCTATAACGATTTTACTAATATGCTAGGCACAAGTAAAGTATAATAATAAAGTGGCTCTGCGGATGGAAGAATAGTTTTAGGGTTTTTGTGACAAACAACGGTTTACCCAATAACCAGTCGTCATGCTGCTAATGGGGAACCTTTATTTGGTTCAGAGGCGGGGGACTTACATGCTAATCTGGCCCATAGCTCAGACTTCGCTACTGCACTACCCATAAGAGAAGATGGGCTGGACTTACCATGGCTCCATCTTATATATATATCAAAAAGAACAGCACAACGAGAAAATATTAATAAATCCCACATCCGCCAAGCCGAAGGATATTATAAATTAAAGATCATATATTAAATGAACACTAGATCATCAGCTTGATCAAAAGAGCCAACTCTTCTGTAGCATGAGAAATACAATATGCTACTGACAGGAATATATAGATACAAACTTTACTTTATCCCGTTCAATCTCTTTAGTTATCTATAACTACTAAACTTTTAAAAGGGGGGAAAGTATATTTAATAGGGGACTTATGAATACTTAACTAAAAAAATATACTTATGATTGCACTCCAGGCTAGTTTAATCTTTAGTAACATAATAAATAAAGGTTGAAAAGCCACATTTTATATTTATATTAATTAATTTACTAAATGAAAAAAATATGAATTTGGGTTTCGAAACAGCGCACGAAATGATGCTATATAAATAATAATACGGAGATTTTAAATGATATCTTTTTAAAAAACATATTGGTAATTAAATGCACGCTGTTTCGAAACATAGGCATAATTAACAATAATTAAAAATAAGCAAAAGAAAAGCAAACTATAACTGCAGTGATTACATTATATAGCAAAATATTAATTAACAAAGAAATTTAGCAAAAATATTTCATTTATAGATTTCAAATACGATTTAGACAGAGTTTACAATATTGAATTAATAAAGAAATTTGCAAAAGTATTTCATTTTAGAGAATTTACAATATTATTTGGAAAATAATTTAGAAAGAAATTGCAATAATATGGTTAGCTAACCTGATTTTGAAGAAATAATGATTGTTGTTGAAATTCACACAGAGCTCTGCGATTTTAAATAATATTAAAACAGTTCTCCTATAGCTGAACTGGAGATATTCGAGCTGGAACGAAGGTGAGTTCTTTGGCGGCTTATGGCATGTTCTTATTCAGTTGCGAGACAATTTAAAATGGTGTTGGAACGAAGGCAAGTTCTTTTAGCGGCTTATGACATCTTTTATTTGGTGTGGTTGTTGCTTCGGCATTTGATGGATTGAACTCGGTGTTCCATCATGGGAATTGCAGCAATTCTTTCCTGACTTTAGCCAGACATGGTAAAATTAAACAATTTATAACTTGGATAGTAATAGCTCTTCAAAAGCAAGATGGAGTATCTCTTCCCGTTTAAAATAAGCCCTATTTATACATTTCGAATAAACTTTAACACCTTTTTGGAATTTCATTAGCCTCGGGACCAATTGACTTTTAATTAAACAAAATAATATAATCCAATTTCTACAACAGATAATGTTTCCGAGGTGTTATATTTAATTTACTTTAAAATTATTAAAATATATAACTTATATAATTTGATTCAGTTTCATTAATTAAATTCCTTTTTAGGTGTTAAAGAATGTTAAAGCCTAGCAGAAAGAACGGTATTCTGATTTAATGATAAAGTCTTTTGTGCAAACAAAAATCAATCAGTAAACTAGATTTTACTTTTTACCCGGGTGCGTCACTAATTGACTTCTTGTTTACACAAAATTCTCATTTTTAATTATAAACAGATTTTTATTTTACTGAAATAAATAACTTCCAACATATTTGTTTTTACCAAATTATTTGTTTAAAAAAAAAACAAATTTAAAGAAAATACCCTAGTTTCAATTATATATGTAAAACATTAAATCAGAAAGCCGTTAAATATATTTTAAAGAAAACATTTTACATTATAGTATATCTTTTTTATTTTAACTTAAATATATATATAAATCATTTTGCCGCTATTCCAAGGTTTAACTTATCCATCCACATATGAATATTATAGCGAATATAATTAAAAATTGACTGAAAATTAATAAAACATTCTATAATAAATTATGAGCATTTCTCCGCTATAATTTTATCAAACCTGTCTAATTATAGCGTGTTTTCATATGTAAATGGATGATGCAATTTAAGCGGCCATTATAGCAAAGTTTTCCCGCTCGACTTATATATAACATTTTTACATTTAACATTTTTATATTTAAGATAGGTTCGAAACTAGTTCAGACGAGTAGGTCATTAGGTTGATGGTGAAATGGAAAGGGATTGGAGGTTTCCGTTTCAATATATATATATATATATAATAAATAGTAACAAATATATTTTTGTTGTATTATATATATATATATATATTGTACCAAGATTGTATTGACACATATATAAAATAATTTTATCTAAAATTATTAAAATAATAAATCAACAAATCAATAAATAAGTTATAAAAATCTAAAGAGTTTCTTTATTAAACAAAATGCAGTTTGCTGTCAAAACGTAAGATTAAAAGTCAAATAGTTTTCTATTATTAGTTTTTGAAATAAAAGTTACAATTAATTAATTAAAAGAGGGGAGGGGGGTTTTGTGTTAGAAAAGTTAAACTAAAAGTTTTATAAAAAGAAGTAAAGAGTTTATTATTATTAATTGAAATATAATTTAAAGTTTAAAAATATTAATCTCTTTTTATTTAAGTAAAAGAAAAAGTGTCATCTGAAAAACTAAATAATAAATTGTATTAAAATATACATGTGTGTAAATGATGAATGTTTGTTAGTAAAATATATATGTGCAATGGTAAATAATGTATGTGTAATAAATGTTAAAATGAAATAAAGGAAAATTATATTTAAAAACACAACGATGGCTACTAATTAAAAAACACAAAACAACACGTTTGTGGTGGTTGCTAATTAAAATCCCCAACAACAAGATTAAAAGCTTATCGCCAAAGGATTAGCTACTAATGAAAGGAATTTCGACAACAGATATTGCCAGCAGATGTGAAAACAAAAACATGCCTTATGTATAAATAGCCAATTTTTTATCAAACAATCAGTCAAGTTAATTGCATCAGAGATAACAGTTGAGTTCAGTTCAGAGAATTAAAAGTATAATCTAAATTGTGCAGTTTATTATAAATCAATCAAGAATGCAGTGTTAAAACCATGGGAAACATGCGGCTGTTCTCCAGCCTGAAGTCCAGTAAAACAGCAAGACTTTCCCCATAAAATAATGTTTGTGTAATAGCTTGAAGAATCTCCGTCAATATCTAATTGTCTCCAGTAATAATACTGATGAATAAGAATGAAATCTCCTCAAGAAACTTCAAATCTAACCAGTTAGATATACTTCATTAGAAGCAGAAAACAGCAAGATGTATCTACACTCAAAATCCTATGTAATAACATTTTCTTATTTTCATTTATAAAGTAGCCATCACATTCGTGTGAACCCTCCAAGAGTCAAGGATATGAACTCTATATCATACATAAAATGAACTATTGATATGTGTGTTTAAATTTCAAATACTATTTAATGCTTTATTATTATATATGTGAGTGTATGAATTAATATGTGCATGATCATTATATCAGTGTTATTAGTTAAATGAGATTTATAAATTATTTAAAATTAGTTTAATAATGTTAATTAAAATAAATTGTCTTTAAACTTAAGCTTTATTTGTCGGTCAATTCTTTTCACCACTATTATGAAACAACAATTTGTTATTGATTACAAGTAGCTGAGATAGTCATGGGTATAGGCATTGAATTAGTGGCCATTGTTCAAAGTACATTATTTATCTTATGGATGAATAGCTGGCGCCCATGTTTATACAAAACAAAAAAGTGCTTTGAACTTGGTGTTGAATTCAACAGTTGAGAAGAAGTTACATCCTGGAAATGTAATGCTAGTTATATATTTTATAGCTATCGTTTGAACATACATACTCTCCGAGTATGTTCTTCCCTGCCTAAGAGAACAGTGTTTCGAACCTCTCATATTCAAACCCGGTACAATATATATATATATCAACCACCAAGTTCAACCCATCTTCTCTGATCTTTAGCTTCTTTTCTCCACATTACCCCTGCACACTTTCTTATTTCATTTATCCATCTCACATGTGGGCTCTTTCTGGATCTTTTACAATCTCTTGGAATCCAGTTTAAGATTTCAATTGTCCATCTGTTATCATCTCTTCTAGCAATATGTTCAGCCAAACTCCACTTCAGTCTTTTAATTTTTTCAATGAGGTCATTAACACCTGTTTATTCTCTTACCCATATATTGCATTTTTGATCTCTTCTTGTTACTCCCAGTATGCATCTCTCCACATTTCTTTGAATGGTCTGAAGTCACTGTATTGCTCTTGTTAAGTGTCCAAGTCTCAGATCCATAGTAAAACACATTTATTTAAAAACCTTCCTTTTCAAACACATAGGCATATTTCCTTTTAGTATCAAGTTATTTCTTCCAAAAGCACTCCAACCAAGTTTAATTCTATGATTAATTTTATCCATTATGTTTCCATTTGTATTAATAATCTGACCAATGTATTTGTAACTGTTAACTTCTTCTAATTCATCATAATCAATCTTTATTTTCATATTTTGAGAAAATCCAGTAAACATTACTTTAGTCTTTTTAACATTTATTTTTAGTACTACTTTCCTACTTTCATCTGATAATTCCTGCAACATTTCCTGCAGCTCTAAAACATTATTTTCAAAAAGAACTACATCACCTGCAAAATCTAAATGACTTAAATAATCTCAATTTACTTTTATTCATTTAGCTTCCCATTTTAATCCACAAAAAAATTTGGAGATATGAAGTCACCCAGTCTTACACCCTTCTCAATGTTAACTTTCCTTGTATCGTTATGTAATCTAATTATTGCAGTTGCATTTTTATAAATATTCTTTAAAATATGACAATATTCTGGATCTATACCTTGATGATCCAATGCTTTAATCACTGAAGAAATGTTTATAAAACCAAATGCCTTTTCATAATCCACAAATCCAAAGCATAATGACAACTCATATTTATTTGAGCTTTCTATAACTTCTCCTAATACCTATGATCTACTTTACTAAAAACACTTTTAAATCCAGCTTGTTCTCTTGGTTGGTGGAAGTCCAATGTTCTCTGTAGACGAGTTGTAATTATTTTGGTAAAAAATTTGTATAAAACTGATAAAAGGCTGTTGGTCTGTAATTTCTAATATCTTCTTTATCACCTTTGTTAAGTATTAGTATTAATACTATTCATATTAGTACTGCATTATTCCAACCATCTGGAACACCTTTATCATTTAGACATTTGGTAAAATTTTCTATTTTTTCACTGGCTTCTTTTAATATATCAATTATAATTCCATCATTACCTGGAACATTTTCTTTCTTTATAAATTTAATTGCATGTCTCACTTCTTCATATAAAATTCTGGGCAATTCAGAAGATATAATAGATATAGGAGGTACTTGTTCTTTATTACTATATAATTCTTGATAAAAGTCTTCTACCCATTTTGTGATGTCATATCTCTTTTTAGTAATAATTCCTTTTTTTTTTCTTATTGCAGATATAAATTTCCCACTAATACCAAAATTTTGTTATACATTCTTGAGATTTTTATTCTCTTCTACAGCTTTCCTTGCTAGTACACAGTTGTACTTTTGTTCCAAATGAAGTTTATTTGTGCCTCATCACCAAGTACCATGAGGCCAAAGTCAACATTTACAAAATAATATAAATATAGGCAAAGGACAATAGCATAGTCAGTCCATGTGGAGGGTCCCTAAACAGATGAGGGATCTCATCAAGACTCCACTCATCCACCCATAGACCCCACATCTACACAAACCACCATCCAAGTTACAAAATTATTAAATAATTTTTTACAGACTAAAAATTCCATAATTTACATGGCTGGATCATAAATACATTACAATTCGAAAGTTACAATGTAAATGAACTGATTGTTATAATAACATAATATATGTTCAGACTCACAGGGACTTCACTCCATCACCTGCGCATCCAGATCACAAAACATGTCACTTCAAATGTACATGAAATACATCTATTCAAACAATTTTAAAAACATAAATACAATATAATTTTAATATTTATACGGATTGTAAAACTATTCTTCATCCATCCAGGATTGCAGTGACTTATCTCTGTCATTCTGCAGACCTGGATTGCCCATTAGGCAAAGTATCCCATTCAGAAGGTAGGAATTTACAATGACTAATAAATATCCCAATACCCTGACTAAGGAATAATTACATAAATGTTTGATTATATAGTTGCTAATATATATATATATATCTATATATATATATATAATTTTCCTGAAGAAGATTAAACATAACATTCATCCTGATGTGCAGTAACTTCACTCTATTCATCTGCAGATCTGGATGCCAAAATAACAATACACTGTAAATTAAAAGATTAAGTTATATTTTAAATTAGTAACTAAAATAGACCTTTGCTCGAAAATTATTATGCTACTTTATCCATTACAGTTCATTCAATCTATGACAAACATCCCTGGGAGTTTTATTCGAGACCAGGTCTGATCAGCCATACATTGTTGGCAAGTCTTCTTATCCTTCACTCTAGCTTCTTTTATTTTCTTAATAAATATTTCTTCTACTGTATCCTCAATTCCATCTTGATATGTTATTATGTTTCTGGCTGACCAGATGGAAAAGTTCACTTGTGTTGCATGACCAAATACCCTTTTCTTGATCACTCTGGGTGTGTCTATACAAGAAATGTCTTTATCAGAGGTCTGCATCAGGAACCAGTTATGTATAGAATTCCACATTTCACAAAATTGTAGGATGTGGGAAATTGATTCTTCGGATTTGTTGCACAGCGGGTATATAGTATCAATTCTAATCCCCTGCCTGCAACTCATGAACACTCCAGTGGGTAGGACTCTAAGGCTGACCTTAAGCAGAAGGTCTACCAAATTAGGTTCTAGTTTTAGCCTTTTGGTGAGCCCCACATATTCGGAAATTCCAATCAAGGGTTTTTCCTCATCTTTAGAAAAGTCTTGGTGAGTTAGCCCATACAAATCCCAGTAGGATAACTTTACAGCAAACAAAGAGATGGTAGTCTTGATACTATAGATCACTAATGAGACTTGTTCTCTTAACCATACACCTTTTTTCATTGGAGGTGGCTCTGGTACATGGGTTACACATCAATTATGGGTAAGGGGCTCTCTGCATTCTCATTCTCCCAAAAGATCTTGACCAAGATAGTACGGGTCCACTGGAGAAAATTTTGAATGGAATGCAAGCCAAAACCATTTTGCTTCTTTGGTCTTTGTAGTATCTTCATGCTGATGACTGGAGTTCCCCCCTCATGTTTATACTTTCTTATATTATTTTCAACTCTTCTGCACCATTTTACAAATTCAAGATATTCAATCCTTTTTAATGCATCATTTTTGTATATCTTCATATTCTTTCTTTTCTTCATAAATTGTCTAGACTCAGTAAAAAATTTATTGGTCAATTGATGCTTTTTTCTACCAGCTATCATTATTGCAGTTTTTAAAAGTGTATCACTTATTTCCATATTAATTTCATTCAAATCTGAATCATGTTCAAAATCTACTAATACTTGAAACCGATTTGTAAGTTCTCATTTAAATTCATTATAATGTTTCTGAAGATTAGGAATATCTACTGTAAATATTGTTTTTTTAAATAATTTTTGTCTCTCTAGTTTGCATTAATATGTATCTTACATCTTACTAATCGATGATTACTTCCTGTATTAAATTTATTAAGAACATTATAATCTTGAAATATGTATTTTCTGTTAGTCAAAATATAATCCAATTATGCTGTACCTTCATTTGGATGCTTCTATGTCCATTTCCTTTTAACATTTTTCTCAAAAAAAAAAATTCATAATATAATTTTTTTTTTCCTGCAAACTCCACAAGTTTATGTCCTCTCTTATTTCTATTACCATAACCAAAATTACCTACAGCACTTTCATCTTTCATTTGTTTACCAATTCTATCATTAAGGTATCCCATAACAATTTTAAAATGTTGTTTACTCTGATCAACAGCTTTTTATACATCCATATAAAAATCTATTACTTCATCACTATGAGAAAACCTGAATTATTTGCATTTGGTATCTGCTATTAAATTGTATAACTAATCTTTCCACTCTGTTCTATACACCATCAATCTCCACAATGTTGTTCTTCCACTTTTATTTCTAATGAATCATACTCCACTTGTATTTCCAATATTTGTGTCTTTATAGTAGAGCATATGTTCATTTTTAAATCAATTGTACTGTCACCTTTTCTTCTAACTTCACAAAGTCCATAATGTCCCATTTAATATAAGACAGTTCTTCTAATTCTTGCAATCTTCCTTCACTTGAAAGTGATCTGCAGTTGTAAGTATCTAAATAAAAAGTTGTCATCAAATGGCAGCCTGGGTCTACAATCAGGGGATACTTTGCATCCTCCACCTTTGGCCACCAACCACTGCCTTAGTTGGTGACTTTATAACCTCCTGGGAATAAGACCCATGATTTATTTTTGTCTGTCATGATTGTATATATCTATTGAAAAAATATTTATCATTTACACATATATTCATTCTGCCTTATCAGGCAACTGAGAAGAAAGTCCATTGTGTTTTTTGATCTTAAACTCAGAGGAAAAAAGCCAATAAACTCACCATGCTGGCTAGTGTGTGTTGGTGATCAGCCCATCCATGTTCATATGCTATATGAATAATTACATAGTAAATAACAGCCGCAATGACAAGAACATATGGAGTGGACATTAGGAATTTGCCCTGATACTTTAAAGCTTCCAAGAGGAATCAAAGAGTCTCCTTTCAGTTAATAGCAAACTCCTTTCTGCAACCATATATATATATTGAGATGGAGAATTCCATATCAATCGTCATTTTAAAAAAAAACTAACTTTTGGTTGTTTAAAATATATCATTTTATTTTTTTTTTATATAAAATTGATTTCTAAAATAGTTTTTTTTTCACCGCTTGTTTTTACTTTTTTTGTATGAAATTAATTAAAAGCAAGCAAACTTGTTAATTATATTCCTGTTGCTTTTATTTTAATTACAGTCATTTCTAATTTAATTCTAAAAGCGGACATTTAATTTTGTGTTGTTGTTTTTGTTCAAAATACTCCCTGGTTAGAATTCCTAATTAGTTTGAGTGGGAGATTGAGATTTTCCCTGCCCTAAGGTGTAAAATTGGAAAACAAGAAAGTTTACATGGGAAATGGAGTGTGGATATAAATAACCCACAAATTTCGGACAATACAGAAAGATTTATATTTTCTTTAATAGCAAATATAAACATATTTGCTTTTCTTTTTTTTTTTTTTTTAAAAAGTTTGATTTTAAAATTTGACCAAATCGTTATGAATTAACAAATTATCATTTTAATTATGATCAAATTTCATTATTTCTTCCTTTTTTAAAAAATATTTAATTTTCCTTAAAATATTATTAGTCTTTTTTCTTTTAAAACATTACTAGTCTGGCTTAAAATATTATTAGTCTTTTTAACTTGGGGGGGGGGGGGGATCTTCTAAACATATACATGAAACAGCACATCTGTTTCAATATAGAAAGAGAGAAGTTGCCTTGACAACAGTGAGAAATATTGATTACTATCTATATTGGTATGTTTAGGTTGTGACTTGTTTCTAATGGTTATATATATATATATTAGAAATAAATTGATGTTTTCTATTTGTTATACATTAATGCATAATTTCCTGCTTAAAAACGAAAACAAGTGTTACATAAAAGCAAAAGAATAAAAAAAGAATGCAGTTTTATTAAGCATAGAGCAGAAGATTCAACACATATAGAAGACCATGCTTTGGACACAAAATTTTCCCAGTGAATTTTGTGCATAGGTAAACATTTATAATAAATAAAAGTATATAAGAATTAATTTGTTATTCAAATAAATTCTATTATTTGTACTTACTTATGTGTGTGAATATTATTTATTAAAATATTTGTTGTTTATTGATGTCAATACACAACACCATTATAATCTAAAATTAATTTAAAGAATTTAAGAGTTGTAATTATTTTTATCAAAATCTTTACAAATATTTTTTAAGAAATGATTGAAAACCTCAGGCACTTTAATTGTAAAACTACAGTGGTGTAATAAGAATTAATCCAGATAGAACAATAAATGATGCTAAATTTCATCTATTGAATTAGTCCATTAACATGGTAAACACATTTTTTCCCCATTTTTAAAGATGCTAATGGAACAATTAGTATTTCCTGAGAAGTGAAGTTTTTAATTTTAGCCATTTTTTATAAAATTGTTTACAAAGTGTAAGTCCATTAATTTTAAAACTGGTTTAATAAAAAAAAATTCCAAATGCAGGTCGTTTTAAATAAAATATTATACATTAACAAAATTAAATGTACAAATCACAATCTTAGAACAAATATTTACATTACAGACATTAAGATAAATGGTTTTTATTTTATTTACCATTCTCATAATAATTGGGATTTTATTTCAGATTTAAAATAACTCTACCTAAGTATTTTAAAATTGTGTCTCTTTATATTAAAATATATTGGAAAAACAAACATTCATGTTACTATTTAGCTTTATCATTATTGTGTACACTAATTTTCTTTTAACTGATTCTATTTTTACTAATTTATCCAAATATATACAATATTGTGTATCTTATAAGCATATTTCCCATTTTTTTTATTTGTGTGCGTGTGTGTGTGTGTGTGAGTTTTTAAAACTAAATCAAAATTGCCACAAGAATTTCATGGGAAGACATCTTGGATTTTTTTTAAAACTTTATTGGATATGGTGAATTGTTTAAGATAGTATTTTTATAATAAATCAATAAAAATGTTGAAGTTATGTTTATTATTATTATTTTGCAAATACCAAATAACAATTACTATATATATTGTGAGGGTAGCTTAAGATCGCAACCACAACAAACCTTAGCCACCTGAAATATTGGATTGTTTTTTTAATTAGCATGTAAAGATCAAATAAATAATAAGTTTTGCTAGAACACTCTTAAAAAAATATAGAAATGTTTAAATAATTATGACAGGGTACTAATTGTGTATTAAGTACTGGGAATGATGAGTAATTTACAGTAAAAACCACACACATATATATTAATAATAAAATTCTAGTGTTTAAAAAAATATAAACATTGATAAAAAAAATCATACAAATTTATATGTATATGTTGACCATTGTATTGTGTTAATTATAATAAATATAGACAATGACTTGAATAAAAAAACAGTCATAGCAATAATAAATAAATCAAGTATTGTACTAAATAACCAAATATAGGTGGGAGATAACAATAATAATGTTATTAATATTTTATTATTTAAAATGAATCGATAGTAAAAATATTTTTAAAATGCAACAATAGGCAATGGAAATAATGTTGGATATAAAAACAATTAAAAATCATATTTTATTGAAGCAATTATTTTAATAATTTTCTGCAAAATTGACATTTTTTAAAGCAGCATCTCAACAAATGTTAATGATTTTATATTTATTTGCCATTCAAAAAAAGTGTTAAGGAAGCAAATAGAACATTCTTATTCTAGTTCAATAATCAGATAAGTTAAAATAATTTATAAATTTAAAAAAAAAGTATTATGATTTTTTTTTTAAAGAAACTAAAAAAGAAATTACAACGGTTTATTTAGTTTAAAGTTTAAAAGTTTATATAGCCAATATTACAAACAATAAATAGCTGTATTCTATATATCAATATATTTTTATTAAATGCAAACCGCATATATATTTATATAAACCTGTGTATATAATTAAAATATAACATACTTTGGCTAGAAAGATTTGTTTTCAGGTGGAGTATTTTTCCACTATGGCCATGTAAAAATTAACATCTATTTGTCTACATTTAAGTGCCTGATAAGCTGGATCCATGCATGATGGAAATCTACATGAGGAATAAAATAAAACCACCTACTGCCAGTTTATATATGTTCAGAATGTGCTATTCAAAATCAATAAGCTCTCAACATCTGTAATAAAAAAATGCATAAATTTTAAGAACTGTTTATGTAAGAAGGACTCTGAAGAATAATTGTGTCTGATCATATTGATTCATGAAATATTGTAAAATTATGTTTTATTTTCTTTTGTATATATCGGTATTTTATACTTTTCTTTATTTTATTATCTCAGTCTTATATTTTGGAAATATTAATTATTTAATTCAACAGTTTGTAACAGACCAATATAAAAAAAGTGTCAAGAGAGTAGAGGGGGGAGGTTAAAAAGTCTTTTTCTTTTTCTTTTAATAAAATTTAGGTAATTTTTTCTGACAAAATACTTGATTTTCATCTATGAATATGAAATTGAGTGCTCAAACAGAATACTTAAATGGTAAGAGTTTTTATCTTTTAAAGTCACTAAAATAACCAATGCCACAACATGACATGACTATTTGTAGTGTGTATTATATTTTTACTAATAGTATTCTTAAGATCTTTGTAATGAATAAATGATTAACACTTTTAAATTAATATTCTTTATAATTTTCTTTTCTATTACATCATGTGTTGTTTTATTATATTTTTACATGATATCTAGATATGCAAGATGATTATTTTAGGTCAACCAATTTCCATACCTAAAACTGCATACTGAATCTGGAGTTGCATTTAAATTTTTAATGTAGTTAGCAATCTCACTTTTATGTAATAACTTTTTTATTACTTTTGGATATATAGATGTCTATGTTATGGGTGTCTATCATGGGAAATAAGGGTAATTATTTTAAATTGTTTAATTAACAAAATGATAGATACTCATCATAGACATAAAAGCTATAAGTACAGAGGGATATATCTAAATCTTTAATTTGCACTTGTAAATATATTTTTTTAATTTTCTTTTCTACATTGATTGATAATTTGTTTTATGTTTGAATATATTTTGTTTTGTGAATAAATATTTTGAAGTTTTGTTAATTGACAAGGTCTTTGTAGATTTGTTGATCCAGCATTTACATTCAATCCAGCAGTTACATTCAGTCCTATAGCCAATATTTATACATGCACACACACATTATTGTTTGATAAGCATGAGAGAAAATGTTAGATAAGAGTATTCTTTACTAATAGATAGAATGAGTTAATTTGGTTATTTATTGATAATTTGCATAGGTACATCCCTGTTAAGAGAGTCGAACGTGAGTTTTCCTGAGTTCAAATATTTGAGGCAACGGTTTCGAAAAAAAGTGGTGAGAGGTTAGATGAACTGATTTACATTACATTTGATAGATAATGCTTAGGCTAGTCTACTAAAGATAGATGTAATCATGAGGCAGGTACTGAATCATGTAATCTCTAACATCCGGCATGAAGACCCTAGGTCTAACAGTAATTAGATGTGATCTTGCCCTCTTTCCCCTATATAAGTGGTTGGAATGGACCATTGCATCTGGCATTATCAACTTTGGGACATGAAAGATAGGTGTACCAGCATATATAAACTTGGTGTAAGTTGATTACACATTGTGGTTGAACTAGCTGATTGTTGATAAATGTATCTAAATGTATTTACAGACCGGGTCATCTGTGTATCCACCAACCATTACAACATATATATATATGACATGGATATTAATAGTAAAATGCACTATTCCACTTTTGCATCACAAAGCAAAGTAATTTAAAATATGAATCATGTAAACCCAGTGTAAGAAGACATAACAGAATATTCTGAAAGAAAAACAAACTGTAGAAATTATTTTGTAGAAATAATGAATCACATAGCTTTAAATAATATTTGTAACAGAACAAAAATAAATATATTCTTAGTTCTGCACTAGTTTCACACCCTGCACCTCTCTTGTATTGGCACTCTCATGCTTTGCTTAACTTGCTTATCACCATCATCTGGGGTTGAATGATAGTATAGTCATTCTGTGAAGGATTAGAACATTTCTTAATAAAAAACATTCAAACATTTTTTAAAATTATGTTTTATTACATAAAATTGTTTTTACATTATCTTTTATTTCATCAAATAATATTAGCATTATACAATCACATATTTACAATATTATTGACAATATCTTGCAATATCTTTTAGGATATAACTAATATTTGTAATGGTTTTTTTTTTTAAAAAAAAAAAACAATCTTAGAGCAACAAAAAACCCTACAATAAGTAGATGAACACATTTCTGTAATCTTATTAGATATGCAAATGAATAAATACAGAAATATTACCTTCTTTGCCATTATTACACATGAGGATATATATATACATTAAATACAGGGGTTTCAAATACAGAAACGATTAACTTTCCAAATCATATTTCTATAAATAGACCACCATCTTTGGGCAAATTCACCCTAAAAGTGCAAAATAAATCCAATTATATTTGTTTTTCTATTTGTATAATAATAGCATGTCTAACAAGTTATGAAATTGGTTGATTAATTGTACTGAATGAGGTTGTGCTTATTCGAATAGAATTGTAAGTTTGATCTAATTAATATTATGTCACATCTATCAATCTCATAAAAAGTGAAAAGAAAAGTGTATCAATTTTTTTTTCATAATTTCAGGATAAATAAAATGAAAGAAATTATACATTAATGTAAAAAGCACTTAGAAATATGTATTTACACTGTGTTTGGGTGAAACTTTTTTTCTTAAGATGTTCAAATGTCAAATGAATAAACAAAAAAAAAAGGCAGTTATGGACATCAATTCTGGAATTTGCAATAATTGGCTTTTTAAATATATTTTCCTCCAATAACTGTTTCAAGTTATGTCAGATTAAAATAGAATTATTTACATATTTATAGTGTGTTTGCTGTTAGGGATATGTGCATTGTTTTACTTTTGATTTACAAAGATCTTCTACTTTTGGAATAACATATTTTATGGAGTCTGAATCCTCACTACAACCACATGGACAACAAACTGTTTTGTCATTGATTTGGCTGGCTGCAGAGAGTGAGCAAGCCATTGGATTTTTATTAATAAAACATGTTAATTTATCTATAGTCAGGGTACAACTACAAGGACAAGTAACTGAATGAATATCTATTTGATTAGCTCTATTAGATGAGTCACATCTTGAATCAGGAGGAACAACTTTAGTAACCCAACCATCACCATCTTCACTAGGTGCTACAAGTTTACATCCACATACACAATCATAATTTTTGCCCTGAAAAGTTACCATAACTCCACCAGCTGAATCTGAAAAAAAAATAGATAGATTGATACTAAAAAACTTGGTAAATAATGGCTCATGAGCAGAGTCAATCTTACATAAATAATCATAAAAACTATAAAAAATAAAAGCATATTATTATTAATTAGTACCTTTACTATAATTCTTTTCACTACTTTCTAATTGTGACACTGCTATATTAACATCAGTACAACATTTAGATTGCATGATAAAAGTGTATTAGTAATGATTGAATGAATAACATTATTTTAGTACTTTATAAAGGAAAGATAATGGAAGATTACTGCAGTTTAAAAATGAAGTTGTCTCATTATCTTGGCATTGAACAATTTTATCAACTTTTACATTTTCACATTTACTACTAGTTGCCATCTGATAATGATTCATCTAACTAATTTAAAATGGATATGTTCAAAAAATGTTATTAATTTGTTTACTTATGTTTTATACAGTTTGCTTGAACAAGTGTAAGACCATCACATTTGTAAAATTCTATACATAAATAATATATATTAAAACAGACATGTCATTTCATATATCTTGAAGTCCCCTCCCCCCTTTTTTTTTTCATTTCAAAATAGTTTGATTAAAAAGCTGACAGTTATAGTGAGTGAAATTAAGAACAATAAATAAATAATTGACAGTGAATTAAGATCAGTTTTTCACTCACATTGTCAAAACAAGATATGTAAATTCAAATTCTGAAAAAAGAGAGAGAGAAAATCAATATTCGAAATTATAATTAAATAAATAATATATAAATTACATATTTAATTAATAACTCCTTACAATGAAAATTTGCAGTTTTCAAGTTAAAATATTACAATGTAATGTTTTTTGCTAGAGCTGAATATTTACAAATTACCATATAGAAATGCAGTAATTAATTCACTACAAGAATTTTCTTGCCTTAGGCAAAAGAAGTCGATATTTTTGAAAAACATGTTGGTCAGAAGGATTAGATAAGGTCAGATATTGATAAAAAAAATTGCAAGAAGCAGAAGATAATAAATAGAGAAATCAGGCACTTTGCAAGGGTGTTATAATTAGTATTATAATTATTATTAGTGGATTGATCATTGTCATTGCTTATGCAGTTAACCACAGTTTAGAAGACTGGACGAACCAACTTTAAAGCCACCATGGTCATCAATAGAAGAAGAAACTCACAGTTAAAGTAACACTACTATAGGAAGAGGCAAATTATCAATATGGAAAACACTGGAATTAGTGGCTAGTAAGAAATAGCTCACCCTCTTTTCCCATGTCATGAAGAAGTCAAGAAGATAAAAACAAGAAAACATGCCTAAAAGACTGCCAAAAGGATATTTTAATGCAAAGGTTTACCAGCAATAAATCACCAACATATAAATTTAAAGATAAAAAACTCTAAATAACATTTGTATTATTTAAATATATTTACAAAAATGCTGTAAGAAAAACATTTCGGAAAAAAATAAAATGAAACGTGGTTACTTAAAATGATTGATTCAACAAAATGATAAAATCTTATGTACTGAAATAATTTTTAAGAATAATATAATTGCCATTATTATTAAAATTAAATATGTGCTTATATATATAATTTTAAAATGAAACAAACAAGCAAATAATGTTGCCTGGATTTATAAATTTTAAAATAGAAAAAACGATTCTATAATATAAATTTTAAAACATTGATAAATAATCAACAAGGATCTGTCAAACAAAAATTGACTTTATTTGGTTTGAAAAGAAAAGAAACCTAAACTATTATGATAGAATTTAATAACTGATTTTTTTTCTTTATTGATACACAGGTATTTATGTGAATTTTAGATATATTCAAAACAGAGTTAGTAATTATAAAAATGTCATTTATTATTTTGCCAAAATTAAATTTATTTACATGACTTACATCCATGTCTATATAATATGTGTCTATATACCTGGATTAATTACATGTTATATATATATATGTTGTGTGTGTGAATAGACTACGATTCTATATGCATGACTAAATCCGTGACTATATAATGTGTCTCTATATACCTGAATTAACTGTGTTGATATACAGAAATTGAATATGCTTCTATATCCATGAATGGCTTAAGTCTGTGTCTATATTATAAATGTTTATATACCTGAATTTAATATGTTGTGCTGATATACAGGAATTAAATATGTTTTTTATATCCATGAATGAGTTAAATCTATGTCTATATATTATGTGTCAAAATATACCTGGATAACTTAAATCTGCATTACATTTAAATGAATTAAATATATATCTATGAATTAAATATACTTCTATATACATGATCTAAATCTGCATCTGTATAATATGTGTCTCGATATACCTGAATAAACTATGTGTTATATATATGAATTGACTGTGCTTCTGTATACATGACTTAAATCCATGTCTATACACCTGAATTAATTATGTGCTTATATACATGAATTAATCTGCATCCATACATAGGAATTAAATATGTTAATATGTTTGAATTAAAGTATTGGCTCCTGAATGAATTAATAAAAGGGTTTTTTTTTACTTACCTAGGACTAATTTGTCATGGAGATCAATAGACATGGCTACAAATTATTTATATGCACATATGAGGAGTAACATCAACACTCAAAAGAAAAATTAACTTGAGAAATGATAAAGAGAGGTATCCGTGATGTACACATGGATATCTAAATAAATCCCTGCTAGGTGAAAGCTGCCAGGACAAATTTATGGAAGATAAAGAAATGGATAGTATATGATCTTCAATGATGGAACCAAGCATCAGAAGAAGTTACCTATGAGTAGACTACTGATCTGTGGAACTGGAATTGCAATGAACTGTTGTAAGGAATGTTATCCAAATACTGTTAATTAAATAAATCATTGTTATATAAAATAATACATATCATCAGTTTCATTTCATGTCATCCATTTTCTAGTGTATTTGTTCACAGTTTCTTGAGATATATCAGCATAACCTGATCTATATAAATAAGGTGTAGTGAGCTGAAACTCTAGTGGCACTGTTTGGGAAACCAAACTAATAAATTTCTAGATGTTTTCAGTCTCTTTGATGCTGCACCCTCTGATGAGCAGGAAATCATGTTGTGTGTGTGGGGGGGGGGGTAATTCCTTCCTACAATATGCTCATCAGGAAACAAATTGACCAACAGAGGGTAAGGAAGATCTAGTCAGGTTACATATATATAAGTGTGTGTATGTATATGTTTATCATCTGTTCATTAATTTTAAATAAAAATTATATCAAAATAATTTTGTGTCTCATTGTAAGAAACAAAGTAGCTAACATTTTAAGTTGCATCTTCCAGGTAACAGAGTTTAGTGATATTGACTCAATGAAATATTTAAGATATCTTTAATTTAATTAATTGAAGACATCTTTAAATTAAAATATAGTTTCCTGATTTTTGAGTGCCTCTGCAACTACTCTGAATTACCTCTACAATTTAGAAGTTAGTTTGTGAAATTCAATCGGTAGATATAGTATTAATATTATCAACAGTTCACATGTATACACTGAATGAATCCAAAAAAATTTACTTGTAAAAATTTTTATTTTAATATATATATTTTGAAAAAGTCTGAGATGGTGTGCTTATATATTGTTAATATTCAACAATAATTTGAAAATTAAAAAAAAAAATATATATTTTGAAAAAATAAAATATAAAGCAAACATTTTGTTAATCATCTTTTTTTTTTATAATTATTGTATTTGGGTTTTTTTTCTTTTATTTTTGATTTTTTATTACAATGACTTCGAATAAAAAAATAGAATATCCCTGAAAATGATTACTATGTAACTGAAACATCAGATATAATTTATACTTAACAAATATGAAAATCAGCTATTTTACTTTATAATAAATAATAAAATTTAATTTTAAAAAAAGGCAAATAATATTTAAATAATGATAATCTGTATAATATTTAAATACAAGTATATTGTCTAACTGAACTTAATGTAATTAGAAGAGAATTGAACTCGGACTTTCAAGCTCCCTACAGCTATGTACTGCATCTTATACCACCACTATATATAACCACATACATGCTAAGAAGATACATGATCTCCAATATGTGTATTTTGTGCAGAATCAGTACTCATCATTTGATCAAGATCATCGTCTTCCACACACATATATAATCAGTGCTCAATTTATATTGATAGCAAATCTTCAAACTTTAATAGACAAGTTTCAAACTTCTCCACCCTCTAACTCTTCAGCCATTCATATCATTGACAATCTGATGATGGAATGTTCAAAGCCCTCGAGGATTCCATCATCAGGTTTTTAATGATATGAATGGCTGAAGAATTACAGAGTTGAGATGTTTGAAACTTGTCCATCAAAGAGATTTATTATTTTAATATACACTGAGCACTGATTATATATGTGTGGGAGATTATGATCATGATCAAATGATGAGTACTGATTCTGCACAAAATACACATATTGGAGATCTTGTATCTTTTTGCATGTATGTAGTCATGTGTAGAGGTTGTATAAGATGGAGTGGATATATGAAGCGAGCTTGAAAGTCTGAATTCAAATATCTTCTAATTACAATAATCTGTATAGTAGAGATTTTGCCATGTTTAAATTTAGATTTAGAAAGAATATTAAAAGAAACAGTCTGCTCGTTCTGAATTATATTTTGTGATTTTCTCATTTTCTTTTGTTGATTATTCTAAAATTGATAGAATTTAATTATCATATAGTCAGCATGCTCACATTAAGATATTTTAGTTTGACAGTGTTCTTTACTTTTGTTATAATCTGTAATACCAAAATATTTTATTAGTTTCTAATCTTTAATTATATTCATTTTTATCTTCTGTTTAATTTAATTTGTAAAGACTATTAGAATTTAAATCCATAGAATAATATGTGCAGAATTAATTGCAAATTTGTTAGTGTTTTCTATGTACCATGTGTTAACATTGGCAATAGAAAATGAACATTTAAAGTTAGTATTATAATTTTTAAGAGATTTTTACAATAGATTAGCAGATTTTTTTTCTTTATAAAACATATGTAAATAGATATTTATTTTATATAGTGCGATGTTTTTGAATTTTAATAAACTAATAATCAGCTTTTCAAGCTAATGCACATGCGCTTTGTGGATCTTAACAATAAATGAATACTCTCATTTTCCAATACAAGATAAAGTCTTGTGAAAGTGTATTGGAAAATGAGAGTATTCATTTATTGTTAAGATCCACAAAGTGCATGTGTATTAGCTTGAAAAGTTGATTATTAGTTTATTACAATTCAAAAACATCACGCTATATAAAATAAATATCTATTTACCTATGTTTAATTTCATTTAAGATAAACAGAGCAAAACTCTCCATACAGTATGGTTCATTTAAGAATCACGTATATTGTAAATTCTAGTAAATTCCGCAGGCGTCATTCATTCAGACATAGTAAAAGTAATTTAAAGTGATTGTTTAATATCTTCACCCTCTCATTTCCAGACACTTAAGATTTTCCTATACTTAAATGTTTGGGTTGAAAGAATATATGGATTCATTCTATTCTTTCACACAGACTTTATCTTGTATTGGAAAATGAGAGTATTCATTTATTGTTAAGATCCACAAAGCCCATGTGCATTAGCTTGAAAAGCTGATTATTACTTTATAAAACATAGTAAAAAAAATTATTTTTAGCATAATATTTTTCAACATACAATTTTTAACAGTAATAACAGAAAAATGCAATACTTAGAAAGATTTTTTTTTTTTAATATATTTCAAAATTAAGTTTTGCTTTTTAATAATATGCTACTTTTATTTTGTATTTGGAAATGTTTTTCTTTAATTGATTTATGTTTTAGATGATGTACTTTTCATGTAAATATCATTAAGTATAAAATTATAATCTTAAAAAAATGTGTATCACTAATTGAGAGTTTACCACAAAAGTGATATTTTATTTTTTTATATATATAATCCAGTCGTGTTTATCTAACTACTGACACAAACAGTTTGAAATTATTTTTTTCCTTTTCTTATTTTTCTCAAAATATGTGTTATCACATTTTACTGTACTATATTTAATGTTTGTTGCATTTTTGAATCAAAACGTTTTTATGTGACCGAATCATACGAACATTATTTTAAATTTTATATTCAACTCAAATGCCATTTAATTAATTATATTCAATCACTAATGTCATTTAAGTTTTTTATTTATTCCTCCCAGTGACTTTCATTGATTGTGTATAAATATAAATTATCAACTTCTGCAATATATATATACAGTATATTCACTTAAGACTTTGACAAACCTCTCAAACATTTATATTTATTTTCATTCTTATTTTCAAACTAGATACGTTTCTTTCATAAATTTTTGATTTCAAATTATAAAATATTATTTCTGAAATTACCATCTTCTTAAGATTACACCTGAGACCGAATATTAAATAAACTTCTAAAGCCACAGAAAATAATTTTTAAAATTATAGCAACTCGGGTGACCATCTCATAAAACTTTTGATAAGATTTATTAATAAATCTTTGTTAGCTCTTTTCAATTGTTTTAATATAGAAAATGTTTTGTACAAGTTCAGTTTTAAAAATGTCTATTTACCTTCCCTCTTCACCCCATGATATAAAAAAATCCTGTCTCTAATCGAATATTGATATAACTTTTTAAATTTTTTTGTTTAAAATATTAATAAAAAAACTGCAGAATACTTTATATTTTCATTTACAGTCTCTATCTAGAATTTATATTAATAACCTGGCAGACAGACTTCTTCATATATGATGAACTAATTTGACTGAATTTAACATGCGTTTCATCACATTTCATAAAACATTTTAAAAAGTATAGGATTTCTTGAATATCCAATAAATTAAAAAGAAAGTTGCCTTATTCTAAATCTATGAACATTTTTATTACGTTTTTCTAATTGCTTTAAAGTATTTGTAATTAATAATTCTATTTCAATTTGCGTTTGCCTTATTTATCTCTCCACTCCATGATATAAAAAATTTTCTGTCAATACTCATTGTTGAAATAATTCAACACTTTAATTTTTTTTTCATAAAACATTTTAATCTTTTTTTTCATAAAACTTTAATAAAAAATTTGTAGATTCTATATTTTTAAGACAACCTCTGTCTAAAATTTATATCAATAGTAAACAATATTTCATGCTAAGTTCAAATATCTGTATTGATTATATTTTTTTATTTGCAGAGGCCCAAAATGATAAACTTTTTATTTGAAAAAAAAAACAATAGAAAGAAAAAGAAAAAAGGAACAACATTCTCTATTTAGGAAAAATGTTACTTAATATTATTTTTGAAAGATAGAATATTATATAAATAATTACTTAATATTATTTTTGAAAGATAGAATATTATATAAATAAAAAAAAAGCAAATTATTTATCAAGAAATAATAGATATAACTAAACAAGACATTTTTATAGAATAAAACGTCTTCTTTTTGTAAACAAAAAATACCGAGGAAGCAAGTTTAGTAAGCTTGATAGTAAATGTAAAAGATGAATCACTTATTAATTATATTATTATATTTTGGATAGTGATTTATAGATAATAAATGGATTGAAGTGCTTAAATTTAAATATAGAAAAAGAATATTCAAAACTTACAATAATTACAATGCGGTTTAGAAATAAACAGACTACAAGCAGTCTCTTACCATTGCCTAAACAATGTATTTGTTTTATATAAATGTTTTAAATTTGATTTTTTATTTATTATAAGCATTATGTACAATAGACAGTAAAATATTTTTATTAAAAAAATTAAAGAAATATACCCTTAAAATGAAACGGAGAAATAATATTTTTGTTTGGATGGATTCAGTTGTTTGATTTTTTTATAGTCAATAGTTGTTTTGTTTTGTTTTTTTATTATTATTATTATTATTATTATCACCATCATCATCATCATTATTATTATAGTCATGAATTACAAAAAGCTTTGTAATATTTGTCTTAAAAAGTAAAAAAAAGTGATCATTAAAAAAAGATAAAGAAAAAAATTACAGCCATTTAGACCATAATCAATATGGGATAATGCTAATCAAAACAGGGGGACATAAAAATTATAAGATGTGAGCTAAATTCAAATTAATTTGAATTTTTCAAAACAGAGACATACTTAGAAAAGTACTGAGATAAACACTTGTTCAATTTAAAAAATAACATAAAATTAAAGCATTTGAATACTGATAAGGTATCATGTACACTTGAAGCTGTTGCAAGTTTAATGGAGAATAAATTTAGATTTTATATAAGATAAAAGTCTGTAAGAGAGGAAAATAATGCTTTGATATTTGACTCAAGTAAAAGTATAAGTAAAAAAATTAAACAATATGTAAAAAAAATTATCATATTAAAGAAAATATTAGAAAATTAGAAGTACAAATGTTAAAGCTGATATAAATGACAACTTTTGTAGAAATCTATATGATTATGTTTTGGAATAATTAAATTTAATTAATTAGATTTATCTCATGATTTTTAGCAAATTTTTAGTCTAAAGAAGTCCGATAATTAAAACAAATATATAGATTTAGAATGATGTCAAATATATAAATTGATGTAACAGAAAAAATTATTTATATGAACAAGAAAAAGACTTAGAGAAAATAAAACTTTGAGGCACAGTGGAATTCATAGTTTGCAATGAATTTCACAATCTGTGTCTTGATTCCAGACTAAAAGAATCTTGATTTTTCTTTCAGAGGATTACCAGACTTAAATTTTTCTCTCTCATGCAATTGAATATTAATTAATAAATGGTTATCTGGCTATTTATGACTAAATTATAAAAGTTTTAACTAGTTTGAGTTGTTAGATAATTATCCTTGTATTAGCAATAGAAACAAAAATACAATTACAGTCTGGGGTAAATGTCACTACTGGTGAGGGTTTTATTTTATAGTTTATTTGTAAAAGGTAGTTTACTTCCACAATATTTTATGTATATAAATTGCTATATTATTATTATATATGTATATATCAGAAAAGCAGGTCTTTAAATTAGAAAGTTTATTTCCAATTTTAAATATTTATTTCCAATTTAAGTTTAAAATGAAAGCAAAGATGGAAACATGTAATACATAATGATTTTACGACTACATTATTCTAGAGATTTAATTAATTTTGCCTTAGCCAGATAAAATACTGACACCACTTTAATTATTCACTCATCATATCAGAAACAATATATAATATTGTATAATCTGATACTGTTATGACTTTAAATTAAAAATGTATTTTTTAATTTTAAAATAATTATTCTTATTTTTTTATATTTATTTGCATTTTGTTTTTTTTTTTTAAAAAAAAACTTTCCCTATTTATTTCCTAGTCTTGAAATACTGTTATTTTATTTACTACCTTTCAATTATTTATAAAAAAAAATTTTTGATTGTCTTTTCTTTATTCATTATATTAATTCTAATACAATAGCAATACTTAAATATTCATTTACATTCTCAGTGCAATGCAATATATTATTAAAGATTCTAATCTAGCTATTCTAACTGTGATTATACAATACATATAAGTACCAGTAATATTATAGTATTATTGTATACTGTAATGATCAACAATAAAAATAAATCAACAGTCAACCTTGTGACTGGATTTGATATGGCTCTATTATGGATCAGGCTAATTATTTAGCCCTTGCCAGCTTGGAACAGATTATTCAAACAATATTTTGGATGCACAAATTTAGGTACTAATCCATAAGAATATAACAATTTGTCAAATAATGCTGTGAAACGAACATGCTGATCAATGCCCTGGCCACTTAGTACCATTAATGTACTCACCAACTATAAACTTAATTTCTAATAAATATTAAACTAAATAAAATGTAGTGCATGGCCTTTAAAAAATATCCCCATTGTACCAATCTAGGATCATCATCAACTGAATGTCCATAAACACTAAATATAAACCTCATTTATATAATATATCATTATGCATAAATCTAGCTCAGAAAAAAAAGCTCTATAACTTTTACCATGAACAAGAGATATAATACAACATATAATAATTTACAATATATTAGAATTAAACAAATTCACTAGAATAACTTTAACAATGAAATATCAATTTATTAATAACAATTAAAATGAAATTAAGGTCTGCTGAATATGACTATACAGATAATTAAGCCTTCTAATTTGGATTTATATACAAAAAGCTATCACATTGTTATATATTGTAAAAGATCGATAAATCTACCTTTATTTTACTAAATCATTTGTTGTTATTAAAAAAATCTCTTTGATTTGATGTTTATATATGGAGTATTATTATTGTTTATGGTTATTAGTTATAGTTATTGTTGTTTGGATTTATTATTTTATTTATTTGTCAATGGTACATCACTGTGAATATTTAATTATTATTGTTATTATTTTTAATGGTGAGATTTTTAATAGTAATAGTGACATGTTTTAATTATTATAAATAAATAGAGACATATAAATTGTGGATTATAAAAAAAAATTATTTTAATTGTAGTGATTATTAAAAAAATGCAATGTTATTATTTATGTATATATATATTTTTAAAGTATCAAATAAATTTTCGATTTAATATTTTTTATATGATTGATATTTTCATTTTTTTAATGTTAATTGTTTAAAAAAAACATATGTAACAATGGTTTTCAAAACTGCATTTTCTAGTCCTCATGAGAACAACAGCAACAACAGAAAAAGAAGCCATTATTAAGATAGTTATTTTAAAAAGAAACTGAAGGAGAAAATTAGTTGTACTTTGTTTCTTCTATATCGCTATTCTTGAGAATAATTGGATAATCTATTGGATGTAAACATCTTAATAATAGAAGGGTGAATAATAATATTATTGCAGTTCAAGTGCTATGATCTTCTTGACTTTATCCTAGCAATTAAAAGAAATTAAGCAATGGCTCAACATATAAATTCCATCATGTTGAAATGTAAGATAGCTATCTAAAAAAAAAAAAATCTATAATGGTAAATTCAGTAACAATCTGGAAGCAACTAAAATTAGTTAATATATTGGATTCAACATGTCAAGTATTTTTTTTTCAAGGAGAGAAATCTTTAGAAAAATGGAATATATATATATATGCCTTTGGAAACCGATCATTTTCTCTAACGTGATATTTTCTTCAAAATTTAACCTTGGCTAGAATGCACTCTAATATTAAAAAAATATAAAAGAATAAAACAATGGAACAAGTTGATTTTTTTGAAAAGAAAAATGAATAAGTTGAACTTTAAAAGGTAATAAATAACTTTATTAATGTAAACGATATGTTTATATATATTTTTGAGATCGATATTCTTTTTTTTTTTACTTTTTTTTTTTAATTAGAAAAATGAAACATTTTTATAAGTATAATTCTATTTGATTTAAGCGTCTTGTTTTTTTTTTTTTAAACCTTTAATAAATGTCAAAATTAACACTTAAGTATTAGAAATTTGTAAGTAAAGCTCTAAGTTTGGGTTGCATATGGGTTATTATATATATATTAATAAATAAAATTTATATTTGCAAATTTTATCATCAAAAGTTTTATTTATATAACTTAATTTTTTTTAATACTATTTATTTATTTATTTATTAGATAATTGGATGTGGTCTTAGGGATGGATCTTAGATTGAGTTAATTTAAGGAGGATTACTTATCAATTAGAAATCGTCATTATATTTATATATTTTTGTATGTGTGTACATATATAAGATAACAAATAACAAAATGAGATGAAATAAGTTCCATATTCATATTAAGTTATAAGTTAGCACACTAAATGACTAGATAGTCAAAGATATGTTATATTTATAGGCCTGAGTGAGCCTCGTTGTAAGTAATAAAAAAAAGATTCAATGCTTGTAGAAATAAGTATAGTCCAAAAGTGGATATAATATATAAACCTTTTTATAATGTAGTGGAGAAAATTTTGATAATTTCTTTTGATTTAATGATACTTAATTGATTAACCCAGCCTTGAGAGCATATCTATTATCTATTTTATTAATTTACAATATTTTACCAGTCAATTATTCACTTATTTATTTATCTATTTTCATTTTCACTTCATATAATAACTCTTATGCAGACCTAAACAACAATTCATATATTTGCTGTATATAATATTTATTTATTTTTTTAAATTTGAATATTTGGAAAATATAAATATTGATTTGTGTTCATATTAATGTATACGTGTTGAGCACAAATATGTCTTTGTCTATTTAATATATATACTTATTGCAAGTATATATGTATTTTTTTTTGCATTTGGGTTTGTATTTAAAAACTATTTAAAACACTGATACTATTTAAAAATCAAACCATAATATAGAAATAAAGAATGTACTATTTGTTTTATAAGTAATGCCTTTGTATTTTATTTGGACGAGTATTAATATTTTATTCTTATTTTTCTTTTTAGTGCTAAAGTCATTGTGAAGTTTATTGAATTTACAACTTAATGAAGAATAATTTTGTATTTCAATTATTATTTAGTTTTTAGGTCACTTACACAAGTCAATGTTCATTGATATGTTTAGATATACATAAGTTTACTTATTTGATGTGTATATTAGATTCAATAAAATTGCCTTTGTTTCTAGTATATATTTTGTTAGTTAGTCATATTAACCCTGAGAATAAATTATAATGATATGCCTTATTATTACTCTGTATGATTTTGGATTTATTTCATGTATAGCTAGTTGGAAGGGCATATAAACAATTTATTTAAATATAATTGGGATAATTTTATCTTTCTTCATTTAAATTATACAATCTATTATATTTGGCTTTCTCAACAATTGGATTCATTTAGATTGTTAAGGTTTTTCTTTATAGGTATGATGTGCTATGTTTCTATTATTTAAATTAGATGATAAATATGTTCTATTACATATGGAACCATCAACATGTGGACATGATTAATTAAGGACTGTTGATAGTCATTCCATTATATTTGATGCCTAAAACGTGAGGTTTGATTCATTATAATTTGCTTATGAGAATAGAGCAATCATGATTCCATTACATTTGGCTTTCCCAATGATTGGGGCCATTTCAACTGTAGATAGGCATTCCATTACATTTTGGCACCAACGTTTGAGGTTTGATTTATTATGATTTGTTTATGAGGATAGAGCAATTGTGATTCCATTACATTTGGCTTTCCCAATGATTGGGGCAATTTAAATTGTAGATAGGCATTCCATTACATTTTGGCACCAATATTTGAGGCCTTTTTTCTTCATATGTGTATTTTCATTTGAGATCATTTAGATTACATATATTCCATTACATTTGTCATCCTATGTTTGGAGCATTATTTTCTTCTCATATATTGACATTCCATTACAATATATATGTCTGAATAGGTTTACATAAAACACACACATATATATGAACACAGAAATGTGCAATATAATAATTTATGAACATATGAATTATCATAAACCTATAAATGAAATTCATTTTTATAGTATAAAATTAATGCCTGGTATAATATATATATATATATGTGTGTGTGTGTGGAAATGTATGCACACACTGGCATTTATAAAAAAATAACATATTACATTTTCTTAATAGGGAATTAATTCAATGTCAAAAATATACATAAAACTCACAAAGATATATAAGAGCATAGACTTATAGAAAAAACCCAATTTTTTTTTAATAATACATAAATGCACACATATGATATATGTATATATAAAAAAATAAATGAGTTGAATTAAAGCTATATATTTACTCTTTTCAACAAAGTATTCTTTATCATTTTAACAGGTTACTCCTAATTAATTGTAAACACCTTTAAAAATATTCCAGAAATTTTTTGTTCCCTAATCTAGAAAGATTCTTTTTTAAAATAAAACTGAATCTGAATCAATCCTTTGTTTTTTTAGACTTTTAATTCAAGCAAAATTTATTTACTTGTTTTACTATTAAATTATAGATTTTAAATCTCATTCAAAGAAATATTAAAATACTATCATTTTCAATATATATAACACTACTCTACTCACCAGCTGTACTTTATATATAGATATGATGCAGTACCTTTATATGTGCCTCTCTAAATATAGATAAAACAATATAGGTATAAACTACTTTTTCAGCAAGCTGAAGAACTCTCCAGATAAGATGGTCCCTTCTAAACCCTGAAGTGAGCTCCTTTTAGTCTAGAAATGATAAACTTTGGGCATATTATCTAGTATGCAATATGGTCTATGGAGGACACCAAAAAGCAGACCCTTTATGTCCATGTAAATCCAAACTCTTCCACTGTGAACTACTAGCAGCAGCTATACTTGCACTAACTTGCCTTCAGTTATATCTTTATGATAGTAATAATCTTGTTATAATCTGCAAAACTCTAAAACTCTAAAAACTTTCCTAATCTTTTCTCTAAACTTTTTATAGTCAGGGTAAAAAAAATATAGTCATTAAAAATAAGTGTTCTTTATCTTGATTGGAAAAAGTTAATGACTCTTTTCAATTCACTTTAATCCTTTGAAAAACAGCTTTGTAAGATTTTATCACAATATGTTATACAAACTTTAATTTTAAAAAAAAAAGATCTTTAATCAAAATAGATAATGGAATTTTATAATTACCAGTGTAGCTATTGTCACATAAAAACATGCTTGTTTTCATTTCAAAATCAGAATTAATAAAATATTAATTAGATCTTTTTAAAATGTTTTATTTAGATTTTTTTTTTAATTCAGAATTATTTAATCCTTAATTGTTATTCCAGTGTAACATAAAAAATATCCATAAAAAAATTTTGTTTGTGTTAATTTCTACTTTTCCTTTTAAACTTTATATATATATATATATATATATATATATATATATATATATATATAGGCATATATATATATATATATATATATATATATCACACACCCTATTGGATTTTTGTATGCCATGAGACACATAACCATCTCAATACATACAATATAAATTGTTTTATACATATTTACTTATGCATCATATTATTTATATATTAAAAAATATTAAATTTATTTAATTCAAATATGATTTATATTAATTTTATTATTTAGATTATTCTAATTGTGCATAATTTTAATTATATTTAATTTTCAATTTAATCTATTTTTAAGGCCCATTTATAATTCATATATAATCAACTTTATATATTTACATTATTATTTTGAAATAAGACTGGTTACTTGTTCTCTTCAAATTTCCAGTGATGTTTTCTCTAAATCAATATGTGTGTTATGTAAAGACATAATTAAACTATTCACCACACGAATTATAAGTTAAATGTGAGTGTGTTTTGTATCTTTGTAGAAAATCCACATGAAACAATGTGATAGCATTACATTTTATTTAAAATTAGAAAAAACTGTTACTGAAACATTTGAAATGGTTTGTGTACAGCAGTGAAGAAAGTTTTCAAGTGTTTGCAAATTTCATGATGGCAGGGAAGGCAAAACATATCAAAAGCAACTGAAAACAAAACATGCAAAAACTTGCTGAAACTTTTTAAACTGATTTGTGTATCATTCTCACCGAAGAACTCACAGACTTTCCCAAAGTGCTTGCATTTTAAAGGAGTATTTGAAAAAGTGGAAAGTATATGTGTGTTTTTGCATCACTTCATCAAAACAATGCTAGAGTGGAACACTACAGAAACATGCAAAGAATATAATTATGGAATTTGAATTATTGTAAAGCATCACAACTGGTGGTGGATATAATTCTTAAATACATATCATCAACCAAGCACTAACGTGTGAAATGGAAATGTAAGGAAAAGGAAACAAAAAAAATTGCCAATGCAAAAAAGTCGAATTAAAACATTGCTTCATTGTTTTTTTTTTATTCTAAAGATATATTTCATAATAATAGATTTCTAAAGATCATATAGTAAATGCTAACTACTGTTTAGAATATTCTGAATTGTTTGTGACCCAAAACCTTGCACATCTGGCTCACAATGTCAAGATTGTGCATAACGTTTTTGGCCAAAAAAGCATTCTTACGCTTGAGTATCAGTTATTTTCAAAATTAAAGTTGGTCATAAATATATTGTAGTTGAATTCGAGACATCCAGAAGCTTGTAACAAAGTTTCAACAGACGATTTAAGGACCGCTTCAAACAGTCTTACAATCATTACTAGAAAGACACTATTTTGAATAGTCTATAGTAAAAACAAAACATGAAGTCTTGAGTTTTATTTCACATCAGTCATCTTGTTATTGAGGCACTGTGTATATGTATAAAGATATAAATTATATACAATGGCTTTAAAATAGATTAAATTTAAAATGAAACATAATTAAAAATAATTGGATTAAGTAAAATGAAAATTATATAAATCATAAAATTAATACAGAAAAATCGCATTCGGATAAAATGAATATTTTTCCTTATCTAATTGATAAAATAATACGATTATATAAATAACTTACATTGTAGTGGCATAATATTATAATAATATTAATATTTATATGTATTGTGCTCTGAGGAGAAATATACAATTGAAGCTGTTAGATAGATTGGGGGATTTAATAGTAATTATTGCATTGTATTATAACGTATAAAAACTGTTTAAATATTATTACTATTTATTTACTAGGCTAAATAAAATTGGCTTCTAGTATTATTTACAAAAAAAATTTACTGTAAACTTTCACTGGATTAAATAGATATATATACACCCTAATATTATACAAAATAGTTATTAGCAAAAAAAAATATTATCAATTAAAATATATACATAACCTAATTAAAACTATTTCCATAATACCGTTAAATATAAATATTTATTAAAAGTTTAAAAATTTAATAAAAATAAAATTAAGATCATATATGTTAACTATGATGCTTTTTAATCTTCAGAGAGCAGATATTAAAGTAGATTATCAAAATTCTTTTACATCAGGGTTTTGATTAATTCTTAAATCTTACAACCATTTGATAAAAAAAATATAGAGAATCAAATGATAAATAACGCTGATCTCTTTCGAATATTTTTATTATTATTATATCACATGCTAGTCTGTAAATAGTAATAGATTGTCTTTGGAGTATAGTAGGGTAGATTGAATCGTATTTAAAAAAGTAGCTACATTGAATGAGTTAATTATAATATCATATACTAGTATAAGATAGATCAAATCTAAAGCTTTAACAACCAAATTCATATTTGTCTGGCATTGCTTTTTTATCTATTAATAAATAAATATATAATTTAATATAAACTGTATATAGCAGCCTAGTTATTATTTATTTAGAATAAATTATTTGTGGACTTCCATTGATGAAATGTGTTTTTTTTTGGAAACGGTATATATAACTGTTTTTACAACTGTGAAACATTTATATATTTGGGAATTGTTTCATACCTGTATAATATGCTAAAATCACTAAAACACTGGTGAGGCATTCAGCTGGTGAAATATTTTTCAAAAATCTCTTCATTGTTTTTGGAGTTTTCTGTAAAAAAAAAAGTAATAATAATAATATTAAAAAGTTAATAAATTATCTTAGTTTTGTATTCAAGCTAATACTAGAAATCAGAAACAAAAGCAATTTTTTGTAAGCTTGTGGTTAAAACACCTGTAGAGGTCCCTACTATCGCATTTTATACACGTATTATTGAGGTTATAGCCTCAGTAAATATTACTTACGTAATCAATGTGCGTTTAATAAATTTGTAATTCCAAACACATTTGTAAACTGTAATTTGTGATGAACAACTTAGATCGAAAAGAAACTAAAATTATTTTTTGCTAAATATATTTGCCTCATTTATTTTGCACAGTAACAAAGTCATGACTAAATAATTTTATAAATTAATACTATATTAAATAATCAAATGGCTTTACAGCTCTTCATAAGTTCGAGCCCGAAAATGCTAGCAATAGAATCAATCCAAGGATCCCACACTTCAGTTTGATACTCTACCGAGAAAGACAATATTATATTTAATAATGCTAAATAAAACATTATTGTAGATGAAATTAGTACAGACAATGTAAAAAAAAAGAAAAAAAATATGTTTATATTCTAGACAAAATTCAAATTAATCATTTCTTTCTATTTCCAGGGGGCTCTTTGAGCACTGGACATTTTTTAAAATCATCTGCTATTAAATATGAAGATATTGTAACTAATAATATCCCTACATGGTAGCAGTGTGGATAGCTATTACTAGGAGTGGTGCACAAAAGTTATTTTGTAAATAGACTTTTCAAAAGTGTGTACTTACCATAAGTCCTAAACATTTGGGCATTCGAGTAAGATATCAACTAAAGTGGATTTTTAATTGGCAGAGTCCTGTCAATTCACTCTTTCTATCAGTTTAACTGGAAGTACCAATATATATGAGTACAGACAATCAGCTAAATTGGTATCCATTTCTTTCCCTGTTAAATCTTGATCACTTCATGCTCAGTGCAAGATTAGGAGCAGAATTCCACAGGGAAATATGGACTGGTACACTGTATACTACACTCTTTCTTGTCTAACTAATTTTATTTATAGCTTTATTTAACTTAAGGTTTATCCCTGACTCTAAATCCAATTGCAGTTCTTAGGTCATTTTCCAAATGATCCTTTAATTATTTCATCAGGGTCCCTGTCCTGGATCAAGGGGTCTGTCATGGTATGGTTTTACATTAGGGTTGTGATGTGTTCTCTGGGCATTCTTCTCCCCATTTTTTGCAAAGTTGCCAAAATCTATAGCCATGAGAAGCTTTGTCATCTTTCTTATGTTATACCCTCAGTTACTCATCATGATGTGTTGGGTGACTATGGGAAGATTGTACTTAATGTTGCAGATGATCTGGCAGTCCATCATCAGGAATGCCAGTAATGCTTTCAAACATGCCACTTGTCTTAAAAAAAAAATTGTATTTGTGCCCCTTCTCAGTTATATTTTTCCTGGAGAATACTGTGCATAATTCCATTCTGGCTCTTATGGCTCCAAAACATATTCAACAATGCTTCATTGTACTGTGGCCATGATTGGGGGTAATGAGTCATACTTCCCAACCACTCTCTTGTTGTTCCCCCTCCAAGTTATTAACAGCCACTGCCATTTGTTTTTTACTGGTCAAGAAATAGCATCTAAATAATTCCTCCAAGCTTTAAAGGTGCCTCATGGGGATCTCCCCCCACATCTCCATGGAAGGCATTAACTTGGATGGCCTTCTTTATAGGTGAATTTCTGGTTTATGTGTTTATCCAAGTATCTTTCCCTAGTATAGGGTCTCCATCAGTTTCCTCTTCCCAAGTTTGTGGTGTTTCCTCTGGAATCCCCTGTGTTATCCAGGTGGCCATATGTTGATTTTTTTCTGCAGTTTTCTTATGGTCTATTGAATGCATTTGACATGATTCTGACTGTGCTGTTATTTGCAAAGTCTCAACCAGTGAGTTCTGCTGTGCTTTCATTGTTTCATTCTCATCCTCTTTCCCTACTACCTGGTTTCCTTTTAATTCGAGCAGTGCTTACATTACACAGTCCATATGCTCTTCCAATCATCATATTCTCTCATCTATGGCTTCCTCTTCTGGTTTCTTTTGTGACATACTATCCTTGACCCTAACCTGATCATTAGACATGATTTCTGGGTCTTGTTCATCAATTTCTTCTTTATTACAACTATTAATGTTACCAACATCACGTTGATAAGATAATATTTTCTTTTGATTCTTAATTTATCCAATGATCCACTCTCCCAGTCATCATTCTTCAGTGTCATGTTCCCTTTGTCTATTTTATTTTCCTAAAAAAAATTCCTGTGCTCTATATTCATCCTTATTCTTAGTATTCTGAAAAAAAGTCCTACACTATCCATCTTTATTCTTTTATTATTCTAAAAGAATACTTTATTTTATAAAAAAAAATCTTATACTATCTATTCTTTGATATAAGTCGAGTTCCTCACATATTTGTTTTATTTGTATGTGTTGCCAGTAGGATCACTCACTCCATCTGCAAAAGAAAGTGGATAAAATATTATTTTATGATATTATCATTACTTTTTTGCATGTGCCCCATTTCCTTATATACTAGTCTCAACCTGCTATTCTCAAAACAAAATTTTCTTGATTTTCAGGTCAGAATAAACACACAAATTTATAACCTTGTTTATTTATATTACTTGATCAGAAAAAAATTTTTATACATTGGTGCTTGAAGAAAAAAAATTAAACCCCTCTTTTTGGATTGATGCCACAGTGCTACTGCAGTTGCATGAAGACAGATTTTGGAGTCTCACATTGGCAGCACTAGATTATACAAAAAAGCCTGTAATGGTCAAGAGTGTATAATCGGTCTACAAGATCAAAAAATCAAGCAGGGACTCTCAACCAGCAGACACAGGGTTACCCACATGCTCCTATTTTAAAAGAAATTAGGCTGTTTTTACTAATGAGAAAATCATTGAAAAATATAATGAATTCATGGATGTTGAATTGCTTTTAAAATTAATGTGTTCACAGCTAAATGGAATAAATGTGAAACTGCAAGGTTATAATAAGACAATTGGTGTCATGCTTGATTTGATCAAAGCATTTAACCAAGATGTTATTTCTTACTTCTTCAAATATTTTCCAAATGTAAAAAAAATTCTTAACTGATTTTGAATCTCATGAGAAACCAGATCAAGTAAAATTGATGCAAGACTTTTGTACTGTTATTCAATTGACAATTGATAAATTTTCTGTAACATTTACACAGTTCAGGTAATTTACAGAAATATCAAAATTTATTTTCTACCCAGACATAATAGCAATGGATAGTCTCAAGTTAGAAATTTTTGAGTGGCTTAATTTGAAAGATATGGAGTGCAGTCAGTCGAATTTCAATCCAGTTCTATGTGGAAACAGAAATTTGTTAACTTGAAGAATGAGTTAGAAACAATGGAAAATGATCTATTATTGGGTATATGTAAAAAAAATGTTGAAGAGAAACTACTGACTGCTTGAAATGCCATTCCTGAAGACCTGCTATATTATCAATTTTTTCCTCAATATATGCATGTGAATCATTGTTTTCAGCAATGAATTTAATTAAAGACAGTTCGAGAAATAGAATGACAGATGAATTTAATTCAGCATGTACATTATTAAAAATGACAAAATATAAACCAGATATAAAATATTTGGCATCCAAAGTACGACAGTAAAAATCTCAATATAATATCTATTTACGTTGATTTTCCATGTTTATTTTCAAAATTTTGTTTTAATTACTATTAATTTTTTACTATTACATTTTATTCAACTTGTACTCTTCTAAAAAAATATCATTTACTTGTATTTAGTTTATTTACAAATTTTGTTTAATTATTATTGTTGTTATTATTATTATTATTTTGTTTTATAAACTTTTAAAAAAACTGCAATAATTAAATTATTTAAATTTTGATTTAATAACAGTATGGCATGCCAATCATTTAATAAATATATTTTGGAAATTTTTGGCATGCACAGGAGGAGGTTTGCTAACTTAAGCCATTTATATTTTTCTAATGATATTGTTTTCATAAATAGTATGCAAAGCTTTAAATCAGAAAGTAAAAAGGTATAAATTAAAAATCAATGCAAAAAAAGTGTTAAGCAATATTAAATGGGTTTTCAAAAAGAATAATGAATCACAAGAAGTTAGCAATTATAGAAACTTTCTTCAGACTATTAATATATATATATATATATAAGGATAATAAATAAAATTAAGTGCAGAATTAAATTTGAATAAAGTACTTTAATAACTAACTTTATATTAAAAGAAATTATCTATGAGCTTAAAAATAGATTTAATTGTACCAACATGGATCTAAAACTTTGCCACTTATTAAAAAAAAAGCAATATAAAAAATTCAGACTACATTGTGAATATGAAGATGCATGCCAGGATTTAGACAAAATAATGCATGTGAATATTGAAACGAATAAATATAACTGATTTTATTAATAGGTTTTGACTTGTGTCTTTTTCAGTGATAAGCTTTGAACTTTGATCTAGTGCACCTGAATCTATTGTAAGATTCAGTAATCAATAGATGCTACATGTTATAAGCCTTCCTCAGTGAAAGCATTGAACCTGGATCTTAATACAACTGGATTCAAAATCAATAATCTAGATATTAATCTAAATTTTCACTGAAGAAGGATATAAGCTAGAAACTAGTCTGAAAACATAGATAGGATAAAACTAAATTTGGATTTAAGTCATGCCATGTAGTAATCTCTTAATTATTCTAATATACAATTAATAACACAACCATGATACAATAAATAAATTGATTCTGTAAAATATTGTGTAAGTTGGTATCATATAATATTTTTGTAATATTTAATAGTTTAATGGAAGATGGATCATTGAAATCTTGTGGATTCCAAAAGATCGTAAAAAACTTTAAAAAAGGCAAAATGGTTGGATAATATGAGAAAATTTTTCAGAGCGATGTAAATAAAAGAGGCTATATATAGATAAAAGAATTTGATTTTAAATTTCAAGAGATCATTCTATAGTAGATTAATAAAGATTGAAAATGACAGTGATATATAAGTTATATAGTGGTGTACTGAGAAAATAGTGGTAAAATCAATACAAAGTATATTACAAAAAAAATTATAATACTGAAGAGGAATATGGTGAGACACACACATCAGTTATTAATAGGCACTCACAAAAATTTTTAAAAATGAATAATATGCATCTGTAAAATAGAAAATTGGTGAGATAATGAATAATTAAATACTTCAAAGCCAATTTTAAAAAAAATGATTTTATAGCCATTAGCATATAAAGAAGAATGGTTAAATACAAATAAATATATCTTAATTATTTTTGTTGATATCTTACAAATAAAATATATTTCTAAAATTGATAACCAAAAGTCATCTTTCAGAGTACCTTATCTTTCAACTTTCTCTTGCACCTTTTGTTTTATACAATTTTGATTTACTCTAGATCTAATTGTGCTGTGGTCATGCTATTTAGTTATTTATTTTTTGACATCACCAATACTAGTCGAAGTAATCAATTTATTTTTCCGATGTTAGAATGAGTTTCTTAAGCTTTAGATACTAATCTAAATGCTTATGTAATACTTTAGTGCTATACCAACATTTAGATTAAATAAAATAATATGTAAAAAAAATGTTTTTTTTATATAATGCTTTTATGCCAACTAAAAAATATAAAAATAACAAAGTAATCGGACTAAAAAGTAGGAAAAAACTGAGATGCAGTTAATTTATAATTCTTGGAAACTATGAGAGATCTTAAAAATGTAGACTTGTTATAAAACAATTGGAAATTGCAGGAATATTATTGTTTCAAAAAGTCATTTGATGCTTAAATAAATCATAAAAATTAAAACTTGTCAAGCGTTGGTGGCCTAGCGGTTAGCATAACTGCCTTCCAAGCAGCTGGCCCGGGTTGTCAACGCATTTGACATATAAAAATATAAAAAAATTAAAACGATCTTAAATGCTTTTATGAAACGACAATATTACTGCAATTTCTAATTGTTTCATAACAAGTCTAGATTTTTAACATTTCTGATATTTTCCAAGAATGGCAAACTTTATTCTACTTTTTAAATGGATTGCTTTATTATTTTTTTACTATTAAATCAGTTAGTACTGATTACATAAAAACATTATTAAAAAAAAAAACTTTTTTTACATATTATTTTATTTTTTACTTTTTATTTATAAACTAAAAAAAAATCTGACAAAAATTATGATTTAATAATAAGACATGAAAAAGACCGATTAAAACAATAACATAGATGTGATGCAGAAACTCCTGAACAAAACGAACTTTTATTTCTTAAATCTATTATCTTATCAAACTTTTTTCAAAAAATCGTTAAAATTTTTAAAAAATCTCAGCTGGAGCAAAATTCAAAAATATGTACATATAGACGAAACATAAACAGACGGCAACTTATATAAAAGCATATGAAAAGTAACCTAACATTTGCAAAATAAATCCTCTAAGCGCTATTTTCTGACTTAAAAAAAAACAATAAACAATTACATTAAGTTTAATAGTTTTTCTGAGAAAGACTGCTAATCAAAGCAAAATACTTTAAAATAATTTATTAGACTTAAGTGATTGTTATTCTAAAGACCTTCAAAAAAAAAAATAATAATAGAAAATGATCAATTTCATTATTGTGTTGAATTACACAGTTCCAGAAAATTGAGAAAATTTAAAATATTAATAACGCTTTATTTTTCAAAAAAACTATACACTTAGAAATTATTCTTACCTTTGTAAACACTTCCTCGCCACTCAAGAAACTGTTTCAATTAAAATTGTACTCTACTTTATTAAGAAAAGGGTTTCGCAATTTTTAAACAACGGTCAGGTTGTAACCTATCCAGGAAATTTGAAAATATAGTCACGCATATTCAAGGAGAACGGTATTAATTTTATAAAAAACTTAATTCAATAAATATTCTTCCTCCGCATGGAGTTCCCAATGCATCATAAGATTTGGGAATTATAATTTTCAGACACGCAAAAAATACCATTCTATTAAAACCACGATAATAGCTTAATTTTTTTGATTTTAATTTGTTTTTTGTTTTTTTTTCTTGAGTTCGATTTACTAATAGCTTCCGTATAGCATTATTTCCGGTTGAGGGCATTCCACTAAAAAATAATTCACTGCCTCTAGGAAAGTAAAGCAGATCACTGAAAATAAACATTGTATACTCTACAGTACTGGTTAACAAATTATATGCCGATAATGAGATGAAACAATGATTACAAAAACTCTATTATAAAAACAAAATTTGGAAAAATAATCCAATAAAATCAGTAAAAAAAAAGAAATTAAAATCAAATAACTTTGAATAAGCTTCAATAAAATATTTTTAAAAAAAACATGACATAATTTCTAAATTATTAATAAGACAATACAACTTTTATTAGAATGAATGTGAGCCAAATTCTCTCCATAAATAGTTATCATTTGTTAATAAAATTATATTCATTTATAATATAATAATTTAATATTCTAAACATATATTAGTTATAATATAATTTAATATATTTCTATATTATATATTAGTTATATATTATAAATTCAACCAATCAACTATAGTGTATAACCCACAATTAAACAATGTTAAATAATTAGTAATAATAATAGTAGACAAATGTAAATTATATTTTAATGTAAAAACATTTAAAAAAACATTATCAGTATTTTCCATGAATTATTCAAATAATTAGAGCTCACGAAAATAATCCGTGAAAAACTTAACATTTTAATTCACTATGTATTGACAAATAAAATTATCTTGTTGATTTAATATAAATAAAAATGTTAGTCTGTCATGACCTGCATTTTATAGTATAACAATCATTTTATTAAATATGCTAAAATGATATTTCCAAAGCATCTTAAGCAAATTTTGTTAAACTGATAAGCCTTTCTAGATAGACTACAATATTTTGTGCTTTACTTCATTGCATGGAATTTGTTTTCTTATATAAAAGTTATTTTTAAAAAGCCTTATTTTATAAGACCCTTGCGTGGCTGGTTTACAGTCCAATATATGTTTGTATCTTGATAGAATTTTGTCTCAAAGAGTTATCTGATGTGTTTTGGTCTTTTAAAACCTTTCATTTCTGACGATTAAACAGTCTTAAAATTAAAAAACAATGTTCTCTATTTTCTGTAACTGAATGTTGAATGAATATTTCAATTGCTTATGATTCCATTTTTATAATGAAAAAAAGGTAATACAAGATAGATAACGAAGTGTTATATAAAAACTATGCAATTATATATTGAATTATTTCCATGATGAAGTTTCCATTTTTTTTTTAAAAAAAACTCAAATTTTATTTAAACTTTTCAAATCCATTGAACTTTTAATAACAACACACAATAGTATATAACCCAATATTTAGAGTGATACTATACAACGTTTAGATAATATTATTCTCCTTTTTTAAACATATTACTGACTTATTCAATATACTGGCATGGCAAACAACTGGATTTAAAATGAAGCTTTAAATAGTTAAGCTATTCTATCAAATACAGCAATCACTAAAAAAAATTATATCCATTCTATGAGAGTTCTCCTGATTTTTTCACTTTTTAATTCAAGGACAAAATTAATGATTGATTTGTAAATAATATATTCATCTATGGAATTATTTAGCATTATTGTATGACATTTTTTTTTCTTCTCAATTGCTTTTTACCAATAAATGATGTTATGATGGTATATGCATAGGCTGATACTTTAGATATATTTTTCTTCTCTATTCATTACTTTACTTTTTTTTTTCAATAGGCAGTCAAGTTTATGAATATATGCCCTTTTACATTTATGTGGAGTTTTATAGAAGCAGTTTCTATGTTTTAGTTTTCAAATTTGTTTTATAAAATTCAAAATTCCTGTAGGGTGATATGGTTTTGGAAAGTACTTCTGATATTATTTTGATTGCAGAATGTCTTTATCAGCTATCTTTGGATTATGTAAATACTATAGAGTTTATGAATTTGATTTTTCTTTTGGTGTTTTTTTTTTTTTTTTGTTTTCTATAATGATAGCTGATGGATATTTAATAAGTTTATTGCATATAGGACTTTTTTTCCAAATCACTAGCTTCTAAACAAACTTCTTTTGTTTTGTTCTACACTATTAGTATTATTCCACATTCTGTGTTTCTCAAAATTAAATGTACATGCTAATTATTTTCCTAAATAGGTGGGTTTTCTGTAATTGTAATTTTGATTTAGCCTTGAGGAAGTCATACTCAATAAAATTTAAAACGCCAGTTTTTGCACTTGTTTTAATTTTTTAATGGTTCATTATGTGGCAGTTCAAAAAGATATATCAACGTCAGATTTTTATTGAAAAAAAATATGTTCTGTCTTGCAAATACTTATGCAGAATGTTAATAATTTCAATATGCTACCAATAGAAAAAGTTGTTTGGATTTATAAATAATTATCCTCATTTTAACCTTTTCTTCTACCATAGACAATGCTTCATCATAATTGTGAAAACATTTTCCTTCAAAGCTTACCAATATGTTAATTTTTTATCATGTTCTTGATTCATTTTACAAAAATTTCTGACAAGAAACTGCATTTTGTATGACAAAAATTAAGAACTTAAAAAAAATATATTGACAAGTTTTAACAAGATGAATATGAAACAATATTCTTATAAATTTTAGCTAGACTACAAAACTGTGGAATTTTGTTGGAAATGTTTTGGCAATTTATTTTTTTCTGAATCATGAAAGTATCTGCAATGCTTTCTGAATAATGCTTGTAACTTCGATTTTGCAATGCTAGGTTTTTTTGCCTATCTTATATTTGCCTTCTGTAAGGAGCTCTCTTTTATTGCCAAAATCTGTTTATCTATTATAACTGTACAATTGCCTTTGTCAATAAGTAGAATAATTATAAATTTGTCTAGTTTGAGATTTAATAGCTTCACCCTCAACATAAATAAGATTTTATTTGCATTTTTAGTCTCTTCTTATGTTTATGTTCTCACTAAGTTCTATTTCTTCTAGAAATAACTTTTGGAGTAATTTCCTCAGTTACATCCATCTTATTTAATTAAGAGGATATTACATTGTATGATGACTAAACTTAATCTTTTTTTCTAAAATACACAATTCAGCAATCTGTTAGATGTTGAGAACTAAGATGCAGCTGCTAGATTATTTAGTTCAATATATTTGTTATGCCCATATAGGATTACAAGTTTCTTCTTTTAGCAAAATACGGAAAGTTCAGAAAAAATGTTAATTAGTTGTTGGTATTGTAATGCTGGTATTTTGAATATAATTCCTAAATTATGTGCAAAAATTCAAAGTGAGTTAATGTTTGAACTTAACATTAGAAGTTGCTTAAATTTAATATAAAATATATATCTAGATACCATATGTATATAATTTCTCAAATCTTATTTTGAAAAACATCTGATGTCTAAGGTAAATTTCAGTTTACCTATAATCTATCAAATCACTGCATGATCTTCTCATTTCATTCATATGTTTTCAAGAGCACTTCTCTTCATCCTACTTTAAAACCATCAGTTGGTAGAATTATATATCTGTATCTCTAAACCGTTTCTGTCTTTTGCCTTTATTGATGAAGACATTGGAATGATGCTGAAGTTAATACTCATATGGACCACCAGTCAGCTTTAACTCCTCTATACTATTCAAATGAATAGTCTGAAATTTAAAAAACAACCCTAATATTTTGAAGCCAATCTAACTTACAGATATTGTGCTCAGACTAATAACTATGTATTTTATTAAGTGTCAACAGTTATGCTAACTGCAGACTATGAAGAAATGGAAAAAGAACTGGACTGCTCTTGGAAACATGTAAGAAATCTGAAAAAAATGTGATATTAATTGACCTAGCCAACGAGAAGAAGAGGATTACAGTTAACATAAAACTAAAGTTATTAAAATATATAGTTAGTGATCTGTTATTTATTCTAAATACTTAGACAACTTACATGGTTTGGTCAAAATCTTTTTTTAAAATTTTATTTTATTAACTTAATAATGTAAAGGTAGTTCCCAGATACATTATTTTCAGTTTTGAATTCTAAGTCCTTACTGATGAAAGCAAAATTCTGAAACTGATCTAGGCATATGGACATACAACACTACAATCTAATCCAATAACTATGAAAATCTACAGTAAATGATTCTAGAGCTGCATAAATGACAGATGTTACACAACACAATAAACTTGTACAAGTTTTTCAAAACATCAAGTCCATTTACTACCCCCCCCCCCAAACTGCAGTCTAAATATAATAAAAAGCAAATATCAAGAGGGATTTAGTTTATTCTCAGTTCTTTTGGTCCTGTAGAACCAGTTATCTATATTGTGAAGTGAAAAAAATATCAAAATATCTAGCTGTTTAACAACTACTATTAGAAGAATAATATGTCTCTAGCATCTTTTTAATGTTAGTTTAATATTTAGAGAATTAGAATGACTTTTGAATAATGTATCTCACTTCAGAAATCTAAAATTATGAAATGTTGAGTGATTGTATGTTACAGCACATTTTACATAAATGGAAGCCATGTGTAGGTTATCAAAAAATGTTGAAAAGTAGTCACTGCAAACATCTCATATTTTAAAACAAATAAGAAAAAATGTTAAGGACTAACTCCTAGAACATCTTCAATTGCTCTTTCCCTTTTCTTGTTTATTATATAATGTGTAAAATTATATTCCTCAATTTGATTGCCATATTAAACTCTATGTTCTTAGAATAATCAAATAACATGAAGATAATTTATGAATTAAAGAATAAAATCTTCTTTTTGATTTACAATCATTGTATAGAAAGTAGTTATATACTATAATGACATAGAATAATATAAAGTTCAAATCTTAATGGACTATTATGGAAAAATAACTATTTCCAATGAATTTTCAATTAATGAATAAGTTGGAATGTTCAAGAAAATAGGAATTCTTCAAACTTGGTCTGGGAACTGTGTCTATTGGGTTGGCAATTGTGTAATATATATATATATATATTATGATTTATTTAATAGATAACAGTCCAATTTTTATTTGGAAAATGACATTGGCTATTTCAGACTTTATTTTTTCAGCCTTCTTGTCGGAAATATTATGAGAATGAGAGTATTGAAAAGTTAATCTTTTCTTCTCCTATATGTATAACTTAAGAAGTCTCTTAGTCTTCAATCATTTTTAAATAATGCAACTTAGAAGCTAATAGTCTTTCACTAATGCTTCATTTGATTTGTAAAAAAATCCTGCTAATTATTTCACTGCATTTTGGAAGTCAACTACTTCATATGACAATGTTATACTATATATTGGCGATAGTATATAAGAACTCATGTAGTTGAGAAACCAATTACAGATCTTTTTAGTTTCCTTATAATTTGTAATATTTGGGAAGCTATAATGAATAGGCAATTTCGTTGTATCTATGGAATTAATATTTTAAATATATTCTTATTATCATTTTCTCTTATTAACAAATTTACTATAAAAATAAAATATTTACAGTTTTTCCCATATATAGCCTTTTTTTTATCTGCAACACTCTATCATTATTTTTTATATCATCCAAAAATTTGTAATCTCTTTCTTAGCATTCAACTTAAGCCTGCAATTGCCTATCTACTTCTTTCTTCTTGGAGTACATTCAGTCAAATTCTTTTTTATTCGCTTAATTCTTTCAATAATATTGAAAGTACTTTTTTCTCTCATTTGTGTATTTCAATTTCCTTCCCTCCTTATTAATCCCAAAGTACTTCAAGTGGTCTAAAGTCTTTGTATTGATTTTCCATGATCCATAAATAAACACTACAATATATTTATTAAAAAAATTATTTTCAAGCATGAATGCATATTTCTTTAAGTAATAAAGTATTTTGTATTTTTCTGAAGGTTTGTTATGATGGCCTTTTAGTAATTATATATTGGACTATTTTCATCATTTAATATAGAATCTTAAATGTATTAAGAAAAATTCAAACTTTATTTAAACTTTTCACAAATATTAAACTATTTCTAATAGCACAATTTAATATTTAACACATTTCAAGAAGTATTATTCTCCTCTTTTCTGTCCTAACCAGTGACAGCACTAACATGGGACTCAAATCTCGATTTTTCAATTTGTGAATATTGAATTTAAGATGATATATTAACTACGCTATTCTGCCAGCAACATGTTTAGAAAAAAGAATTATAATACTCAAACCACTGCACTATATATTAATCTGGGTGCTATTACTAGTAGTTGAATATATCTGAAAAGTTTAAATTATTCTAAACACATTTAACATTCAATATTGGATCATGTAATTATAAAAATTAGCAACTTTCCTTAGACGAATGGTAAATTAAAATTGACTGTGCTGACATTCATTCATAAGAAAAGCTACAAGAATGAAAATTTATATAAATATAAAATGGAAGCTAAGTGTTTCAATGGTGTTAAATGTCCTCATAGTCATAGCATTAAAATGTTTGTGATTGTATAGGGGTATTATGTATGTATATAGGTACTACATTATTCAAACTGTATGTAAATCAGATAGTCCATTTTTTAGAAAGGAATAAGATTGTTTCCAGTTTATGGCAATATGGTCATTAGCTGTGTGCCATGCTTTTTGACTTTCCACCCAGAGTTGTTTGATTCAATGCATGCTATTTTGAAAGATGTGGGTTCAAATCCATGCCCTGTGGTGTTTTGGTGCTTGAAATAAATCGACTTATGCTCGGGATTATCTGTGGTCATCTGTAAAGATATCTGACTTGTGAAATCTAAGTAGAAAGTGGTGTGTATGATTCACCATAATATATAGCATTGCACCCTGCTTGTGGGAATGTAATTTTGTATATAGTGTGTGACTTTTGATCTGTATTGAGTCTGTTCTTAAAATTATCAATTAATCTGTTAGTTGAGGGATGAATGCAGTGGCTTACTTGTTGCATTTGTGAGCAAGCTTTGTTAATGTTTTTGATATCTGAAGGTTATATGGCAGTAGTATCCAGAGTCTGTCATCATTGGGAAGTTTTGATTTGTTCTTGTTATAAAATTGTTTAACTCTTTGTATGAAGTCATTATATTTGAAACTTATGCTGGTTAGTTCTTTAAGAGAGTACTCTATATTTGCTTTTCAAACAGCTTCAAACTTGTATAGGTGGAAGTATACAGAAAAGAAGACAGACTGGCAAACTTGTCAGAGCAAGGTCAGATACGTTTAGGGTGTGTAAAACCTCGAATTTCTAGAGATTTGAGGTGCACCTTATAATTTATATGGAGATTATTTCTATGTATCTAGATATTTCAACTCCTTATGGTAGTCTTTCCATTTTATAGCCCACAACAATGTGGATTTTGCCTCCAGGTTTGTTTTGATGTAATAAATTAAAGATTCGGTGCTGCATATAAATGCATCATCAATTTAAAATGTGTAGGTAAGATTGGATGTGCAAAATATTTAGGGAGGAGCTGACTTTCAATTTGATTAAGACATATACTAAACACAATTCCACTTATCAGAAAACCTATTGGCCAATCATTATCATATAATAATATTGTCCCTCAAACATAGTGATAATGTTGTCAAGCCAATTAGCCCAATATATAATTACTAATAAAGTATTTTACCTAAAACCCTAAAACATTCAAATTTAATTCCATGAATAATTTTATCCATTGTTTCCATCTGCATTACGTATTTTATCAAGACAACTTCTGCTAATACATTTCTATCAATCTTTATTGTTTGTTATAAGCTTATTAAGCTCTGCATTCGATTTTGTTTAATACTTGCCAAATCTTAAACATTTTCTGCAGCTCTGAAACATTATTCGCAAAACAAGTATATCATCTACAAAATCTAAATAATACATTCAGGAACAAATCAATCTCCACACAAGTGCTGTTTTAACACAAATTGATATAGACTCACCTGTAAAAAAAAGATTGTGCACAGGTGAATATGCATCAATTTGGGTTAAAACAGCATGTGGAGATTGATTTCCTCCTGAATATATTATAATAAATACAGTGCTGTATAAAAATAAAATCTAAATAAGTAATATCCATTATTTATTTTAGTTCTCTCTGCCTCATAAAATTTTCCATAAAACTGCTAAAAAGGTTTTACAAAGATAACTGTTAATCATTCTTAACAATGCTTATGTTTTTTAATATTATCACAATGCAAAAACCCATATCAGAGTACTGCTGCATTTTGATAAATAATATTTAGAATTTAACTCTGATCTCAATCTATGTGAAAAGTTCATTTATAAGCTACATATCCAATACAAAATAATAACTCATACCAAATGGATTTTTCTCTAACTTGCCATAATGTTCTCAGGATATTGTGACATTGGAATTTGCATATGCCCATAACATATTTATATCCAACTCTGACAAATCTTTTAAAAAATTTTGGATTACAAATACCTTTACATTGAATAATAAATTGAATATTTAAATATTATTAGGTAGAGAAGAAAGGTCACAGGTGAATCCAGGGTAAAACCAATAATAAAACTGGGTCACTTTGAGTCAAGTCTGCAGTTCAACTATTGCACAAACCATATAGGGCAATAAGGCAAATTGATAAAAGCTATAAGCTCAGCAGAAAATATATTTCTATTGTTGCTGTAATATATTTTTAAATCCAGATTGTTTTTAATTGATAGCTCCACAAGTGGGTGCTAGTGGGATGACTTTAATATATAAGAATTAACTATGTATACCAAATAAATACTACCTGACCAAGAATATTTTCTGTTGTCTTAAAGGATGATGATCGTTCATCAAAAATTAGGTAGTTTCCAATACAAATGTTTTCTGTCTTCCTCTTTTTCTTCTTCAATCATTTAGTATTGGACTAGTGATATGACCTTTCACACAATCATCTTTCTATGTTAACTCTAAAAATGGAAGTGTGTTTTTGCAATCCCAAATTTCTTTTTGTAATTCACTATATTTTTGACTTCAATTCCCTTTTTCATTCTTTTTTTAACTAAAACCTTAAAAATGAAGAAATCAATGATGGGGAAAGGTTTAGTAGGTGGGCAGTAATTAGTTGTGATCTTTGCTCAAGGCAGTTTGATCATTTACGAGTTGGATGGATTGGATTTAAAACAGGAGTTTCAGCCACCAAATATTGTATGTTTGATAGTCATTTAGAGATTTCATGGCTCACACAAAATGGATTTTTTTTTAAATGGTCTAAAAATAGATTGTTTCACAACCTGATTAGGTCGCCATGCTTGAACAATTAATCATTAAAGTGAAAAAATAATATTATCTGTAGTAATTATAAAATATGAGACAATAGTGGTACTAAAAGTAATTATTATAAATCTATTGTTTCACTAAATATAGGTACATGAAGCACGAGAACTAGAAAATGTGGTCTAACACACCATGTCTTACACAATCTGGATAGGTGGGCTTGTTTAGTAGAGTATTCATTGAAGCAGAAAAAATAGTAATATTATCAATAAGTAATAGTAAAAAAAGAGGCAGTGATAATACTAGAAGTATTATAAATCTATTTCTTTTCTAATTATAGGTATGTGGAATGTGCAAACTTTTCAAGACTAGAAACAGTGTTAAGGAGTTGTCAAGAATTGATATATATGTTCTTAGTAAACCTCATTTTTCAGAGGAAGACAGTTTTAAAAAACAATAAATCAAGACAAGTTTTTATTGAGGGATAGATCAATCAGTGAAACGAAGATGCAGTGTTGAATTTGCTGTAAAAAGTGTAATTTAGTATCTTTTATTTAATATTTAAATCCATTAAAATAAATATGCACATTAATTCCAAAATATAACTCAAACAACAAAATATGATATATAGATAAATATCAACAAATTATAAATTATCCGAACGTTTTCGAAGGCTTACTCTTCATTATCAAGGACAACACAATTTTCAAACAGTATACTAATATGCAAATGTATAAAATAATATAGGCTAATATGCAAATAAGGATTAACGCGCTTCAGCACGCCACTTCTTTGATAAAGCGTAAAAAGATTCTCTCTTATTCAATGCGTGCTCGTCCGAAATAATAAAAACTGCCTCCTTAACTTTCCTTCTCAGATCACTTCGTTCCCTACACATAATTTTAGGTTCATCCGGCTTGCATGCATGACCCGCAGCAATTGCATGCTGTACAAAAATTGATGAATCAGCCATAGCTCTATTATATGAATATATAGGCTGGGACAATCTAACCTGAACGGATGCTTTCGTTTCTCCATAATATGCAGCCTGACAATTATGTTCTCTGCATGCAATTTTGTAGACTGCCTGTTGTGCATGAATTGGAGGAATGAAATCTTTAGTATTATTTAAACAGATGGAGGCGATCTAAAACATACACAAAATTCCGAACGGAAGATCTCACGCATTTTATCGTAAATATTACGAATATATGGTAATAAAATCCTAGGTTTATCTTGCTGTGTAATCCGATTATGCCTTCTTTTGAATTTCACAATTAGATCATTTCTGTAAATTTCAATGTTGTTTCTCTTGTCATTTTCAAAACTACACAGACAGTCGTTTCTATATAAAAATGATTTGAGGCCAGCAAATTTATGAATCTCAGGTGGCCTCTAATATGAATTGGCTTAATGTTCACTTTATAATAAAAACGGTCTGTTTCAATCATTACTTGCAGATACAAATATTTGATGCTGTTTGGTGCTTCTGCATGACTAACATTTATAGTAAGGCCTGATGCCATAGTGAGATCATTTTTAATATCATCCATAGTTTCCTCCGGAGCAGCAATAAAAATCTTCATTGGATCACTTCATTGTATCAATGATAGGCTACTAACATTAACATTTATCTTGCGCAATACTTATTTCATTTGTATTTATGTTCTAACATTAGACTCAGGGAATTAAAAAAAAAGTAAGCTTTTATTTCTTGCTGAATAGGATTATTACTACTTTTTTCTTCTTGTAGACTTTAATGCACATTTGATATAAATTGACATTTTGGCCAAAAGTTGTCCGAAATAATGATATTAATGCTATAAATTCAAATTGGTCTGTTATTAAATTTTTACACTTGTGAATTAACTTTCACAAACATTTTGTTAGGCAGAAAAATTGCTATAAAGAAATATAGATTCATCTAAGCTCAAAACAATGGCATTTAATATATTTCATTAGTAGTCAGATCACAGATAAGTATATTCCAAAATTAAAATGATAGTTTTAATTTTAAAAAAGTTCTTAAACCAGTCATATTCACAAAAGAAGTTGTTTGGTATTTAGAAGTACCTACTATATGTTCATATTTCAATGACTATTAATCATTAAAACTTTTCAATTTAGATATTCAAGAATGATGTTATTGAGGCACAGAATTCTCTTAAGAAGTATATTATGGATACAAGTAAATTTATTTTTGAGTTCATTACAAGTAGACTAATGATGGCTTTTCTCTTAATGATCTAACATATAGTATTTTTTGCTTGTCAAAATAAATGTGGGATTTCACATAATAAATATAAAGATCTGAAGGCAGAACTTCAATCATTGACAAAAAAGTTTTAAAGTGTTTGATGGATTAAAACTACAAAGAAAATACATTTACTAATTGTGGTCATTCAAAAGCAACACATTAATCTGAGAAATGGTATCACAATCCTATTAAGTCCAGCGATGGCACTCATGTTTTGATCATTGTTTAAATAATAATATAAGAACCGAGTTGACATCTTTTAATAATATATCCATTTTATCTAATTAGATTAGGATAAAGTGATCCAGCTTAGTGAAGTCAAAACAGTTCTTTGTAATCTTAAAAATGGAAAGGCTGCAGCTCCTGATGAAATACCTGGAGATGTATTAGAGTATGGTGGTGATATGCTAGCTTCAAAAATATTGGAATTTTTTAGGAATATATGGAACCATAAAACAGTGCCACCCAATCTTAAGGGTCTTTGATTGTTCCAATTTTTCAAAATAAAGAGAATAGCCAAGATTACAGTAATTATCATGGCGTATCATTATTATTCATTAAAGCAAAAGGAATTTAAGGATTTTGTTGAAATCCGTTTTCTTTCAGTCATAGACAAAGTTTTAAAGAATCAAGATGAACTGTAGATATTGTTTATGGTGCTAGACAATAATAACAAGAATGAAAAAGTGATTTACATATTGCATTTATTGATTTGGTCAAGGCATTTGAATCATTTAATAATAAAAATTTTAGGTATTGCTTAAAAGTAATTTATTGTCCACAAAAGTTTATTCAGACTATACAGACTTTAAATGATGAAATACAAGTTATTATTACAGATTAAAAATCCAAAGCATTTAAAATAAAAACTGGTTTTAAACAAAATGTGTACTTGCTTCAACATTGTTTTCGATTAGTGATCTTTAGAATTATTTCGACAGTTTAATGAAATAGAAATCAAGGTGCAATACAGGTTTGATGGTGGAATTTTTATTTTGAACAAAAACTTCACCTTCTTGGATTCTTTATCAGTCAGTGATGGAATTTTTTTTTGTTAAAAAAAAACGAATTTATTCATGAAATCTGTTGAGGTTACATTGAATAAAACATGAACTGGAGGGAAAGGTCTGAGTTTATTACTCATCATCCAGGAGATTGATTTGTGACTAGGTTTCTCTGTGCAGTCTTTCCAGAACCAGAAGTCAGTCTTTGCTCCTGAGCTTCTTCATGATTCACAAGTAAACTGTCCAAGGGCTGAAGTCGGTCGGTTTGAACACCATCATGCACCTTGTGAACCAAATTGAGAAGATAAAAATGGCCATTCTAATGACTGCAAGTACACCACTTTTCAATGCTCTTGATAGCACATTTGTACTGTTAGGAGGAATGTTGGCCACTATCCTAGCCAACAGCTGACTAAGAAAGGGACAATGTATGGTTTTATTGCCGGTCTGCAAGGGCTGCACAGTGGCTCATTTCTGGAAGCCTCTCCTCCACATTAGAAAATGATTAGTGGGGAGAGAGGCAAGGTTGTATTTTAGAACGAAATCAATAAATTTGGTTCATAAGCCCAAAGTCCTGACCTTTTAATAATTAGCCTATTGCAGAGGTTTAATTGAATTGGCATTTTATCTTGTTTAAGTATATAAGCCTGTAGGCATCCCAATAGTTGTTTTTAGTCTCCAGGGTTTGCCTGGTAATGGGAAATAGTTTGGTTATGTGTTCTCTTAAGTCCTTGATCCATTTGCTTGGAAGTGACAGCAAGGAGATTAAGATGGATTGCACTTAAAACACCGATTGCTTTTTGAGAGTAAAATACATGTAGCACATGTAATCCTAGTCCATTCAGTTCTCAAGGCTTCTGTGCTTTGGACAAACTGATGGCTACACATTTGCCATTCCAAAGCAGTTTGGAGCAAATAGAGTTGATTTTATTCTGAAAAGACTTGGTTGCCTTTATGATCAGGAAGTAGTATTTGATGCGTAGAAATACCATCATGTTCAGGAGTGCCACCTTGCCAGAGAGTGAAAGGGAGATCATGAGTAGGGATCTGGCCACCTTTGTAGTTTTTTCCAGGATGGATTGTTGTATTTATTTTCTGATTGCCATCCCAGACAATGCTATTGGAAAACCAGGGAAGTTTTGTGGCATGGCCTTGTAGATTGAGAGTACTTTTTTTAGCATTATTGTTATATAAAGCTGTTTGTTTTTCTAATTTATTGTGCTGAAGTGAGATTTGGACATCCTATTTGTGCATCATAAAGACATTAGAATGTTTTCATTTAAAAATACTTCATAAAATTTTAAAGACAATTCAAAATAAAATCAATCAGTATATTTTTCAACTTATTGGATGTAATACGAATGAATCTACTATTGTAAAATCAAACTTTCATTGAAGTGAATATGTAAATTAAATGAATAATAAAAGATTTCCTAAAAGGATGTTTTATGGTGAACTTGAGCAGTTTTTAAGGGAAATAGACCCTATTTGTTATAAAAGATGATCTCAAAAACATTGAAGAGCTACCATTAGTCATGATATTGAAATATTCAGAAGTTTTTTTTTTTCAAGTTAAAAAACAGCACAATGATTAACACGTAAATAAAAAAATAGACCTGCAATTTTTATATATGAATACAATATGATTCTTAAGTTCATTTGTATAGTGATTGCAAAGCTGATTGCTAATATAGTTTGCTTTTTTTTTAAATTGAAGATGAAACAGCCATATTTGTTTACAAGTGATTGCTATTATATGTAATAAAAATTAGACCAATAAATTTGTAAATTTTATATGTTCTTTTTTATTTCTTAAATATCATTTATTAATATTAAAATGTTTATAATCATTTGGTGTATGCTTATTATATAGTCATTTAGTGCATAACTTTATCAACAATTTCTATCATTTCCAGAAATTTTTCTATTATCACACATTTTTATTTTAAAATCTAATGCGTTTCAAATGATGTAATTCTTTTTGAAGCCTACTTTGATTTCCTATTCTTTATAATTATTTAATTCTTTGCAAAAGCATTTCCACACTACATGATGCCAGTCTATTTCTTAGAAATAATACCATCACCCCTACTTACTGTTGAAATAATTTTTTTTTATTCTCTTTTAATATAATTTTCTTTATCAAGCACTTGACAAAATTCTGGATATTCAATTTCTCTAAATAATCACTTATTTTCACATTTCTTCTTTTCTGCATTATTTCAGTAAAAAATAATCTAATGAATTCTTACTTTTTGTTCCAGCCATTTGTATGCTTGTTATTATTTGAATATCTGTTTTCTATTTGAAAAGCTTGAACCTTTTTCAAAAAATGTTTATTTTTTAAAAACAATTTGTATACTTTAGTTCAAATTCAATGCAATATTTCTGAAAGTTAAGATATTTGCTGACACAATCTAACTTTCATTTCTTATATTTCACAAATTTATAATCATTCTCTGTCTAGAATCTTTGAAGCACAGTATAGTCATGAAATCCAGCTTAATTATGATTTCATTTGGATGTTTCTCTATCTATTTATTGGATTTTCTATATCAGGCACAAAGTATTTATGTTTTTATAAAAAGTAATTAGAAATATCAACATAATTTCTACTAACAATAGTACAAATCACCTCATCCATGACTTGAAACTAAGAGAACAAAAATCTCAACTATTTGCACACCTTCTTTAGATATGAATAGCTTAATATTTCTTTAAAAATCAGATATATTAATGTTTAACTGAAGTTTAAAGTTTATATCTGTGCTAAAAATAATCTCTAGTTTAGAAAATGATTAGTAGTAATTATTATTGTATGTATCTGAGATAGATGGTGTCAAAGTTCTGAGTGAAATGAGTTTGACTATGATAAATAAAATTGTAACAACTTAATATTTCTTTATAGTAATCTTTGAATGAAGTTCTTTTTCTCAAAGACAATCCTTTAGATATGCTGCTTCATAGTTATATACTCTTGTATAAATTCCCATTTAGTTTAAGTTTTGAGTAATAATGTTTATCAGATACATTATTGTATTTTAAATTCATATCCTCGGCCGGTTTTGGTTTTTGCCTTTATCAATGACCCTTGGGATTCAAAGCATATAATAGATGGCCTAGAATAGATAGCTGCTCATGTTTTTTGCATATTATATGAAAGTGTTATTATATGTCTTCAATATGATCCATTTAACTACTTTTAATATATATATATGCTTAAATTTAGTGTTAATTTACTGCAGTTATTTAACTTTAATTATTAATATATTTACTCATTATATTTTACAGGCAGCTTCCAGTTTTTCTAAGATGTTTTAAAACTAATAAAGATGTTCAAACAAAAAAACATATTATACAACAAATCAATTCTAATTAACATTTATTGATTATTTTACAACATTGATTCCAATTATTATTTATTCCTTATTTTATAACATTGATTATAAATATTGTTTATTGATTACTTTATTACATTGACCATTTTAAAACATGTTGGCATATAATCTCAGAATGCTGCCAAAAAACACATTCTTCTTGGTAGTGATTATAAAGTGGACTTTCTTTCTTAACTTATCAAAGTAGTTCCAAGATTCATCTTCACTTGGTCAGGTGTCAATGGAGTGTTTAACTTAAAATATTCTGAATTCTTTTTAGTTGCTTGAATTGCATTTTTAATAGCAAAATAAATAGATGTTGCCAAGGTAAGACCAGCTTCACCTACACCCTGCAAAAAAATAAAAATAAAAACACTACAGAACTATAACAATAAATATGACATCAGAGGATGATCAAGATTGATTGATAACCAATTAAAAATATGACCAAAGTTGATTATTGGTACAAATAGCAAAATAATAACATAAATATAAGATAATAAATAGTATAATAATCAAAATAATTCATTTGCATGAAGAATAATTAAGCCAAAAGAACAACTGGTTAACATGATAGTATAAGTAAAATAATGGAATGAGTTGATAAAATTGATAGGGCAATTGAATTTTATGATGAATATGGAGCATGATGGAATAAACAGATGGATAATGATACGAGATGATAAGATGCACAGATAAATAAATAAACTGCATGATGAGATATACAGAAAAATAAGTGATTGACATGAATACAATAATGAATGATGAAGAAATAAGACAAAAATAATGAAATGACAAATAAGATAAGAAGAAAATAATTAAATGCTACAATAAGATAGTCAGAAGAGTTACTGAACGGCTAAATATATGAGGCAGGTACTAGAATAACAAAGTGATATAAAAAAATAATAGTAAGAAATGAAAAATTAAATAAAAGTAAATGCATAGAATTATGAGGTATGAAGGAATAAAAGGAGGATGCAACATGCAACCTTAATAATTGTTTCATGAAAAATAATTACCCTGCAACATAAATGTTTCATGTACATAAATGTTTCATGTTAAATAATTAATCAAAGAGAATATCTCACTGATGTTAAGTATCTGAAATATATGGGAGAAAGAATTTTTACATCTTTTGTACACTTTATAATTCTAGAATTATTTACATAAAGATACCTTCTAAGAGTGATATAACAAATATTAAAAACTTTCAAAGAACTGTTATTACTTTTAAAAAAAAAATCATATTTTGAACACATTTCATAAAAATACATCATGAATATACATGAAAAATACACAAAATAATTTCAATTTTCATCTTAACACCTATACAAAAATGGTGATCAAATTTATAAAGACAATAGATATTTTATACTGTAAAATCGATGTAATAATATTTAAAAAACTGGATTAAACTTGGGATAGACCTTCACCATGCAAGTTAAAGTTGACAATTTAAAATTATTTATTATTGATTTTTTTTTTCAATTCTATGTTGTATTATTGTTGAAACCATCATATTTACAAATTGATTTTATATCAAATTTATTTCAAAGATAAGTTTCAAATAACTTTTATTAGAATTAATCATTTTAATTAATTTTAAATTTTTGTTTACTAAATTAATATAATACATTTATTTAAAAAGAATTTCATGGTAGGGTGAGAATGAATGCCTGCAATATCCGGGAGCTGTGGTTTAAATCTGGAACAGTTAAATTCAAAAAAAAATGTATAGCTTTCAAACAGGCCTCATATTTTACTTTCAGGTAGCTGGTGCATAACTAATGAAGTCCAACATGCAATATTAGTTGGTAAACAAGTATCTAGGTATTCTGTGCCTGAAGGATAAATAAGAATAAAAAAAATACTCAAGCTTTCAATAACTGGCAACTGGCCAATTTGCTGTTCTTGATTCTCTGTGGAGGGAAAAGCTAGCAACAACTTTATTCTGCAATTAACTATTTTACACCATTTATATATATTGTTAGGTGTGTCTCTTATATCCTTCAATATCAATTACACACCTTGTGGCCTAATTCGAATCCAAGGCCCATGATAGTAAAGTTCTTTATTAATCACTGTATTAATAAAAATAAAGCACTATAATTGAAAAATCATTAATTGTGATACACATTTAAACCCCAACTTAATCATAAATATTGTAATGGGATGGGGATATCAACAAAAAAAAAGATTGAACTGGGTGATGGAGCAACATCATCACTCTCAGTCAATTTAATAAATGAAATATTAATAATTTACAAAGTATCTATAAGTAATATAGTATATTAGAGCATGAGATCATAAATATCTGTGAACATTGAGATCAGCCAGCTAACTCAGAAGAACAACTACAAGCATAATTGACCACCAGCACCATTATAAAGTAAATATCAGTATAAGTAAATACTTGAGAGAAATAACCATCCATCATCATCATTGATGGGAATAAACAAATCAGTACAATAAAACATATAAATCAACAGTCAACCTTGTGACTGGATTGGAAGTGGGTCTTCTGTAGACCAGGCTAACAATTGAGCCTTTGCCAACTTGGGCAATTATATAAACATAACTTGGATCTATCAGCTTAGTGCCCATCCATTAAAATACATAAGAATCAAAAATCAAAACAATAATGCTGGGACATTTAAAACATGCTGATCAGCATCAATGCTCTGGGCACTTAGTTCCATTAATGTACTGAACAACTATAAAATTAAATTTTTAACAGGACTGAACTAAAATAAATTATAGTGCATGGGCTTTAAAGAGTATCCTCTTTTGCACCAACCAGGATGATGATTGATCATCTCTGGATGCCCCAAAGCACTAAATACACATCCCCATTTATATATTCATCCCATGCTCGGATCTAGCCCAGAGAACACAAGCTCTATTACTGTATGTGAACAAGAGATGATGGAATACAATTTTAATAATTAAATACAGGTTTATTATTAACAAAAAAATAAAAATAAATGATATTTAAGGTCTTATAGGATAAGGCTCTGATTTTGAAAAGTATACATTGAGTTACATGATTAATAAATTAGGTTTTATTTAAAACCCATTCAGCACACAGGCATGTGGCTTGATACAAAATAAACATGTTTGAATTAACATTTAATTTAGAAAAATGATCAAAATTTTACCCATAAGTGTCTACCTGACACGCATTGTTATTTACAATACAATTGACATACGTGTGCGTGAATTTTCTGATTTCGATTATAATACAAAATTTCAAATGATCACATTAAGATTTAAATAATTACTATTCAACATTTAAATTGTTACAGTGATTTACATATATACGCACACTGACTTTTATCTATTTCAACTTGTTACAATAATATTATATTTTTTCATAATTAATTCATTTGGAAAACACATAAATTTCACACTTATACATGTGTATCAATATTAAAAAAAATCAGTTTAACAAATTCTATTATAGCTTTCTTTTATTCCTTTAAAAAAATATATAGTCAATTTTCCAGAGGATAGAAATCTTTTATTAGGTTACCTCTCAACGAATTATCAATGTCTTTAAATTAAAAAATATAGATTTAAAAATGTCCATCAAATAAATTATTGAAAAACAACTCACTTTTGTATGCAAGTTTATCTGTGCTTCTCTTCGCATATGTAGACACAGCAGCATACATATAACTACTTCTTTATTCAGCTGCTCTCTTGGGCAAGCTGTTTTTTGGTCATTCCAGGAAATTGTCATCATCAGGTAAAAGTACATAATTCAGGTATGGTTGGCTTTTTCCTTTCTGTAGTCAGTTCCACTTATACTTGGATTTTGTAAGCTTCAGGTCAGCAAGCTGTTTTCCAGAACACTTTTAAGGCTATGAATTACAAAGAATCTTGACCCGTTTCCTCCATGTAAATTCAAACTCCTCCAGTGAAATGTAGAGCAGCCACTTCCTTGCATTCTTAAATCCTTATGGCAGTTCTCTTGATAATTATAGTAGCCATCTTTTCAGCTAGCTTTACTATGACTATTTTCTGCTACAGTTACCAACTTTTCACAAAATACTTGAGCCAACTTTACAGCTAGCTATTCTGCTAACTCTTATAAAACTGCAAGCCAAACTGTTCTCTTTAAAATCACTCTCCAGACTGGCTGATATTTTTTATCAGCTCTTTTATAAAATCATCCAAGGTGTTATAACAACACCTTGATTAAAAACAGAGTTTCTATTTTTATCTCACTAATACTTTGAAAACATATACATGTTATTACTTAATTAAAAAATTTTGAAAACAATATTGTGTTTTTACATTTCACAATCAGAATAATAATAAACATAATACAATATTTATATTTGTTCAGACCTTTAAAAGTTTAATTTATAAAACAATTTTTATTTAAAATCAGAGTTATTATTTTAACCCTTTACTTATTATTTTATTTTAGGAAATATAAAAAAAAATATCTACAAAAATTTATCCTGTGTTTATTTCTACTTTTCCTTTATTTTACGTATATATTTATGCACACACACTATATTAGTGTATGCTATGTAAGCCAACTGGTTACAATATGTATTTCAATTAAATTCTAAAACACATACACAATAACTAACCTCTAATAATAATTATCTTGTTAAGTGTGATGTAACTCCAACACACTACAGCAATACATGAGAAATATGATCAGATAAAGTGAATGCAAACAAAAAATGAAAATTTATATTAAAGTAAAGAAATAAATAAAAATTTTATTGCTATTAATACATTAACTATATATAAAAAAATCACTAATAATGATGTCAACAATGGACATAAATAATAACCAGGAACTTGCTTCTTCTCAAAAGAGCGAGAAACTTTTCTCATCTGTGGAATAACCTGTGAAAACTTATACAGAGAATTCGAATTTGCAATTTGAGAAAAAACACCAGCAACCTTTGAATTAAAATAATATTGAAAACCAATATCCAAATATCCAAGAAAGCAAGGACAAGCATATAGAATTAAAGCTAGCCAATTGAGGAATTTAAAACTGAAATCTTCGAAATTAAATTCAGATTATTAGAATTTCCAAAGTATTTATAATTCTAAATCATAGATTGAAGATATCTGTAAAATGACATCAGGGAAAGAAAATTATCACTCATGAAGCTATGATTGTCAGAACTGGGAGGAAATTGAAAGAGCATTTAACATCTGTACCATAAAACATCAAGTTTATTATTAAAAAATGGATATGACAAGTTCACACTTCAAAGCAAGAGATCCAAGGATATGAAGGATTAATGACTTAATGGATATTCTAGAACACTCACAATTTACCATCTATCCCAAAATGGATTAATGAGGATTATTGGAATGATTCACTACGACTTTTTCCTTATGAACTTTAAAACTACATTTATGTTGACATCATGAATTACTTTAATATGGATACAAAGGAAACATAAATGTTAATACATAACATAAAGGAGAAATATTATTGACATTAGTGTAAAATAAAATATAGGTTATGATGAGCACTTGCTTGCATACAAATCCAATCATCATTAAAGGGAAAAGATAAGATTTTACCTAATACATATTTATTCCAAACATTAGTACAATTGCACTATATATATTTTTCTTTGTTTGTTTATACTAATAGTTGTGTTAAATGTTTTCAATATATATGACTAACTATTTCTATCATAAATGGTCTACCTTGTCTGCATCATAACAACAGTATATAACAAGGGGATCCTATGTCACCACTATGACAGATAGGAATTTAATATATCAAGTTAATTAAAATAAAATAAATTATGATTTCCAAATAAGAATGTAGTAAGCAAAAATGATTGAGACAATCATAAACATAATGTAAATTTTATTTATTAAAAATGTTGACTACTAAAAAATTATTGTTAAATATAGTGTTAAATTGAAAACTCTTGGTGTAATTTTTTTAAATTCACATTTATTTTTGCATATATTTTTATATATTCACACCTACTATTAAACACTACACATGTTTATGCCTACCCATATTTTAAGTGATATTAATATACTCTGAACTAGACTATTATGGAGATTCTTCATGAGTTTGAAACTCGGGAATAACAGAAATGAAAGAGTATAAGAACGAACTGAATTTAGGTATATATTTTGATATTTATTTGATCACTAACTTCTCTTCTAAGAATGAAATCAAAGTGTATGTAGGTATATAGGCACTAGAATCACTGATAGACTCTTTTATTCACTGTGATGACCTAATTAACCTATTTTCATATCAGGTAAAATCCTATTATGTTACATATTGTGCAACCAATCATGGGGCATCAAAACATATATCAATATTACAACTCAAGACCTGTTCCGTTACAATATAATACATACATATATATATAAAAGTAAAATTTGATTTGTTTTTAAATTCACTAAGTTGTTAGTAGTAGAAGCTTTTTTTTTTAATGAAAATTGTATTACTATAATGTCAAATTCTGTGCAAATTTAAATTTTGTAAATATACATTTTGATTAATAAAGTTAATTTTAAGGACATTAAGACTGTAAATCCTAGATAAATTAATAATTTAAGAAAAAACAAGTCACCACTATATATCTATAATAAAGTTTGTATAGTAGATACAATTGAGGTTAACTACTAAAATCAAATGTAATGCTACCATAGACTCAAAACTGAACTTATGAACCTAATTATGACTGCTTACCTAAAGTCTATGTAATTAAAGAATATTATAAAAATAAGTGCATAGAATGTTGGGACAATGAACAAAACAGAAATAATAATAAATATATTCAAATAATAGAACTAGGAGGTAAGATACATGGGTGGTGATGAAAAAAAATAAGGAAGGCATAAGAATATTTATTTGGGTGACAGGAAAGATATTGTTCTATATACAAAAATGTAAGACATTTTTATATGAAGCACTTCTTTCAATGAAATATTGTTGATGATCAAAGTAGTTCCAAGAGATCTAGTGATTATTCAGATAGCTCTAACAATTGACCATAGTGAAAAAAATATAGAAATGATACCCATAAAAATCGGAAAATAATTAAAGAACCCGAAAGTAATTCTGTAATGATAATGGGTGATTAAAATTATAATAGAATGATGAAGATATGATAAAATGGTATAAAATTACGCATTAAAAATTAAAAATAATAGAAAATAAAACGTGATAAGTTTTATAAAATAAATAGAACGTCTGTAATAAATATACAGTTTGAAATATAAAAATAATTTTCAGATGGCAAAAAAATCCAGATGATAGTTTGATTATATTTTGGTGAAGATGGTTAGAAAAACAATTAACTTTGCATAAGCATATCTTGATATTGATAAAGATCATAATGCGATGGTAACAGATTTGATATTTTCTTTCCAGTTTCTCTAAGTCTTAGTTTGTCTTCTATTGTTCCAGTAAACTCTCTTATCTATCTGACTTATATGTGATCTCTAAATTTGTTACAACGTCTTGGCTCATGTTGAAGACTTCAGTTGTCTACTTATGGATATTTTTTCTAGAGCAAAAGAAAAATCCATTTCAGACACTTAATTCTTTCAATCATGTAAATGATATTTTATTTGCTTTCTCATCAGTGAATTTTGCTTTTGAAACTTTAGAGTAAAGTCTAATATTTCTATAATATTTTTTGTCTATTAATTGTTCAAGTCTCAAATAAACATTTATTAAAAACATTTATTTAAAAACTTCCTTTTCAAATACAATAGCATATATCCTGTAACTATGCATTAAAATTGCACCATTCAAATTTACTTCAATGATTAAAATGAAATTTCTACCTATCATACCAACATATATAATTTTTCTAAATCCAATGCCATAGAAACGCATTATTTCTTCTGACATGATTATTTTCCAAATTATTGTTTATCATATCAAATCTTGATAAATCACGATCCTGATACAACACTTTTATTTTTATTTTATTTTGCATTTATTATTACAAACAGAAGAAAAGATATCTTTTTCACTTTGAAATAAATTTAATCTACCTAACATCTTGATTTACAATTAATATGATTCCTGATTTTTTAATCATATCTAATTATGGTAAAATTAAATTACACACATTTTGCAAATAATAGATTGGAAATGTTTTGAATTATAATATTTTAACTTATACTTAAAGCCAAATGTTAAGTTATGCCTTAAGTAGATTTCAGCAAATCTTAATAATTATGTGTTTTGCAAAATATTTCTAAGAAACCTATTATGTAACCCAAAATACTTTAGATTCTACAGTTTATACACACCTAATCAGTGTTTATGAATATATTGGCATAAATTTTTTAAAATTTAATAGCTTATTATGAATAGGTGGGAGCTGCTTTTATCTTTAAAAAAGGCACATTTTGTATAATAGCAGAAATGTAAAAAATGGATACATTAAAAACTTAAGTTGTGAAGGAAATTAAATCTGTACTTTTTGTTATTTGATAACTATATTAGTTTTAGGTTTCAATTCAAATTAATTTTTTTGTGTGTGTTTTAAAATTATATAGAGTCAATAAATGCTGTTAATTTTTTGTGATTTTTTTTTTAGTGGTAAAGTTGTAAAAATATTTATTTATTTATTTTATTTATAACATTTTAAATTTTTTTTTTTATTTCTAGATATATATACTATTTCTAATGATATATATACAAATAGCTATAAAATATTTTCATTTTTATCAAAAAATAGATGCAAACAAATTACTTCATCAAAATAGCATATTTGTTGAAAGTGTTGCATATTTTTCATTAAAATAAAAAAATATCAAACAGCAAAAAAGTTAAATTATTTTTATTTCTCGTGTTTGTCATTTATTTATCTAGACTCTTGGAATATAACAGATTAAGGTTTCATTATAATTTCATTCATGTTAGTAAATTATGATTATATATATATAGTAACAATGTTTATATATACATGGGACATAAGTATGTGTATATATACAAGATACATGATATTATTAATAAAATAAGAAAAATTATTTCAACATTTTATTGTTCAAAAAACAAAGTTAAAAGATTAAAAAAAAAAAAAGAAAAAGTAAAAATCTTTAGGATCATAGTGCCTGTCCCTGAACCAGTCAGTCTTTTCATGAACATTATTAGGAAAGTAAAAAACAGAGACTTTATCATTGCATCAAAATTCATGTATAATGAAACGTGGAAGTTACTTAATATACCAGATCCATCGAATCATTAGTGGCTAAGCAAAAGATGAATAATAGATTCATTTTGCATCAATGCTGATAAGTGAATAGAAAAGCTACATCAATATACTATTATTTATCAGAAGATAATCAATATACAAATGGTCCCAGACTGTTGATGATGTGTAAAACATAATTTTTTTCTGTCTGTTATAAGTATGTAAACATTTTTCATAAATAAAAGATTTTGAGATTAAGTTAAAATACTAATTATAACTTAACTTTCTTGTCTGTATTAAAATTTAACATATAATTGAAAACAATATGTACAAGATGTAATCAGTTTCTGGATATAAATTCCAGACTGATTAATTAACAACTGTTAACTAATTTCAGGAGTAATCAAAAATATAAGATAAAAAATGTAACTAATTTTAAAAAAAAATAAAGATCAAATGAATTGATATCATGGGTGAGAATTCAAGAAGTGGATAAAGTCAGAAAGTATAAATGCTGCAATTGCCTATTGTCTAAAGAACAGCAACAGAAAAAGCAAAAAACAAAGAAACCAAAAGAAGGAAACCAGTTAGTTTGTCCAGGATAGTTGACCAAAGAGTCTATAAACCAGCTACAAATGACTGAGTCCAGCTAAAAGAAGCAATGTTCATACGGTCGTGCTGAAAGAGAAATGTATTGTTAAACCAAAGCTGAGTGTTTGTTCATTTTTCCACCACCTGTCACCTGAACACAATAGCCAGATGCAGTGATATATATCTCTGACTTGTCTTTGCCAATATTTTTACCTGTCATGAACTAAATCTATAGAACCAGACCTTGCAGTAGTATACTGAGCCAAGAGGAAGACACCAGCTAATGCCAATAGACCCATTGTGAATCTAAAAGGATCAGAAGACAGGAGTGATCACTCAAATGTGTTAAAACCTAGGTAAATATACCCAGACCTTATTAATAGAAATTTTAAATTTTATTTCAAGTGTGAGAACTTTTACATTTTATTTCTATATAGAAATTTAAATGTCATTTCTAGTGCTAACTTTTATATATATATAAATAAGCACATAATTGTTTAAAATATTGTAATTTTAATGTGTTCCTATTTGTGTTTTAAACGTTTAAATATTCCTTATATGTTTTTTTTATCTTGTAATAAATATGTGTAAATTATTGGTGTGGTTTAACTTTTTCTTTCTCTTACTTTACCTATGAATAAATAGATAATCGTATTTAAATATTCTGTGTTATGGCGAACTCATGCTTTAATAACTAGTTATGAGTCAAGTATTTGAAGTGAGTTAATGCAGTATCATGAGGTCCAGTTTAAGACTGAATCATGCCCTTAGGATTTAAACCCATTATAAATATCCCCATGAGATGTGCCACACTTCTTACCTAAGTCTGTAAAAGTGACCTCGATTTGTATTTATTTTTACTCAATCTTGGTCTGACCGGGGGTATGGTTAATATGTAAGTACTGATCATATTTACTCCTCTGCTCAAATAACTGGGTCTTAAAATAAAATATTAAAGATCATATGAGCAAATAATGTGAAATACTAAATAACAAGTCTAATAGCCATAGGATAATAGTAAAGGAGGTAAATCCCGTTACAATATATACCAATTAATACATCACTAACATTATGTAGTACTGGAATGAGAAATCTTTCTGAGTATTGATTATATTAAGCACTCTGTTGTGAAATCTATTTTGTAAATGAAAAATGAATCCACTTTCATTTGCTTTCATCAGGTTTTATAAAGGTAACATATCTGACTAATGATATTAAATAGGTGACACTCAATTAAAATCAGACATTAACAAAGCCTCATTTAATATGGCTAATAATTTTCTTTCACAAAATAAAGTTAATTTTTAATATTCTTACAAATAAATAAATAAATAATTATTATTTATTACTATATTATTAAAATGAATAGAAATAAATTCTACTTCATGAAATAAAATTATTATCCATATTGAATGAGGCTTAATTAACATCTGATTTCATTTATCAGATCTGCTACCATTATAAAACCTAAAATAGTCAAATAAAAGTGGATGTGAATTTTGTTTGCAAAGCAATTTAACAACAGACAGCTATGCATGATATAATCAGTGCTTGGTAAATGTATTGTTCCAATGATTATATATTTATATGTTAAGCATACTTAAATATTTATAAAAAAAGACAGGCAAAACTCTCCAAACAGTATTATCACTCAATGCAAGCGAGAGTAATCAATGGATACCAGAAGGCTTGTGCATAAAATCCCCATCTAGTGCCTACTCATCTAATATCCCCAAACTAGTTTCTGGCTTGTGCATAAAATTCCCATCTAGTGCCTACTCATCTAATATCCCCAGACTACTTTCTGGCTTGTGGCTAGTCTGGGGATATTAGATGAGTAGGCACTAGATGGGGATTTTATGCACAAGCCCTCTGGTATCCATAGTCTGGGGATATTAGATGAATAGGCACTAGATGGGGATTTTATGCACAAGCCTTCTGGTATCCATTGATTACTCAGGCTTGCATTGAGTGGTAATACTGTATGGAGAGTTTTGCCTGTTTTAATAACAGTTATAAGCAAGCATAAGCAATAGTGATCATGTGATGTTTATTGGCTTAAATATATATAGAGAGACAGAATACAATAGAACAGCTGTCATATTAGCACTATATTTTTGGAATCACCTAGTATTGAAATTAAAGTATACACCAGTGCAACATGTCATTATTTATATTTCAAAATGATAAGAATTATCTGACAGGAAATTTATATAACTTTCAATTTAAAAAATTCCAAATTGTTTGACTTTAAATTGTTGGTGCCTGCAACATCTGCATCCAAAGTGAACAAATTGTTTAATATTTCAAAATTGACAGCATAAAATGTGATTATTTTAGAAGTAATAATATTCAGAATCAATTTTTACTAAGAAGAACAAATGGACAAATACATCTAATAAAAAATAAATAATCATAAAAGTTAATAAGCAACTGAACACTCTAATTCTACCAAAACAATCTATCATGAGATTCACAGGAATATCTGCAGCTGAACTACCATTTCAAAGCCAGTTCTAATGCTTTGAAGTGCGTCACAAGAATTTAATAAAGATGACTAATATATCAGTAAAAAAATATTTTTTACATTTTCCCCAAATAGTTGGAAAGATTTATGTTTAACAATCAACAAAATAAAACCCATCACCCAATTTTCATTTTTCGATTGTCAAGGAGCATGATGGTGTTATTGAGTTAATGTAGACACACATAACATTGAATTCTCTTAATTTAACTATTACACAGTAAAGATACATTGCAGATTTAGATTATTTAAACATTTTAAAAATCAGATTTATTGTGATGTATAATGTGAAGATAATGTTGAACATCATCCTTGACTTAATCATTTCAATCTAAATATTCTTGAGTGCTTATGCCTATTCTTGAATATATAATGGGTTGAATACTTTACTGACAACCAATTGTAGCTTTTCCATATAAGTATTATCTTAATAGTCTTCTAGATCAGTGGTCTTCAACCTTTTCACACCTTCAGACCGACAAAAATAAGGATAAGATTTCGCAGACCAGCAGAAGTTTACAGATAAATTTTCTTAAAGATGAAACCTGCTTATGGTATTGCTTACCTCCACATGCTGAACACTCTTTCTCGAGTTGCGCAGTCATACTGCTACAGAAAACAGTACAATAACAATAATTTTCATTAATGTACTTGCATTTCTACGTTTATTATTTCATTGTTAAAACATTCAAGAATAAAATGTTATTCACCTGAATGTTGGGAAATATCATAGCTAGTGTAATTACATGACAATGATTATGATAAATGTAATATCTGTATTTAATGTTAAATATACAAGATGAAGTTATATATATATGGAGGTTGTCTTTTGATAGTAGTAAGGGCAAAATAGAAATCACGTAATTAAAATCACCGTACAGCCAAAAAAAAAAGTCGCCGTATTTTAAATCTGAAAAAATAAAACGAAATGTGTAAAAGTCTGAAGTTTTGATGTTATTGCAATTTTTTTTTTGTGCTGATGGGTTGAAAGTATCAAAAATGTAATTAATGGGAAAATTTTTTTTAAAAAATGGCAAATAGACATTGCGTAATAGAAATTAAGCCAAAAAAAAAAAATTGCCGTATAGTCGCCATCTTTTTTTAAAAAAAGAAAGACAATGATATTGAAAAAGTCAAAAGTTTTGATCTTACTTTAAATTTTTTTTTTTGGGGGGGGGGGGAGGGAGTGGATTGAGAAATACTTTGTCTTCACTGAGAAAAAAGATAGAGACCAAAGTTATTTTTTGTTTGTTTTTGTTTTTAAAAAAAGGTAACAGAAATTGGTTTTAAAAATAAAAGTTTTAGCATTTTGGCGGTATGCAAATAAAGCCAAAAAATATATTGTCTTATGTGCAAAAAAAAAGTGGGCATAATTTTAAACAAAAAAAAAAGAAAACGAAACTTGAAAAAGTCAAAAGTTTTGATCTTATTTTAATTTGGGGGGGGGGTGGATTGAGAAATACTTTGTAAAAGTTAAGACACAGAAATTTTTTGGTTGTTTTTCTTTTTAAAAAAAGGTGATAAAAATTGATTTCAAAAATAAAAGTTAAAGCCAAAAAAAAAATCGCCGTATAGCCAAAAAAAAAAAAACACTAAAATTGAAATATTAAAAGAGGGAGTAGAATAAATTTAAGAGATCAAAAAAAGTCACATTACAATTTATTGTTTTAACACATAAACAAAGCCATCATGTGGCCATGATTGGCTATCAAAAGATGACCGGAGTTTGTATAATAAAAAACTTTTTTTTTTTAATTTTGAATTTTTTTAGAAAAATAATAAAAATTTAATTCTACCATAAACATCTGTGATAAATAGAAAAACAAATTAATTTATGTATGATTGATTAGATTTTATTTTTGTTCTGTTTCTTTTTTTTTTAATCGGGTAAATATGCGATGAAAAAATAAATAAAAATTGTTTAAAATCTTATTATTTTGTTATTACAAACTTTCTTGCCAATCTAGCGTGGACCGACAGAAAACTTCTGCGGCCCGGCACCAGTCCGCAGACCGGTGGTTGAAGACCACTGTTCTAGATAATATTAAAATGCTAGTTTGGTCACTCTAAATATATATATAATATTTTTAAATACAAGTATACTGACTACACTGAACTTAAAGTAATTAGAAGTGATTTGAACTGACTTTCAAGTTCCCTACATCTATCTGCTCCACCTTATGTAACTGATACACATGACCATATACATGTGAGAAATATATATGATCTCCAATATATATATTTTATGCTGAATCAGCATTCATCAGTTGGCCCAAATCTTCATCTCCCATACATATATAAAATCAGTGCTCAGTTTATATTAAGATAGCAAATCTTCAAACTTTAATGAACAGGCTTCAATCTTCTTCACTCTCAAACTCTTTCCTGACAGCCATATCATTGAAAATCTGATAATAGAATGCTCAAAGCCCTTGTTGATGCCAATCTTATTGTCATATCCATACTGACTTTAAGTCAGTCTGACCCCTCAAATAAAGGACCTTAATGTGTCCATTTAAATCCATAGAAGAGGGAGGGGCAGAATACAATAATATGGATGGCTGAAGAGTTAGAGCATGGAGAAAATTGAAGCCTGTCCATTAAAGCTTGAAGATTTACTATTTTAATATAAACTGAGCACTGATTATATATGTGTGTGGTAGATGATGATCTACACCAACTGGTGAGTGCTAGTTCAGTATGAAATATGTACATTGAAGACCATTTATCTTTTTCACATGTATGTGATCATGTATATCAGTTGTATAAGATAGAATGGATAGCTGTAAGAAGCTTAAAAGTCTGACTTTAAATCGCTTCTAAATATATATTATAACAGTATGGAATAGGGAGTGAATCTGGGATAATGAGAAACCATCATCAACCGCAAGCGAATAATAACATATAGCGTTAAATCTAAACTAACGTATAAAAGGAATGAACATGAGTGATAGCACTCATCATCATCATCCTCAAGTCGAAGACTAGATATTTTAAATACACAAGTAATGAATGAAGAATGACTTTGAATATGAGCAAAAGCATGTGAGATCAATATAAAATTATACTGTAAGTTCACAAGCATTACACAAAAGTAATACCAATTCATCATCATAAATGATCAACAATAAAAATAAATCAACAGTCCATCTTGAGAATGGATTTGAAATGAGTCTACTATAGACCCAGACTAATTATTTAGCCGTGCTAACTTGGGCCAGATTATTTAAACCATAATTTGGATGCACAAACTTTAAATGCTACTCCATAAAAATAAAACAAAAAAATAATGCTGGGATACTAAAACATGCTGATCATTATCAATGCTCTGGCCATTTAGTACCATTAATGTAGTGGCCAACTACAAACTTACTTTATAATAAATACTAAACTAAATAAAATGTAGTGTATAGACTTAAAAGGATATCCCCTTTTCAACAATTCAGAATCATTATCAACTAATTGTCCATAAACACTAAATATAAACCCCTTTTATATAACAGACCATTATGCATGAATCTAACTAAGGAACAAAAACTATAATTGTTACTGTAATCAAAAGATGTAATACAAACATATAATATACTAAACTATTTAGGATTGAGTAAATTCACTGGAATAACTTTAACAGTGAAATATCACTTTGTTAAATTAAAATGAAATTAAGATCAGTAGAATATGGCTATACATATAAATTAAGTCTTCTGATTTTGATTAACATCAAAAAGAAATCTGCTATTACATTGTAATTTACATATATGTTCCAACAGGTTTACGTAAAACATATATATAATCAATTTATAAACATATTTGAATTGTCATAAACCTATAAATGAAATTCATTTTTATAATACATAATGACTGGTTTAACATATGTGTGTGAGCATGGAAATGTGTGCACACACTACACAAATAATTCAATGTCAAATATATACATAAAATTTACACATATATATCAGCAATCAGATGTGCTGTATAATAATTTAAAAATTAACCTGTTCAAATTGTCATAGACTTATAAAAAATTAAATTTGTTTTTAATAATACATAAATGCACACATATGATGTGCATATATATATACATAAAATAGATGACATGAATTAAAGCTATTAATTAGCCTCTTTTTTAATGATAATTTAAGTCGTCTTTAAAAAATAATTACTCTTTTGACAGTCCTTCATCAAAGTTTTTCTTTATTTTTTCAGATTAGTCTTTATTAATTGTAAACATCTTTAAAAATACTCAAGCAAGTTTTTTTTTTGTTCCCTAATCTAGTATGATTTTTGGAGTTTTTTTTATTTTCAAACTAAAATTGTCTATGAATCAATCATTTATGTTTTTAGACTTATAATTCAAGCAAAAATTATTTACTTATTTTACTTTTAAATTAGAGATTTTAACAAATGCCATTTTCACTAGAATTTAAATTTAAATAAATAACTCACCAGCTATATTATATATATGATACGGTACCATTATCTGTGCTTTTATATGTATAGATAAAATAGTATATGTATAAACTAATTCTTCATCAAGATGATGAACTCTGGGCATGTGGTCTCTTCTAAATAGTAGACTGGCTTACTGGCATCTTCAGGAAATATATAATCCAGTAACTGTAGGCATTCAATCAGCTCCATTTAGTCTACAATTTGATAGATTTCAGGCATATCTGCTAGTACTCAATATGGCTATGTAGAAAACAGAAAGCAAACCCTTACTTCCATGTGAATCCAAACTCTACCATTGTGAACTAGCAAAAGCTGACTTGCACTGTCCTGCCTTCAGCAATATTTCCATGGTCAGACATCATGCTGTCACAATCTGTAAAAACTAATAACTTTCCCTAATTTTTTCCCAACCTTTTTATAGTCATGGTGGAAAAAACACAGTAATTAAAGCCAAGTTTTCCCTATCTTGATTGAAAAAAGTCAATGACTCTTTTCAATTCACTTTAATCCTTTAAAAAACAACTTTGTAGGATTTTTATCACAATATATTATACAAGCTTTAATTTTAAAAAATTTCTTTAATCAAAATAGATAATGGAATTTTATAATTAGCAGTATATCTATTTTAACACAAAATTATCACTGTTGTAATTTCAAAATGAGAATTAATAAAATATTAGACCTTTTTAAAATGTTAATTTATAATAAAATATTTTAATTCAAAATTATTTAATCATTAATTGTTATTCCAGTGTAATAAAGAAAATATCTACAAATTTTTTTTATTTGCATTTATTTCTATTTTCCTTTCAACTTTATATACATATGTGCACACACACTGAGACATATAACCATCTCAATATATACCTAACATTAAATTTTCTGCAACACTATCTGTTACAAAAGCTTCAAATTAAAGATAAATGATGCGATATTTTTTATATTTATTTCTACTATAGTTTTATATAGATTCTGATATATATATATAACGTGTGTATAATTTCTGAATATATCTAGTTGTTATTTCAATCAATACTTTTTTAAAAATATTAATAGCATTATTAGTGTATTTAAAATCTGCATTTTACAAACTTCACACCATTTTTTCAGTATTTAAAATGTTGAAAAACTTATCTAATTTTTATTATTATAGCAAACAATATTTTTTTATAAGTTAGAACAAACCTTAGATGAGAAGATGGCATGACTGTTGGTGGCACCTTTTAAAAAATGAAGTGAAAAATCTCTGGGCATATTACGCAATGTTGGTATTTTGTAATCTTTTGGTCCCCGGGAAATTAAAACTCCATATTTATTATATTGAATAAGTTCTAGAATTAACCAGCCATAACCTTGCAGAAAAGCTCCTTCAATTTGTCCAATGTCAACGGCAGGGTTAATGCTCTGCCCAACATCTAGAATGAGATCAGCTGACAATACCTGGTAAAAAACAATGAAATGATTAACCAATGTTCATAACAATTACAATAAAAATAATTGAAACAGTGTAACCTGATGACTTCCTGTCAAACAATCAATTTCCACCTGAGTACATGCAGCTCCATAAACAAAATATGGTGCTAAATCACCAGAGTTGGTTGACATGTCATAAGTCAAATTAGGTACTCTGGAAGATTAAAAGACAAATTTTATTTTATTTAAATAAACTCTATTATAATTGTAAATAATTAAAATACTGCAACTGAATAAGTAGGAATAATATAAATATATTAAAACATTGTAGTGATAAGGAAATCATGATGATCTAAGAGTATATCCCAATATCCTATAAACTTAAAAAGGTAAACAGTATTATAGAGAATACACAGAAACAAAAAAATATATATTAAACGTACAAAGAAAAGTAGATTTATAAATTATTCATTACAAGTAAAAATATTTGGTTCTAAGTATCTCATCCCAACATTTATAATTAAATGCAATCTGGTTTGACAAAGTTTCTTCTCAAATTACTATAATATTACCATTACAATTTGCATAAGGCATTCTCTTACTTCTTACATAGTGACTCAGATTAGCTTTCAGTAGACAGTATTAAAAAACTGACTTTCTAATATAGTTTTCTTATATAAAAGTTAAAATATTATAAAAACTACAATACTTATTCTATAGATCTCTACTAATAAATAGATTAATAATTTTAATAATCTTATAAAAGATTTAATAGTTGTGACCAATTTTGCCTCTAATTTTTGCTAACTATAATGCACTTTTTTTTTTTCGGCTGTGAGTTTTTTATTAAATCAAATTAATTTGTGCACTATTTGAAATAATAATATTCACTTACTTAAATGATTTTACAATCCATTATATAAGTAAAAATTTGGAATAAAAATTATAAAGATTTTAAAGTTTAATTCCAAAAAAATTTATTTGAATATTACCATCACATAAATCCATATGCATATATATAGTTATTACATTCAATAGAATGATAAAATTGTTTATAAAAATAAAAATATTGCATGATTTAAAAAACTAATACATGAAAAAATATGCTACTGAATTATAGTTGTCCCATACAATATTACATCTTTTCTTTTCTATCTTTACAACTTATCTATTATGAATATATATGATTTAAATTTATGATATTTCCATTATTTTGATATGATTTCACTCTCAACAGCATATCCAAATGACTTTCTCATAAACGATTTCTTTACTATTTTTTATTAAATTCATCAAACTGAAACCTCATTCACAATCAATGCTAATTGCTAAAAATGTTCCACCAATATCCAGTAATTTTGAAAGATCCCAAACTGTTTATTTTCCAATGAAAATGATACCATATCTGCAAAAGTAGTTATCAATTTACATTTGATTTTTTCTTTCATTGCACTTTAAAATCATTATATTGTCTTATTACATGGGTTTTATCTCTTAAATTGGTTTTACATTTTAAGAAAAGGGACTCAACTTCTGCAATGCTGTAAATTACAAGTTAAAAATGGTGTTCATTCTTGTACTTCATTTTTCAGGAAATTTTACATCCAAATAAAAACATAGTAAATTTATAAATTTTAAATGGGAATAAAAAATCAATTGACAATTAAATTATATTTAATATTGCTACTGATAATAAAAGAGTAAGTTCTCTTTAAGTTAGTAATATCATATATACTATACTTTTGAGGTGTGAATGAAGATTGGGTTTTATTCAAATGAATAATGCAATGATAAGACTTATGCTACTATTGTGATATAAACTTCCTTTGAAATGTCAGATCAAAAATGAGACACTGTTATGAATAAAATTTGTTTCTTACTGTAACCATACATGTTGCATGGCATACAATAACATAGTGTTTGTGCATGAATATTTATAAAATTGGAAGGAAAAGTAGGAATAAACACAGATAAGCATTTTGTATTTTTCTACATTTCCTGAAATAAAATAAAATCATAGTAAAAGATTAAATAATTTTGAATTGAAAATAAAATTTTATTATAAATTAAACAGTTAAAAAGGTCTAATTAATATTGTATTCTAATTTTGAAATTAAAACAAGCATGTGTTATGATAACATATGTACTGATAATTGTACAAATTTCTAATTAAAGAAATCTTTTAATAAAGATTATCTGTTTTCGAATTTTTTTTTAAAGTAAAACTTGTAGATCATACTTTGATAAATTTCAAAGTTGCTTTCAAAAGGATTGGAGAGATAACAAAAAACAGTTTTCAATTAATATGTTTTTGTCACTCTAATCTGCTATAAAAAGAGTTGATAAAAAATTAGTTTTTAGTATGGCTAATAATTTTTTTTGAGAAGCAGTTGGCAAGAGTTGGTTAGTTGGTTTCCAGAGCTACACATATAGCTATCATGGATCAGAGGTAGCTGAAGTCAAGACAGAAGGCAGCTGCTACTACTTCATGATATTAGAGTTTGAATTCACTTGGAGGAAAATAGGTCAACTTCCAAATGTCATAGCCACAAATGTGTTCTAGAAGATAGTTAGTTTTCCTATCCAATTCTAGACAGAAAGGAGATCACTGTGGACTGACAATTGCCTGGATTATACTTATTCCAATGATTACAAGCCAATCTACCAGCTTGTCCAAAGTCTATCAGTTTGATGAAGTAGTCATTATATATATATACTGCTTTATTTAGATGCAAGGAACCACCAATAAATGCATCACATCATATTTATATAAAGTGAGTTGTTTTAAATAATTCATTTTAAAATGACATTTTAAAAGGAATAGACATATATAGAACAATATTATTTTCAAGCTTCTAAAAACTATATTTTTAAATTTAAAAACATTATAATTAAAAGCAGCTGTGATAGTAATATCTATAGAATGATATCATTTTAAATTTTCTTAAAAAGAAAGAAAAGACATTTTAAAAGAGTAACCCAAGTAATAATTTTGCTTGGATTAAAAATAGAAATAAAGGAGTTAATTCATAGGCTATTTTATATACTTAAAAAAAGCAAGTAAATAAAATTTGCTTGAATAAAATGATTGATTCATTGATGATCCTATTTTTAAAAAAAAGAAATCAAAAAAATAAATCTTTTTAGATTAATTTAAAGATGTAAATAATTAATGAGAGTGACCTGTCAAAAATTGACTTTATTTCTTTTTAAAAAGAAGAGAAAAAAACTATAATCAGTAAAGAGAGAATTTGATAATGGATTCATATTACTTTTTTTATATTCATGCATATATATGAAATTTTATGTATATTCAACATGGAATTAATTATGAAAAATGTTAATTTTATTATTTTGATTAATTCAAATATGTTATGTGAATAAATTGATATATATGTATTTTATGTAAACCATGTATAAAGTATTATATATATCACTAAAATGTGATAACTTTAAATTTTAATCAATTACTGTATTTTATATGACAATTGAAATATAAATCAATTGTACTGCACATCTATATGCGTATATATATCAATGAAAATAAAGTAGACATGTATAGATAAATTTTAATCATGTATTTTTTATTTTATTACAATTCAAAAATATTCAGGAATTATTAAGCTACATGTCTGTGTGCTGATTGGGTTTTAATTAAACTTATTGGTACATATATGTAAATCACAGTATAATAATTTGAATTTTGTAAATTAATCATGTAAATCACAATGTGTTAATTTTTTAAATTGTATATTAATCAAAATCAGAAGGCTTAATTTATATGTATAGCCATATTCTAAAGACTTTAATATCATTTTTGTTTTTATTGTTATTAATAAACTTGTATTTCATTGTTAAAATTATTCCAGTGAACTTAATTCTAAATATTTTTAGGATATTATCTCTTGATCACAGTAACAGTTAGAGAGCTTATGTTCTTTGAGCTAGATTTGTGCATAATGGTCTGATATATAAAAGGGGGTGTATATTAGTGTTTATGGGCATCCAGTGATGATATTTCCATCAATGATGATGATGATGAACATCAACATCATCATCATCATTCTGGTTGGCACAAAAAGAATATTCTTTAAAGCCCAAACATTACATTTTATTTTATTTTAGTTTTTTTACAAATTAAGTTTATAGTTGGCTAGTACATTAATGGTATTAAGTGGCCAGAGCATTGATAATAATCAGCATGTTTTAATATCCCAGCATTAGTGTTTTGATTATTATGTATTCTGATGGATTAGGACTTAGTTGGTGCATCCAAGTTATGTTTAAATAATTGCCCAAAGCTGGCAAAGGCTAAATAGTTGGCCCAGTCTACAGCAGACCCATTTCAAATCCAGTCACCATATTGATTGTTGATTTATTTTACTATTGATCATTCATGATGATGGATGATTATTACTTATTTTTAATACTGGTGGATTTATAATTAATCATAGTTACTCTAAGGAATTAACTAGGCTAATCTCTCAGAGAGATATCAAGATCTCTCATGCTCTAGAATATATAACTTTACTTATTTTACTTATATATATATATTTTTGTATGCTAAATAAGTTATATTTAAATTTCATTATTTGAAATATTTTTTGTATTTAAGGGAAGATGTCATCACCCAGGCTCACATTAAATTTAGCTACTATTTACTACCCTGTTATATTACATTTGTTTGAAATGGTCTTTCACCTGAATATCTATATTTACTGAAGTACAATCATACATAATACTTTAATACATTAGTGTTTGCTTACATAATCCATGTCAGAACACACATACATAAAATGTATTAAACCATAGTGTGACACTTTATTAAAAAAAATGTTGAATTAATAATAAAGTTAAAATTGAAAAATTATTTGATATTTATCACATTATAAATATTTAAAATAATCAAATATTTTAATAACTTTAATAGCATAACGGAAGTAACAGTGATGTCAATAACTGATCAAACATGTCTTTAGAATTGATTTAGGTTGCAAATATGAATCAGAATTACCAACTAATATAGTAATATATGCAAATTTAATAGTTAATCTTTTTATAATACTTAGGCTCATAAAAGAAAAATACTACTACATTAATATCTACATTATATTTTATGAAATTAAGAATGTGGAAGTATATTTTTATTAATAAAAAGTAAACTCATACTAACTATCATGTTTAAGTCTCTACATTCAAGGTTAATCAATATACATGAAAATGTTTTGAGAAAATCTAAAAACTTACTTTGAATAATAAAAATGGGTATATGTAATGGACAGATAGAAATGAAAGAAAGAAAGAAATTGGGTATGTCATATTTCATATTTTAATTTACTGATGGTTATTAAATGCAATCACATTTAATTATTCATAGTTAAAAATGGACTATTACATATTTAATTTATTTCTCCCAATTCTTAAAAGAACTGGATGGCATTTTAGAACTGATGATGATCAGAATTTAGCCTAACTCCAAAGCTTTCAATTATTATCAACAATAATTTCTATCATTTCACAATTATATGTCTTGTATCTAAATCTATGACATATACAAATTCACTTCATCACAGCAGCATGGAAATATTTTCATACATCTAGCTGTACAATATTTTACACATCTCAAACCTCTTTCTATTTTATGGGTTTATGCTAAGAATATTTTCTCATTAAATCCTCAGGATTTGGTTCTCTGGTTTTACTGATAAAAATTATCATTTACAGTATATATATATAAACATGAAATTATCATAGCTTAATGTATAATTAAGGATGGCAAACTACTCTCTGTCTGTCTCTCTGGTTGTGAATAAATAATAATTTGCCAATAAACATCACATGACCACCATCTCTTATGCTTGTGTATAACTGTTGTTAAAACAAGCAAAACTCACTATACGCATGCCACACACAGCAAGCTAGAGGAATCAAAGATGGTTGCTGGAGGGTTGCATTAGATCCTAAGATCTAGATGCAGTGTTCTCAGATCCAAGGCTCCTCATTGACGAAAGCCACAAGCCAGAAACTAGTCTGTAGATATTGGATGAGTAGGCATTAGATGGGGATTTTATACACAAGCCTTCTGGCATCCATTGATTACTCTAGCTTGCTGTGTGTGGCATATGTATAGTGAGTTTTGCCTGTTTTAAATAATAATTTGGTGTTACTTAATTTGCTTCCAAAAAATTTAAAAGGAAAAACCCATTTGACAGATACAGCTCAATTTATCATTAGCAATGCTCTAGTGGTTATCTATCCTAACAAATAACTAATCTCTCAATTATAATATTTTATTTTAATTCATATAATACATAATTTAACGTGTGTTATGTTCTAGATTCCTGTAGAATGCTTCATATCGAAATAAAATATATTTATTTGTATAGATTTTTTTACTTCTCAAAGGTAACTTTAAGTAATTTAATACTTTTGTTTTACAATGACAAAATAATCCTCACTGATGGTAATTTTTTTTTGCTTTCAATTCTTTTGGCACACTTTATTCTATATAAAATCACAAAAGAGTAAAAATTCATTAGAGTCTGAGTTCACTTTTTAAGTGTTGTGAAACTATTTGCAATAGAAAACACTTAATTCTGAACATCTCTGAAATAACCAATATTAAAGATTTTAATGTTGATATAAATCTTGATAAAAAAAATATTTTTAAAAATAGGTGGATTGATATTAATTACAGACAGTTCTTAAGACTCACTAAGAAAAAAATCAGAAATACATTATAACTTCCAGTATTAAGAAAAAGATTTAATATCATTTGGAAAAGGAAACAGTAACATCTCATCAATCATCATACATTTGCTTTTCAGATACAAAGTTAATAAATAATTATTTTATTATTCAATATCTAAAAAAAAAAAACTACTAAGCACTATTTGTTTTGTCCTGTAAATAAGAAAGTAAGTTCATTAATTTATATCAGTTATCTAATATCTTATTGGTTGCCTACCTGTCACTACAATCAAAAAGCTTTCCTTTCTTCAAATTGAACAGTTTTTAGCATATAAATTTTATGCAATGTGTTGTCATGATTTATGGACAACCCTTTCTGATAAAGCTGAATCTGGTCCATTATTTAACATTCTAGAAGAACCTTAATATGATTAGTATTGTGAAACATACAGCTATTTTTATTTTACAATTTTTCATTTTCTTGGAATGTTTTACTAAAGAGTACAAAGACTTCTAAAAAACATAGATTAGAGAATTATTAAATACTTTTCTTTTTTCATAGCTAGTTGTAACTGGCATATGCAATGTACTTTATAAGGATTTATAAAACATTTCTAAAGTTGATAATATCTACATTACAAAAAAAAAAAAGATATTTTATCACACTTTAGTGACATCAAAGAATCAATCAAAACTAACTAATGATAAAAACGGCCACAGTTTGCGGTTTTAATTGGTACAATCCTTTCACTCAACAATACATCAAATAATATAAATGTATGCAATGAGTTGTCATGATTTATGGACAACCCTTTCTAATAAAGCTGGATCTAGTCCATTATTTAACATTCTAGAATAATCTTAATATTATCAATACTGTAAAACATGCAACTATATCTACTTCACAATTATTCATTTTGTTGGAATGCTTTGCTAAAGACTATGAAAACTTCTAAAAAAAATAGATAATTAAAGGAGGTTTGAATACACATTTTCAAACTCCCTTCAGTCATCCATTCTATCTTATATAACCAATACACATGACCACATACATGTGAAAAAGATAAATGATCTCCAATATACATATTTCATGCTGAACCAGCACTCATCAGTTGGTCCACATCATTATCTCCAACACACATATATAATCAGTGTTCAGTTTATGTTAAGATAGCAAATCTAGCAATGTTAATAGACAGACTTCAATCCTCTCCATTTTCCAACCCTTCAGCCATCCATATGATTGAAAGCCCTTGTTGATGCCAATATTATTGTCATACCCATGTTGATCTTAAGTCATTCTGACCCCTGATATTATTTAAATAGACATAAAAAAGTCCTACATATGAGGGGTCAAAGTGGCTTAAAGTCAATATGAGTATGACAATAATATTGGCATCAACAAGGTTTTGAGCATTCTATCATCAGATTTTCTATCTTAATATAAACTGAAAACTGATTATATATATATATATATATGTATGTATGGGAAATGATGATCTGGACCAACTGCTGATTGCTTGTTCAGCATGAAATATGTATATTGGAGATCATTTATCTTTTTCACATGTATATGGTTATGTGTATCAGCTTAGTTAATTATGGGAATATGGATTCCTGGAATTTTGTTTTCTATTTCCAAAAGAAGAGGGCTGATATAAGTTGAAAAGGGAAGAGAGCTAAGAGGGAAGCCTTGAGGAATAGAATTATATGGATAAAATCCAGGGACTTATTTTTCTATTAAGTATGATGCAAACTTCTCTATTTGTAAGTAGATTTGTCAGTATGTAGAGATATGGTATTGGTATATTATATTCTTGAAGTAGTTGTAGTAGTTTAGGTATAAACTGAGTCAAATGCAGACCTTAATCCAATTGTGCAGCAATGGAACCTGTTTTGCTACTTTGCCTAATGTTATCTATTATAATTACTTTAAACAGAATAGCTACTGTTGAAGTAGCTGAATCTTTTTTTGCAAACTAAAACTTTAATAATAAAGGAAGGAATGATTGGATTTTATCTTTAATAAAGGATTTAACTATCTTAATAAGGAGCAGAATCATGGATATAGGTCTAAGATTCTCCAAGGAGAAAGGAAAAATATTTCTTTTAAGGAAGGGAGCCATTGAGATAGGATAAAGTTCTGGAATCATGTAGATTTGTTTGGGTAAATGATTAAGTAATTTGGGAATTCTTGGAATTGTGAAGTGGATGAAATGGTTAAATAGGAATTTAGGTATTACAGGAGAGTATTATCAGGAATACTGTTAACTTGAAGGCAATATCAGATTTAGTAACTCCATGATATCCAACATAATATTCAAATAAAAAAGGGACAAGTTTGGGAGAGGAATTGAAATTTTGGATTTAAAGTGATAATAAATGAGGGAAAACATGTTTCTCTAGTTATTTGAATCTTTCAAAATGAATGGTATTGTGCTTTTTGTTTATAACTAAGGGTCCATTGTATATATTCTTTTGACCAGTTTTGGGGATCGGCCATATATATTTTTGAAATTTTAATAGATAAATAATTAATTGTTGTGTGTGTTTATATTTTTGTTTGAGAGGTATATAATTAAAGGAATAGACATTGTTGAAGATGAAATGTTTTTTCGTTGAAGGTACATTGTATCCAATTCTTTTACCAATCTAAATGGGGTTTGTTTTTTTAATTATAAAAATTTATGATCGATTTTATGAGGTTTATAAATGTGAACCATGATTCTACAGTTTAATTCCATGATGTTTATTTTTTTAAAATATATGCAAATGTTTGAAATCATAGCTACAGATGTCATGGATTTTAAAAGTAATCCAATAGTGTTGTTAAGTCTGAATACTTCTTAACTTTGCAAGTTTAAATCTACTTTAATTGCCAGTGCTAAGTGATTTGAAAAACTTATAAGTATTAATATTGGGTTGATGAAAAAATAAAAGTCAGGAGAGTAGAAAAAATAATCTATTAGCATGGAGTGTTTTTTGGTATAGAAAGAATAATACATGTGAAAAAAGATCCTTCTGTACTCATGAGTCTGGCATTAATCCGTTAGAGGTATTTTTTTTATAAAAATTGAATATAACATGCTGAAAGCACCAGTTAAAATTATCTGATGGGGATTAGTAGAAACAAGCAAATTTATCTGCCTTATTAATCTCAATATTATGAAGAAAATATGATACTGCATTACTATGCTCATATTGGAGTCAAGATATAAAATTTTAAACTCCTTAAATGAAGAATTGTAGTGCATAATCATTCCTATTCCAGTTGAAGCTACATCAGACTGCTACAACTTAAGGAATCCAAATTTATTAAGATATCTCTATTGGTTAATTTTTAAATGTGATAAATATTTGTTTCAATGAAAAGCGTTATGTTTGAGTTGAACTGTGTGAGCCATTGATGAGGGCAAATAAGTGTTGAGATGAGTTAATGTCCCTTACATTAATCTGTGTTATATTTAAATTCATTAAGAATAAGACTATGAGTGCTATCTATTATGTGTTTTAAATTTTATACTGTATTTAAATATTAGAACAATAATTAAATTTCTATTTTTTAATTTAATCATTTTACTAATAAGAATAAACCACAGTGACTTAAATATTTTTGCTTGCAGTACAGAATAAAAATATTTTTGGGTTTTCCAATCAATTGTATTTTCATATTATTTTTTTCTTTTTTAAAGTCTATTTTGAAATACCATGTTGGGGTGACTGATTTCGTTACTTGGAAATAAGGATGGAAAGTGAACTTTTTAAGACAATTTTCCATCCAAGTCCTTTTTGTTTAAGCAAATTTGGAATTAAAATTTATACTATCATAAATTCATTTAGTTTTGATATATGTCACTTCATTTTACAATGATTGGATGATATAACATTTGGTAATATCCTATATCATACTAACTCTCAATCATTTCTTTTGGCTGGCTATTGCCATTTCGAGATAGTCAGGAATATTGCTTCCATATCTTAGTTCTAATTCCTCAATTCCAGTCATGGTTGTGGATCTCATCCCAATAAATAAAAATTAAAAAAAAATTTCAATTAATTAGATTGAATAGGATTCATGCCTGAATATTGCCTGATCTCTTAACTAGCTGAATATATGATTAATAATAATAATCAGTGTCCATGTTATATTCTCATGTTAAAATCTTTTCACAAATATTGTTAAAAAAGCTGTCCATTATTAAAACTTTATTCATATACAAAATATTTTTACATAAATTATCTATCCTAATTTTGATAGGACAAATAAAACTTTTCTCAATGTCCTCCTGCACATGAAGCAACACTAAAGTTAATTCATTTTTCTTCATATGATTATTATATAAAACATTCAACTTAGCCCAATTAAATTATTCATTACATTATCATGAATGGTGGTTAGCTTTTTTTTTTTATTTTTTCATTTATTCATAATATTCCTACATTGGTTGCCAAACTTCCTTTATGAAGAAGACAACTCCTCTTTAGCGATCGCAGTTGAAATATATGTTTGGAGGGTTTTCATAATGGGAAAAAAAACATACTATTTATTTCTTACGAAAATTTTACTTTTTAGAAATCCAATTAAACAATGATATTGATTCTAACTGATTTCATCTAATATGTAAAACAGTTTAATATATGAAACATTTCATTTTACAGAAGAAAAAAAATTTTTCACTAAAGTACAGCATAATGATAAACATGTACAAAAGCAATTACCATTAAAAAGATATACTTACTGATAGTAACCAATAGCAGATAAATTGATGCCTTTATTCATAGCTTCAGAGATCTGTAAAAGCATAAAATTGATGGTAGAGGCTGTTTTGTTGCAAAAATATCATTTACAAATAAACATTAAACTGAAATTGGAAATAAAAGCAATTATTGATGTAATATTTGAGCAAAGTATAAAATATGGAAGCATATTAAATGTAAAATTAATGTTGAAATTAACAAAATAATTATTAATAAAAATAATATATTTGAAACAAAAAATTATTTGTAGAAGTCCACAAACTAATAGAAAAAAAAAATAGAAAAACTTAACAATGACATAGTAACTTCTAATAAAAGCAAAAAAAAAAAAGTTAGAAAAAGTAAAAATGAGAAGTAACAGACATAAACAAGTTGCTATAAAAATAATACTGAAAAGAAATAGAAAGATGGGCAAATAAGCCTAAAGTATTACAATTTTAAAAATAAGGAAAAAATGAATGGTAAATATTAACAGTAGAGTAATTAAACTAATCTTGGGAAGAAAAGTAATTGAGGAAATGAATATTGTACTAAAATATTTAGAAGAATTAAAAGCAGGAAAAATAATCAAAAAAATGTGAATATTGAAGATTAGCTATAAAAAAAATTTTAAATGTTAATAAAAATCCTTATAGAAATAATAAATAAATAAAAACTTATGAAAAAATGGCTATTACAAAAAATTAGTGGAGTAAAATAGTAAATAGAAGTAAAGCTATTATATCTGAGATTGGAAAATTACAAGAGTAGTTAATACTAAAGGTGAAAAAATTGTTAATGCTATATGTATATATAGAACTTAAAGAAATTAAGTATTATACAGTTATAAATGTTAAGATTAAAATGTCAATAAGCAGTTCCAGATTGAAAATGATTAATTAAAATATAAAAAACAATGATAATTAGTTATTCAACAAAAAAAAAAAAAAACCCCCAAACCACCCCCAAAAAAAGGAGAAAAAAAAAAATTTTTATCCACCCAATTCCCCCCTCCCTCCCTACCCCCTCTCATTTCCACAAGCGGGGGGCAGAGAGCGGGGAGCACGGCTTCGAGATCTCAGAATCTTAAGACCTCACTCTCAACCCCCACCTCCCTCCACCTTTTACCACAATACTATATTAACAATTTCTCTCTCATTTTTTTATAATAATAGTGGGATAAAAGGGGGGAGAAAAAGGGGTGTTAAAAGAGATAAAATTAGATGAGGAGTTTATCCCAAAGACCCCGCCCCCCCACAGAAAACACCAAGAAAAAACGAAGGCGAGGAAGATGGGGGAGGAGTGGGTAAGAGAGGGATTAGAAACAGTTCTTTCCCCAACCGTTTATTATTTTTTTTTGAAAAGAGGAGGAAATAGTGAGGGAGAGTTTTGTTCTGTTTATTGATAACTAGTTATATTACTAGAACATTCCACATTATGGAAAAATATATAAAAACTTGGAGATAAAGAAAATCGAATTCTTTTTACACACACTCGCATCGTGGGAGCTGCTCATGCTAGAGAAGATACAAAATAACCGAGTGTAATGAGGACTATGGAGGAACCCAGTGAACTCCACCATTGAAGGTACTAAAGTGGACCTATGAACTATAGAGGCCACACTGGCCTTATTATAATTTATGTATGCTTTGTTGCCATTTCATAAGTAATATTATTATGTATAATTGTAAATATATTAAGCATATTGGTAAAATCTTACTATTAGTAATTTGCAGCAAATAAAGTCAGTATTTAATTATAAAACCTTGTTTCCGAATTACTTTTTTCTGTTGGTCTGACCAACATTACTCCGATTGTAGTATTCATGATGGCTGTACACACAGTTAATAATAATTTTCGAACTAAAAAATAGAAGGATTCATAACAAAACTATTAGAAAAGATGAGTTTTAAATGATTACTAATAAATCTAAGACTATCATAACTAAACTATATAGTTATGGCAGCCATGGACACATCCTAGAGAAAATATAAATAAATTAGCAGCAGTAATCCACATCACCTCATTCTATCCCAGAAACATTTATTTAAGCACTGTTATCAATACATACAAATAATCGAGTCAAACTGATCTCAAGATTACTTTCCTGCAATTATCTAGCAACTATCTTTTACTTCTATGACTCTATACCATCAAATATAATTAAATGAATGAGCCATATCAATATTTAGAAGTACATAGAACTTTAAAAGTTAAATCCAATTCTATACACATATACTTACCCATTCTTTCCATGATCCATTGGGCATAGATCTTTTCAGAGGCTCCAATCTTTCCAGCAATATCTTGCAGGCATTCTAAAACAAAATATCAAGAAAATTTGCAATGTAATCTTTTGATTTTGTTGTGAACTTTAATTCCACTTAACAATTTGTTTTTAAATACTTGCAAATTGTCTTCTGCTGAACTCAAATTTTGGGGGAAATTAATTATACTTTCATAAGACCATTATTTGTGTTCATGAAACTCTCATGGAACTCATGTGAGATGACATTTTCCCCAATAATGCCATTAATACAACTTCTTTTAACTCTTTCTAAAATAATTTTATCTAATTTATTAGTCACTAACATTTACTGCCCATTTGCAAAGAATTAACCTCAATAGCATTAAAATACTCTATTGCAAAACTCATTCTGTTCTAAAGCAAATTATCTTTGTCTTTGTTCTTTCTCACCATTTACATCTTATTTTTTTTCACTCTAAGCATTATTACTATAATGTTTATATCAGTGATGCTGATTATCTTTTTTTTTTTTTCAGATCTTTAATCTGTTCTAAAATCACACAAACATATTATGAACAAAATTATTCTCATTATATTAAAAAAGAAGAAAAAGTTTACACAAATTTCTTTATTGTTTTTATATTATTTAATATACATACTTTTTTGTTATGAAAAAAAATATTTTTTTTTTATCTACATCCTTAAGACTATGCGCCTAGATGCGACAATAGGAACCTCTACAAATCTTAATGCAAGATTAATGACTTTAAAAGACAAAGGCTGCTCTTGTCTTTTAAAGTCGTTAATCTTGTGTTAAGATTTGTAGATATCCCTACTGTCACATCTAGGTGCATAGTCTTAAGGCTATAGCCTTAATATATATTACTTACGTAATGAGTATGTGCTTAATAAATTATTAATTACAACTTTAAATTTATCTACATCCCTAAATTATTTTCCAAGCAAGAGCAGTAACAAGTAATCTGTGTGGTAACTGACATATAAAGCTAAAATATTTATTTTTTTTATGTAATATACATTACAGAAAGTTTCTTGATTTGATATATTATATTCTGGAAAAGATTGTGATAACAAGTAGCGATATATAAAGATTGTTTAATAAATTAATATATAGTGCTTTATAAAAAAGAAAAGTCTATTCCTATGTTTAGAAGATTTTAATTACAGAAAAGATGAGGCAAGACTATAATAAGAGGGATTTGTTTAATACCAAAAATTCCACAATATGATAAATCAATTTCTAAGGAAATTTTTACAAAATCTCAAAAAAAACATAGAACAAAGTGAAAATAGTGAATGTTTGTAAAAATGTTACTCAACAAAGCAATATAAGTCAAGGCTAATGTAAATGAGTATCCATTTGATAACCCTTCATTTAAATTTAATTCATATAACCCAACAAATAATCATGCAGAACATGACATTTCTAATTAAGACAGTTTGTAAAATAAATAGACATAAAGGGACAATTCTTAAAATCAAAATTTAATAAATGACTGAATGACAATAACCACCCATCAAGCAACAAACTAGAGATAGCCAAAATAAGTGTAATGTGATACTGTAAAGCAATAATGACCTCCAAATTTACTTACACAACATTGCTTTAGTAATGGTCTCTAGATGATACTGCCAGCAATTACATGGCATAACATTAACATACTTCAATCCATCTGAGTAAAATATTTATTTAGAAACAGAAAATGCCACCTATGTCTATTAACAAAATCAAAGCTTTACATAACTAATGAGCATAAAATTACTGTTTAACGAAGATGAAGAAATAATAATGCAATTTCCATACTTAGCTAAGGGTATCCTGTTAGTAAAAGCATGTATGCTTCAAAAAGAAGCTGTGCTTATTGTTAAAAAAACATTTTATTGTATAGCACATAATAAAAACCTTGAATTAACAAACTTCATCCAAAGACAGTCTGATAATGAATTTTCACTGATTATTTAATATTAATACTCTAATACATGAAACTACATATCACAAATACTACTGTTGGTTGTTTTATAATAGCGTGTTGAAACCACCGGAGGGCGTTATTTCTATGCTAGCGCACAGAAATATGCCGTTTAGGTGGCCACCTCCGCCGCTATCGAACGTTCTATTTCTAACGCATAAGCCTAGAAATAGTCCGTTGATATGGGGGAGGGCACCAGCTGACTGTGTTTATTTCTATGCCAATGCACAGAAACGTGAACATTTAGCCAATCTTGCCGCAGAAGCTATCATGTCAGCTTACGGCTCAGATTCGGGCTAAGCAAGCTATCGTGTCAGCTTACGGCTCAGATTCGGGCTAAGCATTTCAGACTAGCGATCATATTTCACTTTTGTTTACAGTATTGTCTGAGGGTGACTGGAATTACGATTGTCGAAACTATTTTAATATTCATTAAGACCACCTCCCCCTATATCTCGCATCTTTTAGGAAGGTCTACTAACAATTATCAGCAGAGTCTCATGCTTCCCTAGCCCCCATTTCCTGCTGAAAAAATGGGCCAAGTGTAGTTCAAAGCGCACTTCCCATCAAATCACGCTCTAAGTCACGTTTCATGCAACAATAACTGCGAGCTGATTAATCGAATAGCTGCAAAAAATAGGACAACTTGTTTTGCCGAATATCAAAGAAAGAACAAGGATTCTTCTCTGAGTGCTGGAACCGGCGGTGGTTTATCAAACAAAACACCTTGAAGCTGCATGCCTGCTGTGTTTTTTTTTTTTTTTTGCCTGAAGAGCCCAAAAAGTTTCTTTTAATTGCCGTATAGATTGATGTTTTTTGAGGGGGAATTACTGTCAAAACTTGGTCAATCTTCGAGTTGTTAGCATTCCGTTCTGTTAGCAATTGCAAACACCCTTCCCTTTCCCCCCCTCTCCCAAAGTTGGACTTTGGCTTGTAAATGTTACCGTTAAATGGACAATAAATTTATTTATCAAAATAAAAACAAACCGAAAAAAAGAAAGAAGAAGAAGTAGTTGAATCGGCTGATTTTTTGTTTGTCGTACAATACTGAATCGAAAATAGAAACGGGTTTAATGAGAATTAAATCCCTCTCCCAAAGTTGGACTTTGGCTTGTAAATGTTACCGTTAAACGGACAATAGATTTATTTATCAAAATAAAAACAAACCAAAAAAAAGAAAGAAGAAGAAGTAGTTGAATCGGCTGATTTTTTGTTTGTCATACAATACCGAACCGAAAATAGAAAAGGGTTTAATGAGAATTAAATCAAAACAAACAAAAAATCGGTTAACTACTTTTTAAAAATCATTGGTTTTAATCGATCCGTTTTTTTTTGGTTTTGGTTTTTTTTTTTTTTGTTGTTTAGGGTAGCCAAAATAGATTTGATAGCCGCCGTACTTTTATTTTAAATGTGATAAACAACAACAACCAAAAAAAAAAAAATACGTAGACAGTAAAAAAAAAAAAAAAACCCCGTCCCCTTTGAAAATATAAATAATAAAAAAAAAAGAATCAAAAGCCAAAAAAATGAAGTACTTTTTTTTTGTAAATTCATTTATTTGTAATTTTTTTGTTTATGCATTTGTTTATTTTTGTTTTTTTTTGTTTTGGTTGTGTTATAAACAAAAAATTTGATTTGATATTACTTTTATAAATGTGATAAACAAAAAAAAATCAAAAAACCAAAGCCAACCAAAAAAAAAAAAGAAAAGAAACTCGGCCCCGGCAACATTATATTTATCTTTGTTTACAAACCGAGCCCGCCCTCCAGTGGTTTCAACACGCTATTGTAAAACAACCCTACTGTTATAGTAGGCCAGTTAAATGTGTTTTTTTAATGTGGGTGGTTATGTATAAAATACCAGTAATAAGCTTTGATCCACTAACTAATGATTAAACACTTTTCAAATTGGAATACATGTCCATGCCTATAAACTTGATATATATACATAACAAAAATCTTGGATTAACAAGTTCATTACTACAAATAGATCATTTTATATAGTGAGAAATATGCAAAAAAAATGTATACAATTATATATTGGTAAGAATATCTGTCTAGTGATTATGACACATATCCTGTTGTCATCATGAAATGATGAGTCATGTTTTTTTTATAAAAATTTCACACAATGTCCATTTAATTATGCTGATTAAGAAAGTTAGTTGCTAAAGTTATTGTATGCCACTTTCGTGATATAACTTTTATATTTTGATAAAAGATAAACAACATAAGAAGTCTTTTCATCAGCCTGGACTTCATTTTCAAAGCATTTGTAGTCCTTGCATGTTTTTCAAAAATTTTTAAATACCTACTTCCTAAAGGTTATCTATCATTTTCCTCATTCTCCTATTTCTTCTTATACTTTATACAGCATCTTCCAAACATGACCTTCATAATTTCTTTTCTTCTATGTTTATGGACCCCAATTTAAATATCATAAACCCCTAAAAATTCTGCAAATAAAATTCGAAATTCTGTAATAAAATTAATTTTTGAGCTCATTTAATAACTTAAAATATATGGACAAAAAATGGCTCTAAACTGTGACAAAAACAAAATAGATAAGTAACTGAGTAGAAATTCCATAATATTAAAATTCACTTGTACATTAAGAATTCACATGATGAGTTGATTACTATAGCTTGCACTGGGTGGCACTACTGTTTGGAGAGGGTTGGTATTGTTTTAACAGATTGCATAATACTAATCCTGGCAAAAGGATAATGATGACTATTGTTATAGTCCTCCCTTCTCTCAGAAGAGGACTATTCCAGATCCCTCCTTATCTGATAAGATTAAGCATTGTTTGCCACAGGCCAATCGGCTGATGTATAGATAAAAACATAGCCAATGATTATTACAGGCCAATAAGCAATTATGCTTGCTGAATCCGAAGGTTTCAATAAGGTCAGGGATCTGGCTATAAATAGTCAGCCTTTTGTGAGAATCGGGGAAGAACGTCTGTCTAACCTGAAAAGACTCTTTGCATTCTCCCAGGGAAGCTATGCTAAACTGAACAGCAGCAAGTATTCCCATTGATAGCACTACATTGTTTAGTCTATGCAGCTAGGCAAGTCCCACAGAAACCAGACGCTGCTAAGACTACTGTCGGCTCACGGCAAGCTGCTTTGTACAGCTGGAAGAATCATACACCCTACCCGTGAGGCAAGCTATCAGGTATAGCTGGAAGCAGTAGGCCGAACCCAGAGTTTACGTTAAGCTACAATATTCAACATTGTAAATATTCTCTTGTATATATACTGTATATTGCACTGTATATATTTGTAGATATAATAAATATATTAATTGTAATACTTGTCTTAGTATTATTTCTGTAGGAAAACCAAAGACACCAAAATGTATAAATACTGAACTGGGTTCAGACCTGTATATGCCTATACAAATGAATCAAAATGTGGCTGCTGGAGAATTACATTAGATCCAAAGATCTAAGTGTAGTGCTCTCAGATTTAAGGTGTATCACTGAAAGTAGTCAGAGGATATTGGATAAGTAGGCACTAGATAAAGATTTTGATGCATAAACTTTCTAGCATCTATTGATTACTATGGTTTGTAGTGGGTAGGCCTACTATTTGGGGAGTTTCTATTTTAAACAAATCTTGAAACAATAAAGAAAAAAATTTAATTCTTTATATTAATTACCAATTTGAATTTGTATTTTCAATCAATTATTTTTAATATTTTGATTTGCTACTTTATTTATAATTACAAAAAGTATCAGAGTTTCAAAATGTTTCATTATGGCAATAAAGCTTGTAAGGGTTATTTACAACTTACGTAAACACTCATGTACACATTCATTTGCAAGTCAGTACACTCTAATAAACAACTTAACATATAAATTATTGAAGTCAATATAATACAAAAAACAAATTTTAACATACATGTATATTAGTAATGTCAATTATAAAATATTAGCTTTAAATAAAAAAAAAGATATATTTCCTTAACTCTAACACAACAATCACTATATATAAAAACCTCGTGAGGATAATAAAAAAAATGTATATATATACGAAAAAAAATTTTTTTTTTTTTTGGCAGGTTCGAATATCAGAATAATTGCAAAAATGGTTTACTAAGCCAAAGGAATTATTTGCTTACATAGTCTTTGATAGCAAGAAACTCTTTTACAATATCACAAACCTACACCCAAGGGAGTTTTCTATTTAGACAATGACCATTTAGAAGAATAGAAATATTATCAATTGTCAAAACTATAAGAAAAGAGTAGCATATTGTTCGAATATTATCAAAAGGATAATTTTGTGTCTGCTGATATATATATTGCAGAATGGCATTTTAAAACTTTTAACATTAAATAATTTATAAGCAAGAATATTCAAGTAATTTAAAAGCTACTCCAATTTTTCCTGGCTAAACAACTTGCCATGGCAGTCTTGTATAGACAATTATCAGAAGATGTAAACATTAATTCATCCAAACAAATGCCTAATTGAGATGCCAAAATTCTATAGAATGAGCTTCTACATTAGTTTCATTATATCAGCTTGCAGAGGATAGTATGGATGGTACAAGAGGATAGTGCTGTACTGAAGCCGACAGACAGAATGAATTTACAAGATTGAGAGACTTTGCTGTGATGTTTAGAAACATTTTATTAAGACATTCTTAAGACAAAGTGTTGTTAAAATCATTTAAGTAAACTGTCTAAACTTTAAACTTTATCTATGAACAATGGAGAAGCATATGCCTAGCTTGGATCATTTCGTTTCTCAAATCACAAAATAAAAAGGGAGGATTACAGCTTATATGATAAATAAATATTTTTGTTTTGTAATAAATAAAATTTATGTTTCCCTTCCCAAACAAGCTTAACAGATCATCTAACTTAATATGGGAGATAAGATTTTACTTTTCCCACATTAAGACTATGTACAGAACAGAATTGTTTGTTAACTTGTTATACTAATTAACTAATTCTTGTTTACTTTTTTATTTTTTTTCAGTAAAAGACTAGCCTTCTTGGATACATGTACTTTACCATCAACAGTAGATTATTAATATGGAGAGAGTTTCTTTTCCAAGGAAGATGGACTTTGTCAATTGGAATAATCTGCAAGAACTACTGATTAGGTTTAAATATAAACTTGTTAGGATTCTTATTTTAAATTGTAATAAATTTATAAATACTTAGAGCTAATGATGCATACCTAACAGGGTTAATTTGAATCATCAATTATCTTATTAAATGTCAGGGACGCATCCAGGCACTCACCAAGCTGTTGTTAGGATTTCTGTTTGAATAGTTCTTAATTTTTCTTTGTTAAAATAAAACGTGTTAAACTATTTTGAAACTCTGAGAAATCTCTGATTCATCAAAATCATTCTATTTTAGCATGATTATATACTATTTAAATTATATGCATACATATACTCTTTTTCCTTATGTCATAATACTTTTAGCAAGGTTGTTTGAAAAATCATTAGTTCACTGCACTTATATAAAAGTGAGGATATTGTTATTCATATAGATTCATTCTTGAAGAGAGTCAACTGCAACTACTCTCTGAGTTTAAAATCTGTGGCATAATGAAACCTGAAAGAAGGGTAGGAAGTGAGTAAACTGATATAAATTGTGTTCAGATTTAATGCATAATCATTTGAGCTAGCCATTAGAAATGGATGTAATCATTTATCAGGTTCTTCATCACATCACTTACTATATCCTACAAAAAGACCCTAGGTCTGACTGTAGTAAAATGTGACTCCCCTCTCCCATGCGGAAACCGGACCGTTACAAGGTTTTGTGATAAAATAAGTTGGGAACTAATCCAATTCTTCTTCATAATTTCTTTAATATCTTTTTCTTTTATTCCTTTCAAACTTCTACATACTTAATCTGTTTCTAATATCAAACTCTCCAAATCCATATTTCTAATTTCCAATATTTTTTCCTTTCTTTTTCTAATAGACCAAGTGTCTGTTCCATAAAAACAACTCTCAACAAAACACTTTGCAAGTCTCATTATGGGATCTAAATTCAAAATACCACAGAACAACTTATAAAAATCTTGTTTACAAGTTGCAATTTTTGCTCCAACTTCTTTATCACTACCTTCCATCAACTGATAAATCACTTCTTACATATGTAAAATCATTAACTTGCTCTATAAGTTTTTGTCCAACTATCACTCTAAACTTTTACTATCTCCATTTATATTCATTATTTTGCTTCTAATAACATTGAATATAATCCTAAACTTACTTTCCATTTGTCTTACCTAAGGGTTCCTTAAAGTCCATTCTCACTATCCATAAATATTATCAGGGCACCAGAAAATATAATCCAATGAATGTCCCCTGCCTCTAATTAAGATGACTTAATAATCAACTCAACTAAATAAATATTGAACGAAACAGAAGACTAGCCAATATATCTGTTGTATATCTTTACCTTTATCTATTTTTCTTGAAAAGATTTGTAGGATACACTTTACATTCCACCAAAAAGCACTACACTTGCACCCATCTTAAAGACTAAACCTACCAACAATAATCAAAAATATATCATTAATTATATATTAATAATTTTGTTTAAAATTGTCATTTAAAATTATATTCTTGACAATACTGACATATAAATGGTCAAACTCCAAAAACACAAGCAAATAAGTCATAAAAATTAAAAGAAAGAAATAACAATTAAATTTTTAGTTACTTGTTAATCCATTATATAAGACACACATATATTCAAATGATGTCAATAATTGAAATAAAAACGTGAACTCAAATCAACACAATATAATAATAAAAATATATAAAATGTAATGGAATAGTCACCCTTTTTTAGAAAATGGAAAATAAAATGAAAGACCTTTCTTCTTCTTCAAAAAAAATAAATTTGAAAATAACATTGGCTATTTAATACGCATCTTAGAAAAATCTAATTTTGAGCCCGCTATCCAAGACCATTAAACAACAGTCATTGAAAGATTATATCCCAAAGGAGAAATAATAAAGGGAGATAAGAAGAAAACTGCTTGAGTCATTATGAATAAATCACATATTTTGTAAGAATCTACTTTACAAATCTTGGAAATATTTTATTCATGATAATAGTGAATTTCAGCATCAAAATTATCTCAAACTTAATATGAAGCTTTTATAATTAGAAATCTACTATTAATTCTTTATAAAGCTAACTTCAAGCACACTTATAAACAAGGTTACATAGCTATGGCTCGCTAAAGGGAAAAGACATCATGGAGATGAAATTGTTTGCAATATCATAAATGTTAGATTTTAGTTTCAATTAAGATTAGCATTTATCCACCATGCTGAACAGAACACCAAAAATATGCTACAATAAAAAAGAAAACTTCTTAGATTGGAGCAAATACTGTAGATGAAAGAAATGGAATCACCATCGTGAAGATTCTAATGGTATTCGAATACGGTACAGTAGATTGTATGAGAGATAAAAGTTTTCTAAAACCAAAATTCCTTGAACATTTGTCAATATGAACTGTTGATAATTTTAACTTTGACTCAACTATACAAGATTAATATAATATATATAATTTTCTGTTCTTATTATGTTAATTATACACGTAATTATGCAAATTTTCTAACATCCCCTAGTTCAATCTTTTATAATCAGAAACACTGTCACTCTCTGCCAATTATTCCTCAGTTATGCTTTGATACAGACAATCCATGTCAAAAGGTGACTTAGAAGATCATTAAACATATTATTTCAGCTGTATTTATTATTATTTATTCATTTTTTAAATATGCTTTGAAAAAGTGAAGATATAAGTACATTTATCCACTTTATTATAAAAAAGATTGCCTTGACAACAGATCGAGATTGCTGATTATTACTGATATTGGTATTGTTTAAATGTTGACTGCTCTCATATATTTACATTTACATTTATAAACAGAAAAATTACCACAAAACTACTTTATTAACTATGATTAACAAAAATTTATGTATAAATAAACAAGTATTCCAAAGTTAAAATAAATATAAAACAACTTGAACATTATGAAAATTAAAAAAGCATATAAAAATTGATATTAAATATGTTGAAGAATCCAGAATTTCTAATAGAAATTTTGTTTTTGCTAGTGTGTTCTTACCACGACAGCCATTCCATTCAAGTCAGTCCCTGTACTGGCAGCAGTTGCTGATCCATTGGGCAATTTATCAGTTGATGTTTCATTGATGTAAACATAATTGAGTGGGATATCTAACACTGCACTTGCCACCTAGTCAAATAAAAACAATATTATAAATGGCATCACTAAAAGATGAACAATATCACCTAATATAAATTTTAATATTTTTAATAATTAAATATGTATAGATGTACAAATATTCAACTATGTTTGATAAAAACAAACACTTTTACTTATATAACATTTTCAATTATTACTTTCCAGGATTATTATATCTTAATAATGAGCTAAAACCAAATACTTAACAATACTAGTTTTTTTCTGGGTACATCTGAATTTTCAAAGAGTGCCAACAGCAGAATTAAGAGAAGTAGTGATTCTTTCTTACTTAGACCTTAATTTTATAATATTAGAATTATAGTATATTCTGTATATATAAATATATATATATATATACACACACACATATTGTAATGTTTGATAAATTGCATCAGGTACTACTTGGCGCTTACCATCAGTATATAATTTAGAGTTTATCTTATTTTTATATTAATACGCTGAGATATATTTTTTTTAATAAGTAATAATTAAAGTGACCAATGTATTAACCATTATATGTATACAATGAATTATTCTGGATGTAATGGACCATAAAATTGATGTACAGTTTAGACAATTTTCCGTAAAATAATTTAGCCACACAATATATTTAAACAAATAAAAATAAAAATAAATATTTACAAACTATTAATAATATATCATTATAAAATACATTATTTTCTTCTTAATAAATAGAAATTCAAAGTCAGTTATTTATCAATCAGATATTATATCTATGATTTAATGTAATAAAATTTAAATAACCAGCAATGAAATATTTTGCTAGTCAAACTTTAAAATTATTATTTAGTTTATATTTCACAAACATGTGTTGAAATACAAATAAGAATATATCAATCGTACTTCTTTAAAAATGTCAAAGGTTTATCCCAATTAACTTTAAAATGTTAACATTATAATCACAACTTCACATAACATTTCTTGCCATTAAATAGCTTCCCAGTCCTTTTACATACATCATATATATATAATCCTTCATATTGTTGACCCCCATATATACATCTAGAATAAAATTCATCTATTACACTTTTATCTTGGTAAACGTATGTATAAATATCCTATCTACTTCTTAGACTAATATTAATTCAAAGAGGTAGCTTTCTTAAATCCTAATATCTTTTACTAACTATAATATAGACTTAATGCAATGAGAAAGTCATCTTTAGAGCTGACCTCAAATACGTGTAATCAATACATCTCTATGGATCGTAGATATAGTACACACCTAACTAAATAACCATATTTACTATAAGTTCAAATTCACTTAAAAATATGATCTCAATCACATTTAAAAGAAAAAATACTCAATTTTTCTATTTTATTTAAAATTACAGTGATTACAATGATATGATTTTTTTTTCTATTATAGCATTCATTTATTCTAGTAATTAGACATTTCATGTTTTCATTTGCATGCACATTCAGTGTATTTATTGCAATGTATTTATCACTACGACTATTATGCTTCCCAATTAATTTATTAAATTTAAATATTATATACCCAAGTCAAATATTATAAGAAACTTTTTTTTTGTTTAAATAAGAAATTTAGACTTTTCTTTTTACTTATACATGAGGGGGTACCCAAAAGTAACCAGAATTTAGTAATAAAAAAATTGTTTATTTATTTTTAAGTGTTATAAATTTAATCTCTTTCAAATTACTGTTTCTTTAATATAATAGACCAGTCTAAACATGTTTTTCACTTTTCAAAGTAGTTTGGAAACACAAAGTGAAGCCTTTTAATGCCTGCAACATTTTTTTTACTATTTCTAAGTCCGCAAAAAAAAAAAAAAAAATTTGAAACATTTTTTCATTCAAGAAATTAAAAAAAAATCACATGAAGCAAGATTGACTGATTATAAGTGATAGATAAACTGGGTCAGGCTAAATTTAATTTAAAAAGTGTTCTCACTCAAGGCTTTGAGAAATGACACTTTGTCAGGGTGAGGCTTGCACTCTTCTCTTTGCCACAAAACCAGATAGTTACGTTTTACCACATCATGTAAATATTTCAAAACTTGCAGATAAAATGTCTGACCATTATGAAGTAAATCTGAAAAAAAATGCTGTTCACATCAAAAAAAAAAATCAGAGTTGTTTTGTATTTGGACTTTTCTTGCCACACTTTTTATGGACATGGTGAATTTTAACATATCAATTAAATCCTCACAAACTTATGTTTTTATGAGATCAGCTTGTTTGTAATCTATTTCGAGCATAACAACTGTTTTCACTGCTGTTTTCTGTAAACAACAACAGAATTTCATATAATTCAAACTTTTCAGTCATTATAAAAATCGCTAAATATGCAAAATGCCATCACACAATGATGTCAAGTGGCAATTTGATGCAGAAGGGCTCCTCCAAGAAGTATGTAACATCAGATGCATATATTACAACCGACATGCAAAGCAAAGAATGATTCTGGATATTTTTGAGTTTGCATGCTTGTTGTAGTATATGCTTCTCCTGTTACATGCTTCTTACGGGAACCCTTCTGCATCAATTTGCCATGTGACATAGCACATTTTTGTGTATTTTGCATACTTGGTAATTTTTATAATGATTAAAAAGTTCTAACAATATGAAATTCTGTTTTCATTTATAAAAAATATCAGGTAAAAGAGTTATAATGCTTGAAATAGATTACAAGCAAGCTTATCTCATAAAAACACAAATTTATGAGTGATTTAATTAAAATGTTAAATTCATCACACTCTTAAAAAGTGTGGCAAGTGAAGTCCAAATTTAAAAACAATGCTGATTTTTTTTGACGCAAACAGCATTTTTCTTTCAGATTTAGTTTGTAATGATTTTATTTGCAGGTTCTGAAATATTTATATGATATGAAAAAATATAAATGTTCCATTTTGTGACAAAGAAAAAGTGCAAGCTTCACTCTAATAAAGTGCCATCTCTCAAAGTCTTGAGTGTGAAATACTTTTTAATTAAATTCAGCATAACCCAGATTATATACAAGCCACCTTCATTTAATCTTGCCTTATGCAACCCTTTTTTTAATATCTCAAATGAAAAAATGTCTCTTTTTTTGTGTGTGTATGTGGATTTAAAAAAAATATCATAGGCATTAAAAAACTTCACTTTGTGTTTCAGGACTTCATTGAAAAGTAAAAACCATGTTTAGACTACTGTGTTGTATTAAATGGATTGCAATTTGCAAGAGATTAAATTTACAACACTTAAACATAAATAAACAATTTTTTATTATTAAATTCCGGTTAGTTTTAGGTACTCTCTCGTATAGATATATAGTTTAATGAGTTAGGGATCGATCTCAGAAAGTCATCTCTCTATAAATTGTAGTTGTATTAAATGAGGTTTAGAACCAAAAGGCCACTCCTTATAAGTATTATATAGAAGGTTTATTCAGTTAGGGTTAGAACTAAAAAGCCTATTCCTTTATAATTATTATTATATAAACATTTATGTTTAGGATTAGGACTAAAAAAAAGACCATTCCTTATGATTATTGCAATAAAAATCATATAGAGCATATGTATATGTAAGTACTAGAAGATATGTCAGTCAAAGAAATATTATTGTAGAATTATATTTAAATTTATTGAAGAGAGGGTTAAAGATATGGAAAATGTGTTATATTATCTATGAATATATTGATACTATGATGCATAAAGATTAAAGGACTTTGTTAAAAAAATAAATTGCTTGTCAATGAATCATACATAATTTGTTAAATTTATTGAAGAAATTCAATTGTACATCAATTAATAGGTACGTTTGTAAACAAATTATTATTATATGATTTGTTACTTTCTTTATGTAAGATTGTGTGATCTACTATCATTCACTGGAAGTAACTTATGTTCTCTGCGAATTAGCCTGGTATTACAAATGGGTCTGTGTAATGGTTACATTATTATATTTAATAAAATATTGTTTTACCTCTATATGTGTTAGCTTATTTCCTGATGCTTAAAGCCAGATGGGACCTGTGTAATTTATATAAATAAATAAATAGAGAAAATGTAAAATTATGAAAAATGTTAGTTTGACCATTACAATATATTCAGAGTTCATTATAAAAGAAATTTAAATTATTAACCTTCTCAATATAAGACTAATTTATAAAGTTTTTTACTTTTTAAAAAATAATTTTTAGCATTTATGTATATATATACATAATGGTAGTGGAATATTTCTAAGCCAAAGTTCTCTAGCATTTAATAAGAGACTACATAATGCTAGTTGACATATTGACTTTTACATGTATATATATTTCATTCATTTTTCCTTCTTATCTTTTTTTCTTTTCCAAGGGCAAGATAAAATGTCATAAACTTCCTATACAGAATGAAATTTTCTTCCTCTGGCATACAATTTTTTTCAATGCAAGCTGGTGCATAAATACATGCTGTTTCACTATCAAATTTCCCCAGTTGCATTATGAGTTGGCACTTCTTTAAAATAGCATTTCATGTTAACAAACGTTGGATCCAAAAGAGATTTAAAAGAGTCAGTGGCTTTTTCTTTTCTTAGTTACCAACTTAATTCATGTTCAATAAAGAATTAAGGTTGAAAAATAAAAAATTCAGAATAAAGAAAGCTAAAAATCTAAAGAAAAATCTACTATATATATATATACCTGATTGACCTTTGTTTTCATGAGAGCATTTAGTTACAAGAAAATATTTTAATTATCTAATTAAATTTATAATTATAGTAAGTTATATTATCTATCTAATTATATCTTATTTTCTTATTTTATTGTCTTCAAATGCGATCTTAAAATTAAAATAATCCAAAATGTAGATGTCTTAATTCAACTTTACTTTTAAGATCTATTTTCTTTCATCTATCTTAATTATGTTTATTTAAAGAGAACACTCATAACAGCATAAATTGAAACATACATACTTTTAAGTATATTTTTCTAATTTTACTCTTAATTTCTGATGAAAAAAACTAACTACATTATTTTAATCTATTATAAAATAATATTATTTAGTCGTTTTTTTCTTAAAATTTAAACTGTTCATATTTTACTAATAAAACTTATTACATTTATTATTTCTGAATTTATTCTAAAATATTATGTTTAATAACCTTCTTTAAAAAAAATTAGAATGCTACATTTTATTAACAAGCCTCACAATTACTATTAACCAGCTGCCTTCCATTTAAGTTTATATGACTATACATATATGATAATTTTAATTATTATATTAATTCTTATTTAACAATGACAATTCAAGGCAGCAGTTTACTATTTCAGTTGTTAAAGAATTCACTGAACTATCTGGTATATGTAAAAAAAAAAAAAAAAAAAGAAAACATATCTAACATCCATGTCAGCCATGTAACACCACATTAAGGGATATACCTTTTATTTCAACTTTTACAAATTGCAATAAAATATCTGACATCTACTTTAAGTATCAATAACCATGTTAAAGCATCTAATATCTGTTTCAACTGTTTAATGGCAATGTTGATGTATACAAGATCTACTTCAACTAGTAAAACAACTGGCAGCTACTTCAAATACTCATAACCAAAATAATCATCTAATATCTATTTCAGTATTATTGCCACCATATTAAATCATCTACCATCTGTTCAGGTATTAATAATCATGTTAATACCTAACTAAAAATTTTACTGCAATTCTTTTCTTAAAAATTTTTTTATTAACATAAAAATGTTTCTGAGAGTGATCCAATTTCTCTACACTGAGATAAACCACATGTGGATTAAAAAAAACATTTTAGCAAATTCAATGGGCTGGATTTTTAATACATATTTTGATTCATTTCTTTTTTCATTTTATTGTTATATACAGTGGTGTAGTAATCATGAGGCAAGTCAATACAATGCATATGGATGTTAGGAAACCTTTTATTTTATATATATATTTACAAAAATGTTAGGTAAATATTACAAATATTAAAAACAGCATTTTTTGAAATTTTATATAGGAGCCCCAAAATTCTAGCTTTGTTATTAGCTATATATGCAATTAAAATTTTTATAACAAAAAAGATGTTTATCACTGAAAAAATGCAGAAACCACAGTATTGAACATGATATTATATACATTATTGCCAAATTTCAAAAATATACATTTGACCAGATTTGCTGTATCATTAAAATACATGTAATACACAGCTTCTAAATAGTGAGATCCTTATTCAAAAGTGTGTGATGTGTCCAAGAACAGTGAGCAATTTCACATGGATCACTTTACATTTAGTTCCAATATGTATTTTTAAACTTTCAAATTTGAAAGAATACTAAAGTTAATACCATAAAGTAAAACAATAAATTAACTCCAAATTATTTTAATGCAAAAATAACATTGATTTATTATTAATAAGATATTTAGTTGTTTTTTTTTTCCAATTATTAATGAATGGAATCAAATCATTTTTATTTATAAACTATGATTTTATTAAGGAATCAAACTGTCATGGATAAATAAATGAGAAAAATTATTATTTTATTAAGTTAAAAAAAGTGTATTCTGTAAATAATCTTTAGGCCAGCAGATATTCAAACAAAATATAATGATTTGCTTCAATCTTATCTTGCCATGAATTGTTGTTTAATTAATAATGAGATTACTATAAATATGAAACAATAAGTCTTTGCCATATATTTAATACTTTCTAGAATATTCTTAACAAATAAAGATATTCTGAACATACATGATTATATTAATTTGGAAATATCCTGGAAATATTTCATCTAAACAAAAAAACTAATTTTATGATTCATTCATTGATCTGCATAATAAAAACAGACAATGTTTTCAAAAAACAAAGTGACTTTAAAATGTCTTTAAGAACCAGTTATCTTAATAGAAGTACAGTGCTAACAGCTGCCTTAAAACAATCAAAAATTTTTATTCTTTCAAATTGAATGTACAGAGAAATACTCTACATTCATTCAGAGACTCTTCATTTACTTATAGTTATCTGATGGATTCAAAAAGATCAGATTCTTGCAGTGATAACTGATGCAATAAGTAACATACTTAAATGATGAGAGAGAAGAAACAAATGTCTGAAAATGTGTTAAGAGACTTAAAAAGGATTATAATTTTAATAGATATATTAAAATAAATAGCATTGATAAAAAAGATTCAACAAAAATGTGACTCTTATAAAACAATTGCTTAAAATATTATGGTTCCATTAGTTAGTATTTTATACTGGATTAAATAATTATATTCTAATTATTACAGTGCAGTTAATTGTTAAGATGAAGAGTACAATGTTTCAAAACCAATTCTTTACACTTAACAATTATCATTAAAGTCTGACTTCCAGTTGAAAGGAACTATTTTGTGTTATCATTTTTGAATGTTTTTTGAATTCATAATCAACAGAATATATAATAAATAAGTAAATTTCCAAACAAGTAACTAATAAATAAAATTATTGATATTATTAATTAGAAAATATAATACCTGGCTGACTTTCGTAAATAATCCTTGACCCATTTCCATTCCCGTAAGTGAGATAAGAACTGAACCATCACTGTTAACATGAACAAGAGCAGCAGCCTATAAAAAAATCAAGAGTAATAATTGTGTGAGTGGATAAAATAGATATACTTGATAAATATTTATGCCAAAAAATGTAAATTCCATAAATGTTATAACCTCAAATGTATCAAAAAAAAAATAGTACATTATCAAACAATACCAAGTTAAAGATTTAGTCATTGTCCAAAAGATCTATTTATAAATCAAACTATTAACTGTAATACTTTTGGGCTATCTCTCGGGACTGTTTGCTTATGATCATAATAATAAGCATAGACTAATATAACTTTGTTAATTTACAAATTATAAAATAGTTCAATAACAACTCACATGTCAAATAAATAAATAACCTGAACAATTTACCTCATTAATGAGTAGTAAGAGATTAATTCAAAAACTAAAAGCTTCTAAATTGACTCTCTATTAGAGAATATTAAAAGAAGGTGGGAGTAAATTCGAATAGTCAATAAAGTGAAATTATAATAATCAGATGTCATTTCAATAATGAAGCTCAATTCTCTCCTAATATATTATGCTCAACCTGTCACTTCAGTGCTAAAACATTCATAAAATTATTTATTTATTTACTTGATTAATCAAAAACCTAACCATAAAATAATATTGGTCCTATAAAATTAACTATACAGTAGTGCAGTATAGTGCAAGCTATAGTAATTAATATATAAAGCAAGCCCATATAAATATTGGTGAAATTTTTTCACTGCAAATATAATAGCCAACACCTCTTTATCCAACTGGCTGCAGTTTTGCACTGCTTTGGTTAATGTTCTTGAAGCGAAAACTATTGGTCACTCACCCCCAGCCACTGTATAACTTAATACCACTCCGACCCCAAAATCTGATGCATCAGTTGTTAGTATCAATTGGAGGTTGCTGTCATAGGAAACTAATAAAATATCTGATATAAGCAATTCCTTTGTAGCATTAAATGCTTTTTCTTGTTTGATCCCAATGCCATTTTTAGCCTTTCATTAACAAATTATACAGTGGTTGTGTTATATACATTTTTAGAAAAGTTTCAAAATAATTAAGTAGGCCCAGAAAAGCCTGAAGTTCTCATACATTTTGAGTCTTGGAGCTTCTTTTATGGCTACTATCTTTTGAGGGTCAGGCTTCTTTCCTTTTCCTGATATATGTTCCAGGAACTTTATTTTGGTCATCATGCATTTTCTGGGTTTAAAAAAGTTGATCACGATTTCTCTTTTAAAAAAGTTGATCACGATTTCTCTTCTGAATTAGCCAGTATTAAAATATCATCAAAATATGGTATTATACACTCCATTTGTTGGAACAGCATGTCCATATTGGCCTGGAAGATACAATAAATTCCAAAAGGCAGCCTATTGTAGTTAAATAATCCCTTGTGGGTAGTGATCGTTAACAAATTTTCATGTTTAAAAACTGGAATCTGATGGAATGCAGATCTCAAATAAATTTTAGTGAAATAACTCGATATTTCCATATTAGGTCATATTTCTCTGACGTTAGCACCAGATACTGACTCTTTGTAAAGTTCTTATTTACTATAGTATGGTAATCTCCACATATGCAGATTTGTCCATTTGGCTTAGATATTACTATAATCGGAATGGCCCAATCAAGCTTTCTCAACTGGCATCAACACTTCCTTGCTAATTAAATCATTTAACTCTTGTTCCATTTTAGCTTGCAGCATAAAAGAAACTTTTCTAGGCCTGCAAATCACAGGAGTTGCTCAATCTTCCAAGACTATCTCAATTGATGTATGATTTGGCTTTCTGTATTACTAAATAAACTTGTGTATTTATTATTTCTTCCTCAATAGCAATCTTGTTAACCATACATATTTATATTTCCAGAGCATCAAATCATTCCCTACCTATAACAGGGTTGAGACCACATTGTACTATATACAATGGTAACCTAGGGGCTCTTTTTTTAATTCCTATACTTACTTCTACTTTACTAATATTCTCATAATATTACCACTAGTATCTTTCTCTCTTAAACTAGTTCTCATTAATATAGGGGGGTTCACACAATTTTTTGTTACCATTTCCCAGTCTTTGATTATCATCATCGATACACCTGATCCACTATCAATTTCCATTTTCAAATTTGTATTTAAAAATTTCACTGACATCATGAATTTGTTGCAATGAGCATTCTGGGTATTATAGATTTCACATATCTGCTTGTTTCCCTTTGGAAAAGTTGGTGATACACTACAATCTTTTTCCCCATTAAACCTACATGCTTTTGCTAAATGACTACTTTACCACAAACTCTACAATGCTCTTTGTTAAATGTACTTACATACCAGGTGACCTTTTTTTGCACAACAGTAGCAAATAATTTCTTTTGACTTACTCTTAGCAGGACTGACATTTATTTTCAGTTTTTCATACACTCTACATTTATTAGTATTGGTAAAATTTCGAAATTCCGTTGATTGGTCAAGCACTATCTCATGGGCTACTCCCATTTTGATTGCTTCATCATATGATAAGTCTCTTGAGGCCAGTAACTGCTATCTCAGCCTATCGTTGCATACCCTCCAAAGTGATTGTTTCAATACAGCATCCTCTAATGCATCCCATAACTACAGTTCTTAATGATTTCCCTCAATGATCGATCGTAGTCTCGCATGCTTTCCCCTTTATTTTGTAGTCTATTTCTAAAATGTAGCTGTGCTACATGCTTAGAGGGTTTTGGACTAAAATAATTATTTAGTTTTCCAATTACTGTTTCATACAGCAATTTCTCTGGTTCTTCATAATCGCATAACTGTTTTGTGACTTCTATCATTTGTTACCTGGTACAGAACATGCAACTTTCCACTAACAGTCCCATTAATAAAAAAAATTTCCCAATCCTTTTGAGGTAAATTGACCAATCAACAGAACTATTAACATTAAATTCATTTATTATCACTTATGGCCCAGTCATCATCTTAACTCTTAATCCAAACAATTAGTAAGTAAAAAAAATTTGTCCCATGATTTCGGAATACACAATTCTATTACGATGCAAAATTACAAGTTGAATTCTATCCTGTCAAGACTGCACCAGTTTTCTGCTGTGTATAGCCACCATGAATACTACAATCCAGGTAAAGGTGATCAGACCAACAGAAATAAAAGTAATTTGGAAACAAGATTTTATAATTAAATACTGACTTTATTGCCACAAGTTATACAATATTAAGATTTACCTAATAACACTTACTGTAGACATATCAATAATATTACTTACAAATGTCAACAAGTTGTACATAAATTATAATAAAGCCGATGTGGCCTGTATAATCTCTAGGTCACTTTTGGTACCTTCAGTGATGGAGCTCACTGGGTCTCTCAATAGTCTTCATTACATTTAGCCATCTTGTATTTTCTCTAGCACGAACAGCTCCCACAATGTGTGTGTAAAAGACCTTGATTTTCCTTATCTTCAAGTTTTTATATATTTCTCTGTAATGTGGAATGTTCTAGAAAATAACTAATTATAATTGTTCTTTATCTTTTAATTAATCACTTTCTAATCTTGTAACGCTTATCATTTACTTTATCTCTAATTACCCTATTTCTTTGATTCTAAATATATACATATAAAGCATAGAGTAACATAGAAATGTTTTAGGTCAAGATTTTGCTCATGTAGAACTTACTTAAAATTGTATTATGTATTTCAGTACGAAATGTAATACCTGTTTATGTTTTAGTAATTTTACTTTATTCTTCTTGAATATTAGTTTTCCACATATCTATTTCCCATTTACCTTCTGCTTTCTATTTATTTTATGTAGATTCATCTACACTTAGTTCTTTATCATTCTTTATTATTGTAACACTTTTTATGCTGCTTTTATTAAAAACTGTTTTTTTTTATATATATAAACATTCAATAATTTGTTTTTACCTCATCTACTTCTTACCTTTTAAGTAAAGAAATTATTAATAGCAAGAATTTTGAGTCATAAATTGGTTGTTAATAATTTTCTATATAAAATCATAGAAGCTCATTTTCCCAGAAATTGAGAAAAGTTTTTTTAAAGATTTTAAAATACTGGTTATTTTATAAAATTATAATAGAATGTGTTTATTGCTTGGGAGTTCATAAGAATTTGATTACCAAAAGTTGCAAAGATGAGCTGCAATCTAAGAATTTTGAGACCTAGAGTTCATCGCTGTATGATTGCACTAAATCATGCAGGCTTATCCTTCAATTATTTTTATAAAATCAAACAATTTTGTGATAATGGACAATCTGAATTACATTCATGAACACCCTTTAGAGAGTGTTATTTCATAATGTAAATCAAAATAAGTGAAAATACAGTATAAATCTAATTGCAAACTTATTTAAACATGTCTTATTAATCAAAAAGCAAATCAATAAAATAAATGGGCAAATAAAAATCAAGCCAAGTACAGCTCAATTTTATTTTCTGAATATTTCTAATGAAAAAAGCAAGTGAAATGATTGTGAATATTTAGTCATGTGGTTTGATTTTTTGCTTATTGATAAACAAAAAGTATGTATATGTATTGGGATTAAAAAGAAGATAATGAAAGAAAATACAAAGGTGAAAGGAACAAGCACATATCACTGGTGTCATTGAAAAATGCTAAAAGTTGAAACAACTAAGCTGGATATGTCATTAAAAATGTTAAAAAATGGATTGTCAAAGTCTTAAACAAATTAAGATTATAAAAGACTTAAAGATAGATTGTATATGAAATGGATGAATGATATAAGAATATTTTCTGGAGTGATGTGAAAAAAAAGCTATGGATTAGAAAACTGGATTAAACTTTCATCCTGCTATGTAACAATAATGACTAAAATTGTGTGGATTCAACATTCATTAATGATGTGATTCATAATTTGTGTTTGACCCAATTATTTAAGTGAGAAACTGTTAGTGGTGGTTTTCAATCTGAAATTTCAATAATGGCTAGAAAATAAAAGCCAGTTGATTTTATTTTTGAAACTGAACTTTATTTGAGATTTTACAAAATGCCGATTTCTTATGCCATAATTCTTTAGATGTTTAAAATTTCTTAGTTGAATATTCAAACAGAAAAACTTGATTGAGATATACTTAAGGTGATGAAATGATATTCTGAGTTAATGATAACTTTTCATACAATTTTCTATGATGGAACTTTTCTTAAATTGAATGAAAAATATGTGAAAAATGATAGTTATTGAAAAGAATTACTTGTAATATTTCTCATGATAAGTGTGTAATCAAAAGTTTACTAGGGGGACGGGTCTTTTTTTCAAACAGAAACACAGTATTCAACAGTAAAATATGTTAGTAACTAAAAAAGTTAATCTCAAGAATATCTGTATCACAATCTCAAGTAGTTCCAGCTAGTTTTACAAGGGAGGTATTTCTACAAATTTTATAGATCTAACCTCTATTACATGAGGAAAATTAATTAGATTTTGACTGTTATTTCTAAGAAGCATGAGGTAGACTTATGTTTCAGTTTGTTGTTACAAGCAGTTTACAAAATATATCCCTTTTGTTAAAAGAAAAGTTGTATATATTAACATTATGGAATTAGTTCTCAATCTTTGAAAAGATTGGAACCTTTCATGTTTTTATTAAAATAATTTTCTATTTGTAAGTAGAATATTTTTACAATATCATCAACAGATCAATTTCCTGCATTATGTTTCTGGAAGAAAAACTGAATGTTATGGAAGTCCATTTATGTACAATTTAGTCTTGATATTTTTGAATTTTCTGTTGAAGATTATTTTATCAATAAATTAATTGTTTTTCTGCATTTTAAAATTTTAAAGAATTTTAAAGAAAATGACCATTTTCAAAATCAATAATATTATTGTGATATATCAAATAAGGTTATTTGAACACATATTAATTCCAAAAATTGTAGTTTTGCTATTTACATTTACTAGGTTTAAATAGTTTACATAAGGCAATATAAAATAAAAATGAACCATGATTTGTAATAATTAACTATTGTGTACCCATACTGTTTATACAAGTTCTTTATCATTTTGAAGCTTATAACATTACCATTTATGTTAATAATCCATCAAGTCAAGAAAATATTTATTAATTTATAGTTTATAAATAATAAATAGCATAGACTTAATTCAATAATAAAATTCCAATATATTTTTATTTTATTCAAATTGTGAACATTAAACCATAATTTACATTTAAACATTAGATTTCTTTTTATGTTTTAAAGTTAGAATTTTATTTTTAAATAATTTTGAATTATTACTTTTTTTTATTGAAAATTATTTGTACACTCCATTTCTTTATTATAATTTTTATTATTTAAGAAAGCATTTCTAAACAACTTATTTCTAAACTGTTCAAAACAATCTTCATTTTATCAACAACAATAGATTTATCAGTGTAATAAATACGATACTCTTCTTAGAAATATGAGACTTACAATTAATAACTTTTGAGATGGTGAAATATTGAAAGTCTTATCACAAGAAAATAATCATAGAAAACATAATTTATTTATTTCTGATTATCAATTAAAAAAAAAGTCAACCAATTAGGATAAAACAATATGGCTGACAATACTTATATTTTTTAAAAACCAGATTTATATATATATATAAAACATTAATAAAATATCTTTTTATATTAAGTACTTTTTATTTACTGTTAAAATATAAACAAGAAAATTTAATATTCTCAAACAAAATTGTTGAAGAAACAAATGTAAAATATCACATTTGGAAACTAACTATACATGCTTTATAACTATATTATTATTAATATTACTAGTTACAAATGAAAATTTCAATGTAATTTATACAACTTTTTACTATATTTATTTATATGCAAAGTAAAAAAAAATAAAATTATACTTATTATTCATTTTAATTACTTTGATTTAAAATAAAATAATAATCAGAAGGTAAAATTCATAGAAAATAAGACAATTTAGACAGGTTACTTTAAGAACAGAAGTCAATCAAGATATTCCTGGGATTTGCATCTTTCTAATCCCATAATTCCAACAAAAAAGTTGGAATGCTGAAATTTGGATTTCAAGAGTGCAATCCCTAGATGTCATATTTCTAAAGTCAAAAGTAAAACACTGAAAATATGATTTACAAAAATTTCTTGAAGATCAACCAGTCCTGAAAGAATCTTTGATAAGAATGTTATAGCTTAAAATATCACAAAATATGAAGTGATAATAAAAAAATAATAAAACAGCAATTAGAAAATGGAATACTCACTTTATTTAATACAGAATATGTGAATGCAATGATCTGTTTAAATGGAATAATGGACATTCCTCGTTTCTTCCAAGTGTTTATACTAAAATAAAAAACAATAAATTATTATATTAAATTTTATATTCTATATGCTGCCCTAACTTTTAATTTTTTACTCTAAATGCAATTCTTACTAAATCCTTTCCTTTTTTCATTTTATTTCAATTTTTTTTTTTCAACTTAAATTATCATCTTCTCCATTCCCTCTAATGTTGACTTTCTTCTTGTTTTTTCTAGACTGTAATAGAAATAAAATGTTTTTTTGTAATTTCACAGATATTGACAAGAATTGCTTTAATGATTTTACCAACCCAAATATATTTTATCAGGCACAATAATTATTTTCAAACTTTTTTAGCATTCAGTTAATATTAAACAATGACAATTTATTGAATTTTTCTTTTCAAGATGACTACTAAAACATTTTTTTATTCAAAACTTTCCATTTTGCAAAGCATAATTGATTTCTGAATATTTTGCAGAAAATCTTTTGAAATAAGTTACAAAATACTTGCTGCTTTTATGATAGATAATACTTACTGCACTAACTATCATTATTAGAAGCTTTCTCTGATCACATTATTCATTTGACATATTTTACTTCCTACTTTATGTAAATTACTTAATTTATTTTAACAATTCATAATGGATACTTCTTGCTTTATTATCTCTATATTTATACATAATTTTCAACAATAACTTTCTAAGATCTTTAATCCTACTAATCCATTTGTCAGTCACATGCAAAAATAATAGTTATATTTATTTCTTTGTTAAAAAGTTTCTGCGTATACTTAAATTTAAAATATAGCTGTAATGAAGTCATCTAAATATTAAAATGACTAATCTTGTGTTTCTGTATATAGTTAAGTTTAAAATACAGTTGTGATGAAGACTTCTAAATATTAAAATGACTAATCTTGTGAATAATCTATTAATAAAGAAACAGTAACTCTTTTTTTTACTTTTTTTAAATCGGTGAGAATTATCATCTACATTAATGGTTTTTAATCAATTTTTAAAATGATAATAGTCTCACTTTTTTTCCACTTGACTTGCAATCGGTGATTATACATTTTTAAATTCCTCATTTTTTCTCATTTAAACACTCAATTTGCTTACCTGATCAACATAATTGAACTATTAAACTTATAGTAAATAAAGTGCATTCTAGTATTCTCAATTAGAAAATCAAATAATTATTTGATTATCATTACAATGAATTAAAGACTACACTTTGATTATCATTACAATGAATTAAAACTACACTGTTACCAATTGTTTACCATGGATCAAATTTTGGAAAGAGAAGAAAAAAGAACTACTACATATGGAAAGAAATATTGATTATTTACCTATTAAATAAATCAATTTCTTTGGTTTTCTCAATATATGATGTATATTTTAAGCATTCCTTCCAGCACTGTTCAATGGTACAGGGTTGGAGCACCTGATTAAAGTGGGTCTTCTGCCCTTCTTTATACATATTCAGTTCCTGAACCTAAATATTAAACAAGTTATGGAATTAATTTATTACAAAAATCTATGATTACCAAATATTTATTAAAAGTACAAATGATTAACTTACTTGAATAACAGGTAGATTCAATTTTTGAGCAATGTGGTGAATGATGTTTTCACCAATTAATGTTCCCTGAGGTACACCTGCTCCTCGACATGCAGTGTTAGAGGGTGTATTTGTCCTACAACTGTACCCAGTTATTCTAATGTTAGGAAAATTGTAGGTACTATCACAGTGCAGAATGCATTTCTCAACAATCTGCAACAAACCAGAAAAATGATTAATCCTGATATCATCTGCCTGCAGTATATAACATTGTAAATATTACATTGAAATGTGACATCAATTTCCTATGTAATATTACTTAAAACTAACTTCTATTATACAATATATTATTTCATCATTACATAATAGTTTCATAATAACAAAAACCTCATAACACTCTACAAAAACACTTCCATAGTGTTCTATTAACAAAGATTAGTTCCACATTACAGCCATATTGTTTTATAATCCCAAGTTTTAAACATTACATGGTGTCTCCAGCATCACTATTACAAAAAAAGGCCACTTTATTTATGTGACCTGAAATAGCTACATAATTTTAGTCTGCAATTTGAGTCACCTAGATAATCAACAAATCTATAAATAAAGAATTTAACATCGGTATAATTTTTTTTCCGGGGTTTTTCTCCCCCCCTAAACAAAAAAGATTTATTTAAAGGGGGATTGGAAAACTTATAAAACCCCTAGCAGCCCAGAGGTGAGAATCCAAACTATTGCTCACAACCCTGATTTAAATTATAAAAGAACTGTGGAGAAATGAGTTGCACAAGAAGCTTTACAAAATAATGCATTGGTAAATTATAGAGCCATAACAGTTGAGGAAAGCTTCGTTAACAAAAAAAAATGTAGTGCAACTTATTACAGAGCCCTGTAGTAATAGAAAAGAGAAAAAGTATGCTATTGTTGTGGTAAATCTGGACATTTTAAAAATAAGTGTAAACACAGAAAGAAAAATTGTAGAAACTGTGACAAAAAAAGGTCATTTAGCAGCAGTCTATCAAGTTAGGAAGAGCAGAGCTATTGATTTCATAAAACCAGACTATAAATCTGAATGAAGATTAAATTATGAAAATGTTAGTATAAAGAGTCTGAATGACAGAGAAATTGACCACATATTTTTAGATGCAGTTATTTGTGGTCAAACAGTAAAAATGGAAATGGACAGTGGAGCCAGTCTGTCAACGATATCCCACAGAGATTGGATTAAAGTTAGCAGAAAATGTAAAAGAAACATAACATTTCAAGATACTGATGTGATAGCTATAGATGTAAATGGCAATAAAATTGATATCAGAGGAACAGTGATAGTGCCTATAAAATTAATTTATACTCTGAAATGGCTGACACTTTACTTAGTAAATAAAAATTTCAGTCTATTGTTAGGAAAAAATTGGTTCTAACTGCTGGGTATTCATGTAAATGTAAATAATAACTTGTTAAACTCCATAAGTTTAAATTCTAGTAATATGACTATAGCAAATTGGGTGTGGAAAAAATCTAGAACTCCTCAGACTCAATTAACAAAACTAGTACCACTTACTTGTAAAAATGATGAAATTCATAATTGGGACAAGTTCTTAGTAGGAGAAAAATCATGGATATGTGACTTACTTAATTGTAAATGGTCATTTGGTGAAATAGTGAAAGTAATATCAAAGGATATAAAAAATATTAAAATTACAGAATGGGTGAGAGTTGAAAAAACATGTTAAACACCTTCATTGCCATTATGAGGATATCTTGCTAGATATTTAGCTAAATAATATCTTAGAGGAAGGATTAAAAAAAAAAAAAATTTTTATTGGAGGATTTAATTAATGATTCAGACCAATTAAATTAATTGATAATAAACAGGTGTTTGTATGGGAAGAAAATGAAGATGGAACTACTTTAAAAGAAAAAGAAAAAAAAGTTATTCTAAAAACTCTGTGTAAACATAAAAGTGAACTACCTGATAAATTTAAAGATATAATAATAAATTATGTGAATATTTCTAGACTAGGGGGAGAAGTGAAATGTCTGTGCGAATAAAACTGTATACTGTATATAAATAAAAGACTATTTATTTTTGTAAATATGCACAGATTTCTTCACTTTAATAACATTTCGTTTATGGAGGAAATTTACACTAGAAATTCGTTAGAAAGATCATTCCGAAATTATAGATTAAATTAGAATAGAATTTGTATGCAAATAAATCTAGTTGCATACAAATTACATAGTATATATATTTAACCCCCCAGTAAATGAAGAAAAGGAAAGAAGCAAATAAAATGTTAGACTGGAGTAAAGTAAATGTTGATTTGAAATGATAGCAGATCAGCAGTAAAGAAGGTTCAAGGGTAGACTAGTAAATTGACTAGCAGTGATTAACATCTAAAATGGAATAGTGGCAAGCAAGCAGTCACTTGTTTGTATACTGAAAAAGTTATTACCAGCAAAGAGTAATTAACTGAAGCTTAACCAAACCGCAAGAGACAAGTTGGGAATGAGGATGTTAATATATAACACATAATGTATATGTGTCAATGTAAACACTAATATTGCGAACTTAAAAAGTTTATTCTATATGTGAAATTAGATGTACTTATTTGTGTTTCAAGAAATATTTGATCTGGGAGCAAAAATATAGTAAATGGATTACTCCTGGTATGGAAGAAGCCTATTTTCACCTAAGAATATTAATTGACTATTACCTTTTTATGTTGTTTTTTAACCACATTATTATTGTCATTAAACAAAATCTTGTTATATATACATTTCGAAGTATATTGTTTATTTATTTATCTCCCTGACTGGTCATTAGAGACCCTCAGGACACAGCAATTATATATATTTTATATGTATGCAACTATCAACAAAAGATATTTTATGTGAGTGCTTATCCCTGATGTTGTTTGCAAATAACTAGTAGTTTCTATTATTGAATTAATGAAAAGTCTGTAAACTAACAGAGATAATGCAAAGTTTGCATATAAATAGCATGCATGCTGATACATTTACTTACCGAATCAGTAATATCGAGTGTATTACCACCATCAGCATAAACTTTAAGATCACATGCTTTAAGAAGACCAGAAGAGGTGAAACCAACCTGAAATTAAATGTAATAAAGTTTGTTAAAATATGTAATGAATATTAAATTTAAAAAAAATTTAAAATAATTTGTTTAGGAATTTATTGAATTCAATTTTCTTATATTTTTATATAAACATTTCTAATTATGATGAAATCCTTTTATTTCTTCCTTAACAATAATTATCTTTTACTTTTATTTTATTTTTTCATATAATAAAGTTGCCAAGAGTACACTTCTCCATCATTCATATTTATCTTTGGGGAAGATTTATTTCAGTGCAATCATACTGAAGACAACAAATAAGTTCAGAATATACCAATTAATACACTACCTTATATTTAGCCATCATAGGATGTCTTTTTCCACGAATCATAAAGTCTTCTTCTCTTGTAAGAGTACATCTGACTGGTTGATTTAATCTAAATATTTTAAAAAAATAAAGTAATGAACTAGATTTAGAAAATTATAAGCAAAACTAGTTGTCTTAATGAAATGACTAAACAACATACATATATAGCCATTATTTAAGATATTACATAGTATGAAGATATTGAAAATAAAATAAAAGAATTCTATTATATGACAGTACAGTATATTTCAAAAAAGTTTTAAAAATCCAGAACATTTTCATAATAGATATATTATTATATACAATAAACAAAAAATATGCAAATCTGATACAAGAATCATATTTATACTAGTTTCCACTAGGGGCTGCTATCTGGGATTCTAAAAAATTCAATCATGAAATCCTGGGATTAAGAAAATACAAATTTCAGCCAAGTAAAATTCAATTCTAGGATTAATTTTATCCATTATGTTTCCATAAATATTAACATTCTGATCAAGATATTTGTAATTGTTAACTTCTCTAATTCATGATTATAATCTGTATTTTCTTCTAAAAAAATCCAGTGAAAATTTTTAAAATTTTTTTAAACTGCTAAAACATCCCATGATCACAATTTCTTTTTGCTATTGCTTAAATCTTTTAGTATTTATTTTTAGTCCTACACTCATCTGCTAACTCTTCCAACATTTTCTGAAACTCTAAAGTATTATTTTCAAAGGTAAATACATTATCTGTAAAATCTAAATGACTTAAATAATTTCCAAATAAAATGCTATAAAATTTTTTGGAGATACTAAATCACTCTGAACTATACCATCTCAATGCTATTGCATTTTGATAAATATTCTGCAGAATATGACCATATCCTGAGTCTATATCTTAATAATCTAAAAGTATAATCACTGTGGAAAAGCTTTCAGAATCTAATGCTTTTTCATAGTCTATGAATCCAAAGCACAATGACCATTTCTATAACTTCCCTTAATACTTGGATGTCATTTACTGTACTAAAATCACTTTTAAATCCAATTCTTCTTTTGGTTGGTTTGAATACAAAGTTTAATTAAATGAGTTGTAATTATTTTTCTTAAAAATATTGTATAGACATGATAGAAGACTGATACGTCTGTAATTTCTAATACCTTTTTTTTATCACCTTTCTTAAATATTATTATTACTACTGCATTCTTACAATCAATAACAGTATCTTTATTATTTAGGTATTTGGTGTATAACTTGGCTAATAATTTTTCTATTTCTTCACTTACTTTTTTTAAGATATCAATAAGGAATTCTACCATTTCCTATAAATTTTCTTTATAGTTTAACTGCATACCTTACTTCCATTTAAAACGTTTGGAAATTCAGATTTTAGTAATTGTGATAATTAATTTGTTTTTGTTTTTGTTTTTTTGTATTTTATGACCATATATTTCTTTGTAGAACTCTTTCACACAATTTCATAATGTCATTCCTTTTTTAAAAAAATTTTTTTTTTCTTATTGATGAAATAATTTTTCTTTCAATATCAAGATATTATTTTACACTTTTGAAATTTTTACTCCCTTTTATAAGTTTCCCTTCAGTTCACAATTATATCTTTTATATCATCATTAAATCTTTTTTGTGCCATTTTACAAAACTCCAAATATTCAATTCTTCATAATGCATAAGTTTTAAATACATTTTCATAGATATATTTAGATATAGAAAAATAAAAAAGAAGGAAGTTAGTTCTTGTTTTATCGATCTTTGGAAATACATTAGATAGAATAAAGTAAATTATTTTACTGGATATATTGAAAAAGGGAGGCATAGATTGTGGGGGGGGGGGGATTATAGAGCCGTCTATAAATGAATAGGAAAATATTTGAATAGTTAAACATTTTTTTTTTTTATAAAAGAAAAACTGTATATCCCTTGTTTCATTTAATATAAATTTTAATTGGATTATTAAATAAATGTTATTTTGATATGTATGGAATTAGCACTGGGGAATAAGAGGGATAATTGTGTCAAATTTGCAGATAATGATGAAGCACTTGATAAAATGTATGAAGAATTGATAATGCTTGGAGAAAATTTGAGATAAACATAAATGTTAATAAAATTAAAATAACAAAAATAAATAGAGAAAATATTGAAAATAGACTGTGGATAAAAAGTTATATAGCAGGTTGGTGCTTTTAAATATTTAAAAAATAGAATAACTGAAGTTGAAAGTAGAAATTAAAAATTGAGAATTAAGAATCTTTAGAAATATAAATTAAGAGATAAGTTGAAAAAGATAAAAATGGATATGTATGTATTAAAAGGTATATTAAAAAAAATCATTTTTTGAGAAAATTATAAAAAAATAAGAATTGGATTGGACCTGTAATATAAAAAAATTATGAAAGACAGTATAAAAGATATGAAATTAGAGATAGAAGATTTTAAAGAGAAAAGTAGACTTGATCAATGTAAGCTTGTTTGGTATGTGAAATATATCTTGAATATGATCTCTTATTTGAATCTTTCTTTCTTTAAAATTATTAATATATTTTCTGAAATTAAAAGATCATAAATATTTTAATTTTTGTATTTGTATGAAGGGTTGTAAAGATGGTATATTATAAGATGTGATATGTTGGACTATTTCCATCATTTATGAGTGAATGTTTAATGTATAGAAAATTTTAAACTTTCCAAATACAAACAACTTGTTAGTAATAACACACAAATAGACAATATAGGTTAGTAATTACACAATGTTTCGAGCAGTATTATTCTCCACTCTTATTGAGGTGTTGCTGGCTTATATGCACAGTGACAATATTCGCTTAGAAGTTGAACTTGCACCAGTTGGTACAGCGTTTGCCTTAAATTCGATAATCAAGAATCTAAAAGGTGCGAGTTCAACTTCTAAGTCAATGTTGTTACTGTGCATATAGGCCGACACCTGAAGAAGAGTGGAAAATAATACTACTCAAAACATTGTGTAATTACTAACCTGTATTGTCTATTTGTGTGTTATTACTAACAAGTTGTTTGTATTTGGAAAGTTTAAATAAAGTTTAAAATTTCCTATACATTCAACATTCATTCATAAATTATGGAAATAGTCCAACATATCACATCTTATTTTAATTTTTGTATTTGTTTTATGTTATTTAAACTTAACCAGTCAAGACTAATTTGACTGTAGAAAATTAATCATATTTTTATAATAAAAAAAAAGAAGTCACATTAGAAACGTTATTTTTAAAAATATATTAGTTATATTAAAGTTGCTGATATAAGTCCTAAGTAATTAAGAAAATATTTTGTTAAGTGAAACAGGCTTATAATTTTTTTTTCTCTAAAATTCAGCAAACCAAAATGACTGGGTCATCTTTGTACACTAAAAATAAAATTTTTACTGTAATATTTTTAGTGTTCATTTTAAAAAATGACAAATAGGTTGTAGTAAATAAGTATTCTTATAAAAAATAAATTAGAAATAATTTTAAATTTATCTCTACGAATCAGTAAACATGCATGAAGAAAATAATCTATATGTATATTATTTTACAAAATGCTGAAATCAAGAATTGGGATAAAAAATGTTATCTTTAAAAAGAAAATCTATAATAAAAATGAATCATTAGTGTACATCATACTTTCATATCACACACGAAGTAAAATTAATAATCACACACATTCTTTTATTTTCTTATAGAGAAGCATATTTTAATTCTGTAATTAAAGAAATGTCACATATTTGTGGAATTATAATTTCTAGTTAGCATCAATTGATAATAATATAGCTAATTAGCAAGTGAGCATCTTGTATAAGACATCTTAGGAGTAACATCATAAAATTCCTCTTTTGATTGTAAAAGATCCAGAAAGAGACCACATGTGAGATGGATGGATGAAATAAGAAAGTGTGCAGGGGTGATGTAGAGAAGAGAGGCTAGAGATCAGAGAAGATGGATTGAACTTGGAGAGACTTTCATCCTGCAGTGGATTGACAATTGGTTGACAATGATGATAACTCTTTCACTATTCCACCATAAGAATAATAATCAATGTCATTAACAAGTAAAAACTATAGCACAGACGGAAAAAACTTTCTACAATGACTTCACCTACTACTACTATAGGCTACAATAAATCTAGTTATATTTTCATTTATGTTCAGAATTATCATACAATTATATATATAAAAATAGGCACTGATGTATTGGTCACTAAATACAAAGGACATATGTGTCTATGACAATACTGCAAATGACATATGCAATCTTGTAAATTTAAAAAAAATACTTACTGAAGCAAAACTAAAGCTTGTATCATACAATAAATGCATACTAGTTCAATATATACATACACAATCTTGGCATGGATTGGAGAAAATATTTTTTAGATAAATAATGGACATTAATAAAATTATTTTATTATAAAAAAAAAAAAATATTTATCTTTCATACCAGAATCCCATGTCAACTGGATGTTCAAATGGTTCAGAAACACACACACAAAAAAGGTCACTTTCTGAAAGTTTATTATAATACATCTTTAATTTATTTACTATATCACTGACGTAAATTTTGATTAGTCAAATGACTAACCATTTAATAATGTATATTCATAGGCACATACACAGGTTCAAAATTAATATGATTAGAAAGCAAATGATGCATGCCTCAATTTTTTCTAAAAAAGGATCTGAGTGGGCTAAAGACACAAAGACATATTAATTTTATATATTTGTACTAGCTCTAGTTAAAGTTAGAATTTTACAGAATTGGACATCAGATGTATTTGTAATATATTATCTTAATGATTGTCTTCTGACAATAATAGATAACTTTTAAAAAATTAATGCAATGTAAATTATATATATATATTTGAGATTTCTCTATCCATTGAATTAAGTAGCAATATATTACTGATTTTGATAGAGGTATATGGATGTAATATAAAATTCATATTTCAAACAAATTCATGTTATTGGGTGTATTTAAATAAATATGCCTATATATTTTTTTAAAAACAATGCATAGGTAATATTCTAACAATTTCAAAAGTAAAATATTTAGAATAAAAGATGTAACAAATTAATTAATTTACTTCACTGCAGCAACAGCCACAGGTAGGCTCACATGTTGAACCCTAAAAAGCTTTCCTCCAAAACCACCACCTAAAAAAAAATAATATTTTTTTAATAAAATACAATAACATCCTATATTTATCATTTTATACTTTTCAAAACAACATTGTAAATATTATCATAACTTCATTTTCTCATTTCCAGTCCTCTCCAACATATCCATAATCCCTCTAATTTTTCTGTTTCCTCCTTTAAGTACATGTCTAACATTTCTCCTTTTTTACTCTCTTAATTTTATAATGCTAGTTATCTTTTACATTCTTCTGTTAAACCATTATATTTAAAACAAAGAAAATAATCTCTATTTTCCTAATTTATTGTCCTTATTGTTTAAGACATTTAATAAGCCCCTATCAATGCATACTGCTATAAAGTTATTCCAATTAACTCTCCACAAAACAGTTATACTATTTAAAAGCAGTTATTGCAATTTTTATAAGTTATTAGCCACAAAACATCTCTATCAAGCTTACTTCAATATCAGTAATTACCCTTTCATTTAAGGTAGCATAATAAAAAGTTGTCAGCTGATACAGTTTCATTCTTTTTACAATGCATTACTGGATTCATATGAATAAGTGCTAGTTCATTCAATTAAAAAAACTGGCCCTGATTATTATTTGTTTCTTACATAACTATAATATCTCAATAATGACATTATCTATAATAATAATAATAATAAAGATTAAGAGAAAAAGTTTTTAGAATATCCACTATAAAATATGAAGGATCAAGAAAAGAAGTTCAATTGTCTGCTGAGAATAATATTTTTAAAAATCTAACCTTGGATTAAATAATAATGAGAATTTGTCTTGATTCTAAGTGCATTTGTGATTCATACGTACCAGGTAAATCTTACCTTCAATAAATCTTTTCAGATCTGCACTTTCTCTTAATCATCTATAACCATGGCTCCAAATCTAAATGTAATACTTAATTTGCAATTCTACAATCCTTATCAATACCTTATAAATTTGATCTTTAAAATAGTTCCAAGAACATGGAAAAGAACATAAATATTAAAAAAAGTCAGGTATCATAAATAGTTATTTATTAATGTGAAAATCATTTTAAGCAGTCTAACTATTCATAAATATTATAAAAGAATTTGAAAAAATTCCAGTAAGGAATATAAGTTCTTCAATTCTGCTATTATATGAATAAATCAGATAAATATTTACTGTGTAGTTCATTGTTTGTGCTTAGCTATACAATAATATGTAAGTCAGAAACTGTTAAATTCCATTAATGAAGCAAATAAACATAATAAACATCCATGATGAAACAACAAAAAAAACTTGGAAGATCAAATTCAACTGATTATTATCAGAACTAGAAAAAAAACTGTTTGTAAAAAACTCATTTCTTACACCATAATTCTTTAGTTGTTCTTGAGTTATGAATTATGTGGTGAAATCCATGTCATGAGATATGGATATGATGGAATAGAAATTTAGTATAAGCACTTTTTAATTCAAATGAGCTCATAATATTAAGCAGAAGAATAAGCCGTTAATAATATTCCTTAGACAATTTGCAGCATACCCTCAAGTTATGCCAGCCATGTTAAAAAATAGTTATAAATACAATTTATCCAAACCATTTCGAATACTTTTTAGTAAAACTCTTTATTTATATATATATATACACCTACGTTTCGACTGTCCTGCAGTCTTCTTCACAGCTATGATATAATGAACAAAATAAAACAAAATACATAATATAATAATACCATAAAAAATATAAACAATAAAAAACTAAAAACAACATAAAATATATTAAAAAAACTAATAAAGCTGAAATAAATAATCAAACTTAAATAAAACAATTAATATAAAACAAAATGTACAACATAAATAAAAAATAAATATAAATTATACATGTGTATTCCTAACTGTATACATATATATATTCAAGGCAACTATTAATTTAAATATATTATCTATTTTATTATTATTAACAATCTACTAATTATTTCTATTCTTCATAAACTTAAACTTTATGATTATTAACTAATATTCTTTTAATTTTAAATCATATAATATCTATTATTTCCTTACTCATTCATCTATTAAAAATAATATTATATATATATATATATTTTTAATATCTATAACCTATAAACATTATAACCTTTGAACTTACCCAATTCATTTTAATTTCTTAAAACAGTTGTTCATAAATATTTCAGTAAATTGAAAAAAAAAATTATCTTACGATTCAAGTGGCATAGGTTAAGGGGATACATTTAGTAAACAAAATGTTACTCTACTGTTAGTAAAAAAGTTGAAAGTAATTTTTGTTACTAGTCATTAGAGCAATCTTTGAAAAAGATTCTGAATATCTCATTTCTTCTTAACAAATTTCTTGAATTTCTGTTTCTAGATGATTACTGTTGAATATAATAAAGTCTGCAAAAAGCAGAACCCAGTGAAAGACCCCTCTACAAAATTATATAACCTGCATTTTTCTAATGCAGAATATTTTGTTAAGTAAATTAATGATTTTTTACAGCTAAGAATTATCTAAAAAGACAAAATATCTTTAAAAATTAATCATATACAATAAAGATAGTATTAGTTTTCAGATTGTTTTGAAAATATTCCTCAAAATTAACAATTCAAAATAAAACTTGTTTAAAGCATCTTTATGCTGAGATAAATCCAGCCTTTTCTATGATGAAATAATTCAACTATTACAATACTTAAGACTATTAAGTAATTCAACTATAGGAATAATTATTATTGAGATTTTTCTTTAAAAAGCTTGTAGGTACTATGTAATGATACTCAGTGATATTTTATCATTATTAGATTAATTAGATTATGCAATGACTGTGATTGCACATACATACATTAGATAAATCAAGTCTACTTACCTCAAAGCACACTAATACTTTCATTCTTGATTATAAAGAGAGTGCTATCTATGCCTATGTTAACGAAGATCTTAAAAAAACATATTAAGTACTTTGCAAAAGATTACCTGCACAGTAATTAATTAGGAAGTGTCGCTTAAATGTTTTACTCTGTATAAATGTCAAAAAACTTTATAGCAAAAAATTCCCTTCTAAATAACTCATTCAAATTTGTAATATTTGTTATACAGTAATGTTAGCCTTTATTTGTCTGCATGTTATCTATCAAAACCGTGAGTGTAAAAAATGTGAATAAACGTTATTGTAAAATTAATCTAGTATATTGTGCTAAAGTAAAAAAAAAAAAAGAGATAAGTTTTTCACTATCTGACTGGTCTTCAGAGATCCTCAGACATAGCAAGTTATAAGACTCTTCCAACTTTGTTTTCATGCTATAATTTTTGAAATTATTTCTGCATGGGTTCTATATTTTTTAGAAGATTTGAAAATATGTTGCTCCTGGTATCTTTCATATTTAAAATAGTTAAACGCAAGTTCACCAATATCTACTTAATTTTTTTAGCTTTATATTAGAAAAGCTCTAATGACAACTTTTCTGGTCTTGTCAATCAGCCTCCAGTTTAGAATTTTGATATATAAAATTGCAATCTTATTAGCAGTATCAATGCTAATTATTTTATAAATAATTCTATACCAATCAAAATCTTACGTCGGATATGGTAGTTATGATTTCCCTATTTTTTTTTTTTTCTAGTATCATAATATTCAGCAAGATTATCAACAATTCACAAAATTCTAATAGATAATATTTATTTTAAACAATATTATTGGTTTTGTTCTAATTTGTAATAAATTACTTTTATTATTCTAGGGAGACCCTATAACAGCTGTTAAGAGTTTAATGAATATATTATAGTAAGAAAAAGTGGATAAGACTTCAATAATAATCCAGTCAGCTTCCTTTAAATTCTATCTCAACACTGGCCTTTTTTTACATCTATAGGAATGTGAAATTCATAAGAGATATAACTTACATTTATAATAGTTATAAAAAAAGGTCCAAGTATTAAAAGATCAGCAGACAATGAAGAACAATATTTTTGTAGAAACAAAACATGTGATGCGATGTGATGCACTGTGACTTCTCCTTAAACATAGTCAGAAATTTCTCAGCAACTATGTCCAGAGAAACCTGTTAGCCACTTTATCTTCCATTCCCCATTCTAAATTTTCCCATATTCTGCTCCATCCCATTTCCACAACATAATCTTTGTCAACTCTATAGCCTTTATATCTAAATCCCCCTTATCTTTTTCCAAACCCAGCATAAAAACCAATAATCCAATTTCTGTATAAACACTTTTTTCATATTTCCACAACTTTACTATTTATACCCTTTCTACTTTCAGGCATTTACATTCAATTAACAGATGCCTAATATTTTCTATGCCTTCCTTACACAACTTGCAGACTAAATCACATATTTTTGCATTTACATATATAATCCTCTGTTGCTAAAGATCCCGTTCTAGCCTTAAACAATAAACTACTTTCCTTACTATTATTATATATTAACTCGCACCTAATATTCTGTTTACTTCTATATATATATTTAAACTCTTTTTATTCTCCATACTAGTTCTCCATCTCTCTAACTCCCTATTCTTTAGTAGTAAATCTATTCTTTTACATCATTTCTTACCACTATAACACTCAACAATCCTTCTAACACAATCATCCCATCTTTTATACAAATATACTGATATAAATTCTTTATCCAAATCTTTACATACCGCATTACCTTTCTCACCCATCTTGTTGCCTGCCCTTTACTCATAACCCAATTAAATACTATTTTGGCTATTCTTTTATTATCCATAAACTGCAATCTACTAAATATTTTCATTTTACTTTTTGCATCTCTCATATAAAAACTTGACCATCCCATTTCTCCTTGATTTGCCTCCCTTGCTATTCATACATCTGCATCCAATGCATGTCTTCCAACTTCCCTTTGTACTTTTTCTAAATAATCTAATACTCCTTTACTAACACATAACACATCATTACTATATGTTAACCCTGCTACTGCAACTCCCTTCCATATAATTCTAGCAACATCATAATTATTATATGAAAACATTGTTAATTTCTTTATCAATCCTTTTTTTTTCTTTGCTTCATTTATCAATTTTTTTCCCCATTCATCCAAACAATTTTTCTGATTACTTAAGATAATTCCCAAATAACTATATCTATTCACCACACTTAACTTTATATCCCCCAATAAAAATTTCTACATCTTCTCTTTCCCCAGTATTAACCATCATTATATTTCATTTTTCTTCACTAAATTTAATTCCCATCTCTTTACCCAGCCTTGCACATGTCCTCAGCATAACTTCCATATCTTCTCTTCTTTGTGCACACAAAAATATATCATCCGAAAAAAAAAAAAGACCTGACAAAGTATATACTCCCTTACCACCTATTAATGGTATCTCTATCCCTCTTCCTAATCTTTTTATTGCTCTTTCCATTTCACTCAAATACAACAAAATAGGTGACATAGAGCACCCTTGCCTTAGTCTTACCCCATTTTTAACTTTCATAAGTGATTTTATATTCCTTAATGATATATATAGTAATTATTTTCATATAATTTCTTAATAATATCCACTAAAGCTTCATCCATTTCCAAATTTTCTAAACTTATCCATAATCTATTTCTATTTACTCTATTATATGCCTTCTCTCTCTGTGTGTGTATATATATACACACACACATAAATTATAAATTTGGAATAATCTCTGGCTCCATCTGCGTCAACAGTTGGCATTTTTAAACCATCTATTCTAAAAGTTGAAAACCTGATTTTTTTTCTCATTTGCATACTTACTAGGAGAATTAAAATCTCCTATGACTTCAGAATAAATATGAAGATATGAAATAGGAGAGTAGCACCAATTTATATTGTGAGATTTGTAAATATTACACACATAAAAATAATCTACACAAATGAAGATTGCACTATTGTTTAAACTATTTTATTGCAAAAATTATTTGCTTTTCTACATGATTTTAAACTAAGCATATCATGTTAAGCATGTATTCAAATGAAACCATGATTTTTTAAAATGATTCAAATTATTAAAGAAATAATAAGTCTCATGAAATGCAATGATACTTCAATAGTGCACGATGATACTGCTTTGTCGTGGATCTCTACTTTCAAATACTCCCTCAAAGTGTAATTGATGTAACTTTGTTATGATTCCTGGTTAAAAATAAAAGATTATTCTGTAGGTAATACACTTCTGGCACTTGATATTCTCCATGACTGTCAACACCATATTTTTACCGTTCAATTATAAAACCTATTTTTATAGTCCTCATGTCATTATACACAATAATACCGCTGAGATTTCTATAACTTTATTGTGAGATTTCACTTTGTCATAAAATGTAGCATGGTTTCCAAATGAAAATATTAGTTTCACAAACACTAACAGTTTACTGGTACTGTGGAATGCAGGAAGAATATCAGTCATCCATTTTTCATTAGGTAATAAAGAATAGTTATGATTATTCTACAATATAAATGACATTTAAATAATTTTCTAATAAAAATTTCATTGTCAAAAATTATCTTTTTAAACTGTTCATAATAATTATTATTTTAAAAATTACAGAAAAAACTACCTATTCTTTTCACTCGTACTGTTACCCTATTAGCAGGGATATCCAAGGCCTGAGCGACTTTCACCTGCAAAACAAACATTTCTCTATTAAGTGTTTTTTTAAAAAAATATTTATTCAGCTACATATATATTTTTAGCAATGTATTTACCAATGAAAACATGGATCATGCATAGTATTATATATACAATTATGTCCAAACAATGAAGAATTTAACATTTCCAATACTTCACATAAAGACCTCCTTATGGAAAAGAGAGATGCAATAGGTTTAAAAAATCTACTTGTCAATCTGAACATCACCACTGCACATCAATAAATGATGTAAATCCAGCTTCTATAAAAATGACAGCATTCATTAAAAAAATAAATTGAGATTATTAAAATCACCTAAATTTTGCAGATACAACAATGATTCTGAGCTTCAAGAAATACTACAAGAACTACTTACATCTAGAAGTTACTTCCAAGAGAATATTCTTTTAGTTGAAACAAACACTTTAAGTTTGATAAACTACTGTTCATTATGCTATTCGTGATATATAAAAGATAAATTGTTTGAAAGATCAACTGATATAACTTTAACAATATGCCAGAGTGAACAAATCAAAATAATTATTATTTTTTTAAATATGATTCAGTTGGAAATCAATCCAAAATCGTTTAGCTTCCAGAGATCCTACAACTCATTACTAAGATAGACCATTTATGATAAACATCTAGTTTTAAAATATTAGCTATTAAGAAATACTATTAAAAATCTGAATCTTAAAACTCTACTAATGGCACAGAAAGAATAAAAAAATATTGCATATAATTATAGACTGCCAATAATTAAAACATTGCTATAAAGAAAATATATCGACAAAATTTTCTAGAAGCATATTGAATAATCCATCTCTAGAAAGTCTATTATTCATTCTGAGATTAACATCTTTAAACTATGATATAGCTATATTTCCCACAGTCTTAAAAAAGAGTTATTTATAAAAAATACACACACAATTAATTTATAGCTCTGCAAAATGTTAAAGCTCCAAATCTTATCCTAAATTTAACTTTCCCAAATATATATATATATATTCTGACCTTCATCTCGTGCATCTTTACTTCCAGATAATATATGATATGAAATAAAATGGGTTCTATCTCAGTTAATAATTAATAAATAAAATATTCAGCATTAAAATTAAATATTCCACTAGCTCAAATCTAAATACGAATAAGGTTCAGTTTATAAATATAAATTAAATAAATATTTAATATTTTCATGAGACTTGAAGTGAAAATACAGGTGACAAGATAGATTACATTGAGCCAATATCCCACAGGATACTACCTCAATGGCATAAGAACACTATCCCCCCTTTATTACTATTTCAAATAACAAACTCATAGTATTTTTATGACTTCAATAACTTCTACTCACTAAGATTAAACTAATCTTCTATTTAATAATAATCTAGCTCAAATAAAATAATCTCAGGTTCATAAAGTTTATTCTATGTTAATTTAAAAATACGGTAGTAAAATATGAGAAGGGATTTTATGTCATAATCTACTACACTGAAACTAATAATAATAAATAACAGTAATAATATTCTTCATTGTTTAACTAATTCTGTATATCTTTTCTTTTACTATAATTTTATTACCATAATAAAATAATGAAATAATATAATATGATCTTATATCTTCATGTAATGATATAATAAATATGTGGTAGCATTTTAATAATCTGATAAACAAATGTGTGTGGCAACTGATAGCATATAATTTAATATAATATTGTGATAACTGATTTATGACCAATAAAATAATGTAAGATTATGATTATTTAATTATAATGAATACCAATAAAATATTTAAAATTCTTAAAATAATTCTCTATTTATCTTTTGTGCAAAATTATATATTTGTTTCAATAATTATGCATATATCATGATTTCATGCAGAGATGTGGAGAAATAAATAACTCGGACACAAAATTTTTGAAATAACAAAATTTAACAAAGTTTATTACTAACAACAAATAAATAAACAATTTATTTACACTATTTACAGTGGATATCCTTAACTTTTTTTACTTTACAGTTTGATCTACCGGGTTATAAAAAAAATCATTTATATTTCAATTATATCTTTATTTAGATTTAGGACAAAATTTTAAAAAAATGTTACTATTTGGTTTCTCATTATGGTTAACTTATTACAAATATATTTATCTACTTTATTAGCAACATCATTTTATCCTTAATATTATTAAACTATCTTATTTTTAAAATTCATACTTAGAAAACATTCTATAGAAAACAAAATTTTATAATGAGTATGGATTTCTCAAAATATTTAAAAAAAATTTCATCTTGCAAAGTCAAAGATGTTACACAAAATATTATCCAAAAATCAGTACTAGATTTTAGTATTTATCACACAATGTTTACTAATCATAATATATTCTTCTTTAAGCCTTACTTTAGTATGATATAAGTGTAATCATCAATATATTTCTGTTAATCAATAAACAAAAAATATACTATACATATTGTTTACATAATTTACTTTGTACTATTGTATTTTAAAAATATGCAATGCTTATTTTTCTCTTAAAAAAAATAATACTAAAGCATTTAAAATTATTATAACTTTAAAGAAAATATCTTTGTTTAGATACTTTATTTTAAAAAAAGTTTATATTTCATTTCCAAAATAAAATTCAAAATATATTCTATGATTCTTTTCTTTCCTTAGGATACTTTGGATCTTCAATTTTAAGTTATAACGTCCTATTCCTTCTAAGCAAATAAACCAATCTTATACAAAACGATAGCATAACCTAAGTTCTAAATTATTTATCATTTCTCTTAAACATATCTTACTGAACGATGCAGTTACATGAAATAAAGATAGCGAAAACATACATAGGATTAAGGAAGAAAGCTAGAGTCTCAAAATCATGGTACAGTGCGAAGAGGTATGACATTTACCTGCCTAATATCCTCTAGTACAGGGACGATGTTAAAGCTATTTCTTCAGCTTTATTAGAACATCAAATATTTAAAGAAATATAAACACTGTCCAAATAAAATGTGTATCAGTCATAGGGCTTTGTTAACTATGCTGATATTCACATAAAGACTAAATATTATTTCCATTCCTTATAACATCCTATTTCTTAAAACATCATCTTGGTTTCCTGTTCACTATGTACTTCCAAGCCACTATCTCAACATTATTTCTCAAGATCTTCCACATCTTACATCGATAAATAACTATCTGCATTTACAAAACAATAAATAAAATTCATTAATAGTTAAACAATCTAGCTACCCCATAAGAAAAGTTGCTTACTTCATTGCTCTGTATGCTTAATCATATACAATCTACTTAGACAATATTTGAATATCCAATAACATGAAAATTTTAAAAGAATGACATAATTATTTGTTATGTTGGATTATATCACTAATTAAAAAAAAAAAAAAAATCGTCATATGCATATTTTCAAATCAATCCTATCTCATAATGTTTTTTTACAATGTTGTATGAAATGCGGTACATATAAGTAAAAAAACTTTTACACTTCATTCTTCCAATTTATGCATGATCTAAAGAAAACAAAAAAAATATACATTATAAATTATCAATAGTTATTATTATTACCAATAACCTTTATCTAGTCATCATGTTCAGTAGGCTTCCTTTATCCATTTGAGCATTGCGGATATAAAAAAAAAATTCACACCCATACACTTTATATTAAAATATTTTTAGCTAAATTATTAGATTGTTATATTATAAAATTTTGATATTAATAAATTAATGTTTTTATGTTTTTCCTAATCTTATATAAAATTTTAGATTTAAACTAGGTTAACAAAATAAAAGGATTCAAAACTATAATTACATATTTTCTTGACGATAGTTCCTGATAAGTCCAAAATGTTTATTATTTTCTCTAGAGTTTTAAAAATGTTCTCCTCCAAGCGCGTTAAAGTTTAAAATAAAAATAATTATTAATCCATTTAGTAAAATTTATAGAAAATAATCCTGGGTTTTAGTATTTAGGATGATAATTATTAAATCATAATATTAATTAATCCCGTGAAGTTTTTTTAAGTATTTTCTCTGCCAGCGTATCCATGCATATTCCATCTAATTTAGCTTTAGTTATCCGATAAACTTTTAAGTACTATTTGTATTTTTATGGATTCATCTTTTATTCAACTATATGTTCACTTTTTTATATAAGTTTCCTTCTTAATACATTTAAACTTTCGTTTGGTATTTTTATATATCACTTTAAAAAAAAAATTAAAAAAAATGTTACCTTCAGAAAGGATATAACATTTTACTCCTTTTGATATAATATTATATAAAATAATTCATGCAATATACAATTGTCTTATTACTATTTAAAAATAAATCTTGGATAGACTTATAAATAATAATGCGTCTCCAATTTTTTCATTAGACTCCGTATGATGTCCGAGCTGTGGTTTTTTATGTACCAAAACAGTTCTTCGGTGAAATATTAATAAAGCTGTATCAATAAATATTCCAAACATTTTTTCAGCATTACAACTTATATCCATTTTATTTCGTAGTATATCCATTTTTATTGTGAAGTTTAGGTTAAACTTTTAGATAAAATACGACTGGCAAGTAACTTTTAAAAAATTAGAAAATCATCTCCACGAAGTTTCTAAATATATAATTTTTAACACCCTCTTTTGCAAAAATACTTTTAAAAATTATCAATTAGTCTTTGCAAAATAAACGATAAGAAAGTACCAAAAAAATTGACTAAAATAAAAAATTTTTAAAAAAAATACTATCTCTTTGAGAGCTGCTAATATACCTTTCTTTGGTTTCAATACTTTATTAATCTCCCCCGATAACTCCGTGCAAATCATATTTATAGTCTGTAAGAATACCTATTCCTATTGGTTAATTCTTACTTTAGCTTGAGAACAAATTTACATATATTCAATTTCAAGTAGAATTGAATTTCAAAATTAGAAATTATGATGTAATAAAATTTAAAAAATATTATATAAAATATTACTTTTAAATCAATTATTATTTTATTAAAATTATTTAATCTTTAAAATAACTTTTAAAATAACATTTAATAACTTATTCCATTTCTTAATATTCAATTTATCTATTTTTATTTAAATAAAATATTTAATTTTTATATTATGAATGTATTCATCTTTATTACATCATTTAAGCATGTTATACGATAGTTAACTTAATGTTTAATACTATTTACTTTTATGATAGGCAATAATTCCAACCAATTCTATACTGCAATTCCAAAATATTTTAAACTTTATTAGTAACTCAAACAAGCGTGTGTGAGAAAGTATGTAATATACAAGTCACATGATTAATAACTTTGACAGACGATTTTTAATCTATTTCTCTGCCTAGATTTATAAAATTGATACACTTATTATATTATATAAAATAATTATAAAATTTGGAAGAATAATTTAGAAAATATAGAATTAAATACAATTCTCACCATCATAAAGTTTATTTTTAAAATATATTATATTAATTTTGACTATTAAATATGATTATAAATTTAAACACTGTATTTATTAAATTATACGTTTTAAACTATTAAAATCTAATTTTTAAATATACTTTTAATATTTATAGCTGTGTTATTTAATATGGCCAGCTTTTACAACCATATGAAACAATATTTTAAGCTTTACATAACTATTTTTTAAATGATTTTATATACTACGTATTCTCTTTAGCTTCAAATTGCACTTTAAAGATATAATTGACTTAATATAATTAATGTAGTAAAAGAACATATTCTAAATTTAAAATTTTTAGTAATTGACTGTTATAAACTATTACTGACCTATAGAAAAGGGCACAATATATATATATTCTATCAAACCAACTCATTCTTATTCATAAAATCCAGTATATAATATTAATAATAATGCATAAAAATGAAAGACAAATCACATACATAACATTGTATAAATCTATCTGTAAAAATTACTAAGAAAAAAAACTGAAATAATGACAGCCACTTTAATGCATTAAAAAAGATTTTGAAATTTCAATTAGTGGATTTAACTTTTTTTAAAAAAATAAGTTAAAAAAATAATTTAAATTGATGACCAGTTTGTTGAGCAATCATAAAAGAAGAGATATTCAACATTGTAACTTGAATATTCTAAATTTTGTTATATGAAAATCCAACTTTCATTTAACTGATAAAATCTGCTTCTAATAATATTACCATATATCTTCTGGAGAAAGAATTTCTATGACAGATTGATAAATAATTATTGGAATTTTTAATTTAATTACATCTGCTTGATGACCAAAGCAATTCCTCTTCACTAATATGTGCTGATTCTAATGTAATGGTTGGCCATGAACTTCTTTTTTTTTTCTAAATTTAACCATTTTCTGACTTTTAGGGCTAAAAAATATAAATTGTTCTGAATTATCTTATTGATAATGAAGCTGATATTATACAACATGAAAAATGTTTTAACACAAATGTGAGCATCTTGGTTTCTGACATTTTTATTATTTGAATTATAGTTTACCGAGAAATCTCTATCACAACATCACAAGTGATATTTTAAAAGTTACATCTCAAAATCAACAATTCGTTTTTCTTTACTTAAAGTAGTCTCATGCTAATTAGACTTTTTAAAAATAAAATATGTTTTTATTCACAATAAAAATCATCTTGGTAATTAATTTTATATTTTCTGCACAGTTTGGAAGTGCAGGGACTAATTACAAGGTTTCATGGATGGAACAATTGTTAAAATGTCATCAATAGGTCACAAGAATCGCTACAAAAAAAAATCTAATTTAATTCTCAAGTGGAAAAATTTCCATTTGTCTGTAATACAAAACGAAAGAGCTGGATAATTATTTTAAATTAAAACTTGGAGTTTTAAATACACTACACCTGGTAATCATTGATTACTTAACTTTACTATAGATTATACAACAGTGAAGAGCTAACCAGAGAATAGCCAAAATAGTATTTAATTGGGTTATGAGTAAAAGACATGCAACAAGATAAGTGAAAAAGGTAATATGGTATGCAAAAGATTTAGATAAAGAAATTATGTCAGTATAATTATACAGAAGGTGGGATGATTGAGTTAGGAGAATTGTTGAGTGTTATAGTGAAAAAGAATGGGATAGAAGAATAGATGCATTAATAAAAAATAGGGAGTTGGAGAGATGAAATAGTATGGAGAGTAAAAAGAGTTTAAATATATATAAAAGTAAACAGAATATTGGATGTGAATTAATTTATGATAATAGCAATGAGAGTAGTTTACTGTTTAAGGCTCGAACAGGATCTTTAGCAAGAAGGGCATATGTACCTAAATGGTAAAATATGGGTGATTTAGTTTTCAGGTTATGTAAGGAAGGCATAGAAAATATTAGGCATATGTTAATAGAATGTAAATGCATACAAACAGAAAGGGTACAAATAATGAAGTGGTGGGAGAATAAATATAAACAAAGTGATTATACAGAAAGTGAGTTCTGGGTTTTTAGGCTGGGTTTGGGAAACGATAGGGGGATTTAAATATAAAGGCCATAGAGTTGACAAAGATTATGCTGTAGAAATGGGATGGAGTAGGATAGAGAAGAAGAAGGGAAAAACAGGGTGGGAATAGAAAGGGAAGATAAGGTGGCTAACAGGTTTCTCTGGGCAAAGTGCCTGAGATTCCAGACTCTGATAACGAAGAAGCCAGCCACAGTGCATCACATCACATCTTTTATCATATATTATACGAGATAAAGAATAATGTTACATTTGCAAGATTTATTGATAGATTTTTAAAAAAATGATTTAAAATAATATTTGAGTTCTTAAACTTTTCATATTAAATAGATGATTATTAAATCATATTCCAATTTCTTGATCAAATACTGATCTAAAATTACCAAAACACACATCCACCTCTATTTCTGAACTCACATATATTTATTCTTTATTATTTACATCTAGATTTATTTGACCATGAACTGATACACTATAATATTTCCAATTAAAAATGTTATAAACTATCTCCATTATGTGTGAGATATTAAAAACTTTAACATTATTTTGCATACCACATTATTACAGTATTTTTTTTTACTTTAATAAAAATTAATGATAATGATATGCAAAAGATCAATATGCTGTTAATTGATAACTCTCTGCAGACACTAGCAATGCAATGGGACATAAGACGTTGCAAACACAATATCAAATATTATAATATTTAAACAGAAACAAAATACTTTCTTTTAATTTATTTTTTTTACTTACTTTATTATATTATTTTTTTAAAATGTATGAATATAGAAATGGTAAAAGTAATGTGAATATGGAAACTGTAGATAAAGAGAAATTTGACACAGAAACTACAGAATACGGTCTTGATAAATTAAAAGCAGAAGAAAACACTATAAAAAAATAAAAGTAATATTGGAAATCAGCCTAAAGTTAATATAAAAGATTTACAACAATCTTATATTGATGTTAACATTATGGAGAAATCTAAAACTTATATAGATAGTATAGAAAAAATTACAATTTTCATGGCAGGCTCATTTACAATATAAAAACTAACTTAAAGTTGAATTTATTGATTGTTTTCATCAAGAAAATATGATTGAGAATAAAATAAAATAAAGAACTACAATTAGACAAAATTTTGAACACTTTCACAAAAAAAACTTTATTACAGAAAAAGTTAAAAGGCAATACCATAAGATAGCCCATAAACAGATTGTTTTTATTTTAAAATCTTTTCTTCTTTTATTGTTTAATATTCTTTTTCCATTTTCATATAAATTACATCTACATTCCATACCTTTATTTCACTTTTGGCTTCTTTCCTAACTTCCTGTCTTAGTACCAAGCAACAATAAGCACCTTTAGTATTATCATAAATTTTTTCATACTTTATATAAGTTTGATTCTTATATCATTTTATCTTATATAAAACAGAAAATCATAAAAATTACATTATAATTTTTGACAATATTTTAATATCAAACCAGCTAATGTTAAGCAATTGTAATTATACTATTAAAAAAAAACCTCAAAATATATAGCAGTTTACTAATCCAGTATTCTTAAAATATTAAGGTGGCTCATGAAACCGCAATCTATTTTTTTGTTTAGATTACTGGTATAATACTACATAATCACATATAATCCAAATATATAATTTATGCTGAATTATATGTGATCTATATTTAATTTAAGCAGCTATTCTTCCAGACTACCCTTCAGTGAGATATACCAATTTTGCCCATCCACAACAAAGTCACATTCATTTCAAAAACAATTGTCAAATTCAAACTGAATAGACTCATATAGATGCATGAGATCTAAATTATGCTTAAATTTATTATGGTGTTTCTATCTAGTATTCATGAGTTGATATCTTGCTACAAAGTAAAACATGTCACTTCAACATGTCCTAGGAAATTATTTCTGTATAGATATAAAAAAAAGTCATATACATTCTATTGCTTAAACACAAATATAATTCATAATTTATAGAAGGATGTTTTGTAAATATAAATCATTCAAATTACTTTAAAAATTTCAAAGATTACAAAATTCTTCCGAGAAAACTGGGAATGCAATTGATTTTGTTATAAATAACTTAAGAGTACTTATTTATGTATATATATATTGTACCAGTCAAAACATGTTTATCCATCTAACATGAGCTGGAACTCACAAAATGTACTTCAAACCCAGTCAAGCCCAAGATTTAGGTCAGGGACCAGCCTGGATTCAAACCCACTCTCTAAGCCCTAGATCAAACACCTAATGAATAACATAATAGTGATGGCACATGAGAATTAATCTTAATCCGGCCGACTAGCAAAGCTGAGCAAATCAATGAGACATCTATTACTATGACTAAACTAAAATATATAAGCAGTCTTTACTTTTGGAAGTGGAGAAAAGAAGAATTCGAACTACTCAAATAAGTTAGACAATAAAATATAGTTTAATATACTGACAAATTATTATACATTTATAAATTAAGTACATTAGTATGTGCATGAATGAGCAAGCGGTAGATAATTACATAGTGTCATTCACGCTATTATTTCTCATATGCTCTTTATTAGCTAAATAATATATTACAAATAAACACACATCTTTGGTGGGTCCAATATTAAGATGCCAATCAGTATTAGAAAGAAGTTACACAAAATTGCTATTAACGCTTTGATTTACGGTTCAGAAACGTGGTGACTAACATATATTAGGGGAGCGTTCTGAGATTCATTACAGATATAAATACAAACTATTTTCCTGCCATTATGGTCGTGAAAATACATAAAATACATTTGAAAACATTTGATTATATTTAAACCTATGACAAAATATTTAATGACAAATTATTTTAACAATAGTAAGACGAACGCTTTATTTTCCCCAAGGCATATAGATACTCTTAAATATAGATATATAAATTACGAAGGTAGGATTGTATATGATTGAAATAAACTTAATTAATAAAATAGAAGTAATTGGCATTTACATATATATCTTTTAAGCAAAGATTAATTTTAATATTAGAGCATTAAAACTGGGCCATGAAGCAAAAGAAATAATAATAATACGAAGAAGTTTGTGGTGCTGACATAATAGCCTAAAATCACTAAGAGGAAAAGGTCGTGCTTCTGGATGAAAAACGAAATGGATGGGCATAGCTTCCAAACTTAGGGGTCACCCCAGAGCCTTTTTATACGAAGAAATGGATGGGCATAGCGTGTGCCAGACTTATGCTGGTCAACCGCCAGTGGCCTTTTATACGAAGAAAGAATATGCATAGCATGTGCCAAACTTACGGGTCACCGCCAGAGGCATTTTTATACGAAGACTTGAGAAGAAATCTATGGGTTCGAACTTGTCGTAACCCCCAGATTAAGAAGCACATATATATATAACAAAGATAGGCTAAATGTCAGAAACGCAGTACGAATACATGTCTCTAACAACATTGAATAAATTTTACTGCTTTAAAATAAATGACCCTTGTTTGAATACTATAATATGCCATGCAATTATAATATATATATATAGAGAGAGAGAATATTTCATTTAATAAAATATACGTTAAGATTTTACCTAGTAAAAGAAACATTAAGATTTACATTTCAAATTAATAAACTATACGTTAAGATTTGATTTAGTAACAGAAACATTAAGATTCACCCCCATCCCTTTTCTGATATTTAAAATAAATCAATCCCACTTTCGTTGATTTTACAATAAATGAAATATATAAGTACTTTATTTGATATTTTAAGCATAGACTATTTTAAGAGTATAGAAAAAAAATAACTAGCAGTTATATAGAAAACAAATAATCGGTCACCTTTTTAGAAATGAATAAAGAATATTTTAAAATTTCAAAGCGTTAATTAGCCATAGTTCTGGATTCTCCGAGTAGAAAAATCCATAGTTAAACAAATATATATATTTTTATAATTAAAGCATAAACAAAATGTTGACGTAAAACAATCTGGCGAGCGTATTAATTAATAATATGTTATGTTTTAAAAGGGGACGTTAATAACTTGCTTTATGAAGGTTTACATAAAAATGACAGAAAAGATTTTTATAAATTAAACTCGCCAGTTTGCTTTGAGATTAGCAAATTAATAAAAAAAAAACATATATATAAAATCAAGTAATAAATATCTATAAATAAATGACCGCACCGAAGTTAAGGAAGGTTAAAAGCATATGAGATAGGATTAGATATAAAGAAATCATTTGAGAGCAAAATTACATTCACAGATATATATATAAAAGGCAAAGTTAAAGAATACATGAGAAGAGATCTTGATAGATTATTTAGACTAAATTGACTATTAGGTGGCGGCTTGGAAATTTACCTTGCAATTTTAAGAATCCATTTTAAAGTATGGCACGTGCACGGCGATTGAAATGCAAGTACTTCGGTGGCAGGAAACTTCTATTAGCATTCTAAAGTTCTTTTTAGACCTTTCTTCATTTCAGGGCAGCAGGATATTACGGTAGCGGCAGAGGCCGCTGAAGAGTGGTGGATTTACTGCTACATCATTTTTAAGTTTCAAGCAAAACGAAATATGTTTATAATACCTCTCTCTAAAAGTAGCTAATCTCATCTCCTTCAAAATTCAGTCATTTTATAGTTTTTCTTTTATCAGTTGTTTTTGAAGATGAAACAGTAAGATAACATCCAAAAATAAATTCAAATTTATTTCCAGATTAGAAATAGATTTGACAACACATTTTATACAAAAGAAAATCTTTAATCTACTTAATCCCATTTATTTTAAGTAAATCTTTAATTAAAAAATATCTCCCTTTAATTATTTTTGGACAATTAACAACAGTCACATCTTCCATATTGGATTTTATAAAAAATATATAGTTTAATAGAAAAACAAGCAATTTAAAAAGAAAAAGCTAAAAATGACATATAATAAATATTTAAAAACATCAATATTTTGTTAGTAAGTTTTGCTCCTATGTATATATTTGAGCCGCATCTACAGTACTTTAATAAAAAAACTAATAATTAATAAAAAGAATTAATAATAATTTTAAAACATGTTATTGAAACATTAAATTTTATATTTTAGGCGCGCATCTCAAATATATACATGAAATATATATATACGACAAAAGGAGCAGGATGAGAACTAGGAATTTAAACACAGGTTAGTAGGTAGAAACATGAAGCACAATCTTAAGCTAAGATTGACTGCTTCAATATATATATATATATTTGTAAAATAAATAAACAAAGAAAATATATGACAATAATAAAAAGAACATTTGGTTCAATAAAAGCAGATTATTACCTGAGTGTTTCTGATGCATTGAGTTGTGAGAAACATTTCAAACTCATTATCTTCTTTGGGAATCCCAATGACTGATATTGGTTCCATGTAAAAATGGTCTTGGCCACCAATCTCTATTTCTCCTTCAATCACATGATTACATTCATTTAGGACAGTATCTACATCTCCTTTCTCTAGGATTTTAGGTGGACACAAAAATGCTTCAGCAGAAATAGCATCCTAGATAGCAAAATACAAAATAAAAGCATTATTCATGATAAATGATGAATGTCTATATGTGTATTAGACTAATGCTTCCTTCATCAACATATTAAACTAATATCCCCATTTCCATAAAGTGAACTATAATACAAGAGTCCACAAATGATTAGTTGTACTATAAATAATTAGCAATAAGTATGTGTGTGTGTGTTCACACATGATAAAAAAAATTTCTTTATTCTCTAAAGAAATGAAACAAGAAGCAAATTTTTTTTTTATGTTACTATTGAAAATATACTTCATAAAACAAATAACATTAATGTTATACAATTTACTTTTTATCTTTTTTCCAAATTGGCTAAAAGTAATTCACAAATTTTAGATATAAAATACTATCTATTATCACAATGATAACATCATTATTCATGTCAAGAGATCTAAATTATCATTATTTACATGACACCTGGGAAGTCTTTTGAAAACTATTAAAGTTATAGAAAACATTTTTGGAAATACAGAATCACCAAGACATACATACACTTTTTTCAGTAATTTCTAACTTTTTAAACAAAGTGATATTTATGTAAATTTTTAACAATTTCAATAAGAATTTTCAATATATTAAAGCATAAAATCGATGAAATTAAAACACATAATCAATAAATGTATTATTTCATATTCATTAAACTCTTTGAATTGTTATTTGAAAATGATGAAAATACATATTGGATTTTGAATAGATACCAAGTTAATAATAATATTTAAATCTTTACTATCATATTTTTTATATGATACAATACAAATTATAATATTATCCCAGAAATATTGTTTTTTTTTTTTATTCATATCATGTCAATAAAATTATCTCAAGTTCTATAAGACAAAAAATAACTAAAGAACTTATCAATTTCCTTTCTAATGGTGATCTGAAATCTAATTTTTTTTTCTTAATCTAAAATATGATTTCAGCAGCCAGCCACCTTTACCTATTTAGTTTACTATAAAGTTATGAACCTAAGATAAAAACATAATGTTTTTAATCCAAGTTAATTCACTTTTATAGTCATGTCATGACATAAGAATTTTATGCACAAACCTATGACTATGGCTTGCTCTGGATGACACTACTGTCTGGAAAGTTTGCTACTGTTTCAATAGCTTGTGTAATCATAGAAAATGATGATTATGTGACATTTATTTGTCAACATTATTATTATTATTAAATTCAAGTTTAAGTAATAATTTGAACATGAAAAAAATCCGGTTCATGCATTATTTGTAATTTGTAAAAGTTGGAAATTTCATTTTAAATTTTTTTTAACTTGATTATTAATTTATTAGTAGTTGATAAGCCATAGGTCATTAATAAATCGTAGCCCAAGAATATGACTAACCACAATTTTTTCCAGATATTGCAATCCTATGTAATGAATCAGTTTCTAAGATTAAATAGACTTACTTTTATTTTCAAAATTTATTAAAACTTTAATTTAAATAAAGATTGAAAAGAGAGTCAATGGATAGTTATAGGTTAATCCAAAATCTATACATAAAACACTGTGTCTAAATCAAACAAATCAAATTATTTTTAAAAGTTTACAGTAATTTTACAAAACATTTTGTTTATTCAAGGATAAACTCAGCTTTAAAAAAAAAATTTAATACAATAAATTAACTTTATATATATGTTACACTTCTATTTTTGGTTTTATATTTTTGTTTTTTAATTATTTAAAATTATAAAAATTAAATAATTTGGAATTGATAATAAATAAACTTTCACAGAACATGTGACAGTTCTTTCATTATTAAGTTCTTGTATGGCTGTATTTTTTTCAGTTTCAAAAAAAAATTTGCTAGTAATAATTTAGACTCTCTATATAAAACATTTTCATGAACTTAAATTGAGTAGATGTCCTAACAACAGCAATAAGTAAATAACATTGGCATCTATATTTCAGTTTTTTATCTATTTAATAAAGTTTAGAATTAACACCTGATACAAAAATTGTTTTCTGCTTCAAATTATCTTCATAAGCACTCTTGCAAATTAGGAAGTGGTAACAATTCATAAAAGTCAAAGTATGTTACTTCTTGAATTTTTGAGGGTTTAATCATCTTCATATATATTTCAAAGTGCATTCCTAGAGTTAATATTTCAGAACGCCTGTCTAGAGGTAATTGTAAAATGGAATAGAGATTTCTCATTTTTATTAAAATTTAATGTGATTACCATTGAGAAAATAAATGGCTCTATAAAACTAATTGTCTGATATTGATAACCAATTACAGTAATATCTAAATAATGTATGGTGCATTATATTTTTTTAAAAAGAGTTCATTTGCTTTCAAATAGAGCAAAGGAAAAAATTTCTTCAAATTTATGAATCTTAAACAAAAACCACTATATTTCAGTAAAACTAATATAGTTTTTTTTTTTTCTCATGTTAAACTAATATAGTTATAATTGAAAATCCCAAAATCAGCAAATATTTCCACTGGTATTAATGTATGGTGCATTACATTTCTTAAAAAGTGCTCAATCCATTCCAGGCCCAAGGTCTAAAAAAATTATAAAAAGGTCTGTGCGATAATCAAACTCTAGATCTATTTTTTCACTACAGAGGTAGAGCTCTCTGGGAAGATACTTGACAAATTTCCCTGTCGATTCTGCCAGATCCTTTTATGTTTTAGGGGCAATATCATTGGGAAAACCAAATAATATTATTTGGCCTGGCAAAATAAATTCTATATCCTCATTTGTTTTATTATAATTGTCTTAAAATTGCAACTTTAATCCTTTAATTAGGAACATTTTTTATTTATGGCACTCAGCTTTTAATTATATATTTCCTTTAATTACAATCTTAAGTTTACAATTACATTTATTTAAGATTCTAATTATTTTACAAATAATAATTTATATATACAGAACTACATTTGGTATTTACAAAATAACAATAAATAATTTTTATAATTTTTATATAAAAGATTAATGAAAGATAAATTGCCAAATAATGTAAAAATAGCTTGGAAGAATAATAAGTCCTTGGGTAAATGGTTACATAATGCAAAAGAGTTAAATGATGTTAGTAGTATGATGGGGCTGGTATATAAAATTAGCTGTGGAAAATGCAATAAAATATATATAGGACAGACAGGGAGAAGGGCAGCTGAGAGAGGTAAGGAACATGATCGAGCAATTAATAGAAAAGACATGAGATCAGGGCCATATTTGCATTATTTGGATACAGGGCATAAAATGAAGTGTGAGGAAAATATAAGTGTTATTAAGTCTGTGAAGAATTACCATAAGAGAATATATTATGAAACATTATATATTCAAGAAAACTTAGACAAATGTGTAAATATAGTAAAAGGTCCAGCTAAATTAGGTGGGAAATGGGCTTTATTAAACAATTGGAAAGTGTAGGAAATGGTTGTACATATGTAAATACCAATTTATTTATTTATTTTTATTTTTTAAAAGATGTAAAATATATATTTAATTTTTATTAATAATTTTTTTTTTTTGGGGGGGGGGGATATTGTTAAAATTTTTAGATGTATAATATGTTAAATTTATTTATTTATAATATATGGTCATGTTTAAAAAGAAAATGAAATATAATGTAAATATGGCCAGTAAATGAAGTGAATATTATTATTTGTTTATGTGAATTCTATAATATAATATCTTGAGAAGGTCTCAATGGAGATGAAAGCCGATTTGATAAATATTTAAATATAATTATTAATAGTTGTTTATTTCAATTTTGTTTGATTGATTATTTATTTATCACATATTATAAATAAAAAACATATTCAATGCTTAACAAATTATATATTTAATACAATTTTCAGACATAGCAAAAAGATATAGTGTTGGTATAATCATGAATTAAGTATGCCATGCGTAAAGCCACAAGTTGACCATGTCTGCCCTAAAGCCAAAATATATAGAGATAAAGTTAATTAAGAAATTAAATTTTCATACTATTAGCTTGACTAGAAGAATAATAAAAAATATGATAGCTATATTTAAATCATTAAATGAGTAACTCTTTCAGAGAATTAATTAGAAACTAATTTATTAGTCTTTTTTAAACTTTTGTTTCCAATAGTGGTTACAATCTTTCATATTTGTTCAATGGTAGCATTTTACAATAGTATCTTATTTTTATTTTTACCATTTACTTGAATTGCTGTTAAAAAAAGATTGAGTATTTTAAATCTTAATACCATTACGTGTAGAGGTTGTCCTTTTATTTAATTCACACATATACAAAAAAATTTTTTATGAATTGATCTAATTACTATCTCCAGTCCTTTAGGAATACATATTTTAATACTATAGTAATTACAGTACTTTCAAAGAACATTTAACCATACATAGTTCTGTTAACAGATAAATTTAGCAAGATATAGTATATTTACATAAATAATTACTATCCATATAATAGTAATTTACTTGGTTGTAAAAAATATAAAAAATTACACCTACTGACCAACAAAACCTTCATAGCAAACATTCAATAAATTTTAAGTCTAAAAAAAATTATTGAAAATCAAAACAGGTTAAAATATGTGGCTCATTCTGTAATCACAGAAATCCTATTTCATAGAGATATATTGAACAAATAAAAAAATTTGAAACATTCTTCATATGAGAGAATTGAAACAATTATTGAATATGATGTCCATAATAATTTTGATCATCTAATAATTTAGATTTAGTGTTTAACATCAGAATATCGGGTAGTATGACAGCCTGTGAAAAAATGTTTCAACTATTTCATAAAGCCCTATGAAGAAACTATAACATATTGATATCATTAATGAATAAAATATTTAGTGTATTCTAAAATAGTTTCATAGCTAAAATTATAACCTTTCCATCAACTATGCTACAAATCTCAATAGAAGTTAAATTGTTGGTAAAAAATACTGTCAACAAAATGTAGCTAATCCAATTAAAAATTGAATCATCAAAAAAAAAAAAAATGTAGTGAAATGTTTTCTTAGTGGACTGTGAAAAAAATCACAAATTAAAATTTTTCATTAAAGTCTTAAATAATATTGCATTACTACTGTAAACCTAAATGAGTAAAAGTACTTTGAATATGGCAAAGTTACTGTCCTTTTGTTAGTTGTTTGCAACATAGTTGAAATTTTGAACATGCATCAAACTATAATATGTAAGTTATCATAAATAGAAGTAAGGTCAATCTTATACCTCTATCAATAAATGTGCGCAACAAGAATCAAAATCTGTTTATTTATCATCATATTTATGTTGTATAATTGCTATTAAAAACTATATCAAAGCATGAACTACGATATACTGACATAATATATCATAAGAATATATAATTTATAAATGCACACATACACTAACATTCCTTAATGGGATTTAAATTTCTTGAAACTTGGCGCATTTACAAGAGAGTCTTCTACTCATAACTTGCTTCAAGATTTACAAATAATTTAAAACAAGTTCATGAGCATGAGCTGATGTAGCCTGACATTGTATAATCGGAGAGAGACACATTGGGAGATTTTAATCTAGTTTTATAAACATTAATATGTTTGATTTAGAATTTGAGCAAAACAGCTTCTTAGGATAAAAACAAAATGTGATTACAGGTGGTCTCCACTTTTGTACAATTCGCTATTTCGTATACAATTTGTACTTTTGATTTTTATCAATATATATGACAGAATACTTTCATGTAACTCCCTCTCTCACAGACTATTAGTCACTAATCCCTCCCCACCTCTCCAACATTAATCACCTCCATTTTTGGCATCACAGGTTCAGTCTTGAGCAGGGACATCTTGAATTAGTACGCATGTTGATAAGTTATATCTTATCAGTTTATGTTAGGATATGTGCTATCATTTATGTACATTTCTGTTTTGATGAAAAAACTTGCTTTTACTAATTCATAAACATGAATGAAAAATAAAAAAACAGCAGCATTGTTATGAACAATAAAAAAAATCAAGGTCTCATATTCTCCGAATGATTCAGACAAAGATGATGACTCTTTTGCTTCAATCAGTCGTTCATATAATTTAGGTCGATTGACAATATTTTCATCATGAAAAACAACAAAATTAAAAATTATATTCAAAATGTGGGAATATTTCCAAATTTATACATTGTCAAGCTAATCTTCATTATGCTTTTAAACTTTTTAAATCTTATTTGTCTAGATCTTACATGTAATGATTGTGTCATGCATGTCTACATATTTAGCCTCTTTCTTTTTTAGATTAAAATTTAAAAAATTTCGATAAAAAATATTTTCAAAATATGAAAATTTATTATATATTATGAATTCTTTGAACTTTTTTTAAAAAATAGAAACATAATATTCAACAGAAATATATATTGCATATGTTTTGTGAAAATACTTTTTGTTTATTTTAACATTGCCCTACTTTTGTACATTTCAACTTTCATACACATTTCAAAAACCAATTAGGTATGACAGTAGAGAATTGCCTGTATATATTTCAGAATAATTAATTATATTGAAGGTGTGGTAGAAATCTATGAAATAATCAGGTATCATTGTCTTTTTGAAACTTTGACTGAAAGAATTACATTTAATGTGTTATCTCAATTTTTTTTTTTTTTTTTTTTGTAGTATAAACAAATTAATTAGAGTTTTGATAGAACTCTAACCAGTGGATGTTAGAATAAAAACTGCCAGGCTAAAAGCAAATTACAACTGATGACTAAGTGTAGTATTCAAGTGCTTTGTTATCTCTACCTTCATTCAAATAGAAAATCTAATATAAATACATACCAACAAAAAAAAAAAATCCTTTTATTTTATTGAAATGCTTTACTTTTTTATTATTTGTTCTCCACTTAATCTTATTTTTAACAAATGCTTACCTTTAAAGTTATAATAACTGGATAAAGTTGTCCATAAACAACTTTAACAAGATTGGCTGCTCTTCTGGCAAGTTTCTGATTTGTTGCTATGATGGCCCCAATAACCTGACTGTGCACTGTAACCTACAAGACAAAAATTAGAATTACATTTCCTATCATCTGGTGATTTTACTACAAATTATTTAGGAATAGTAAATCATATACTATTTGTTATTAACAAATATTCTTAAACAGATTGCTACAGATTAATATCTTGATTTCATTTTTTTACACTTGAACCCAAACTGGCAGAAATTACTTCTTTTGGTCATCTTATGAAGGAGAAGAAAGAGACTTTTTGTGCGTGCAAATGGCAGTCTAAGTAGTCGATTGTATTTTTATTCCAAAACTGAACCTCTATTTTTAAAAGATGATTTAAATTCTGAATGCATTTCAGATTTAATTTCATTTTAAAATAGTGCCTTTACAAAGCTATTTCTTATGATAATAATTTTGGACAATGTTGTATGATGACTATTAATGCCGATTGGAAATGATTTATGTAGTTAATTCTTTTCCATCCACATTACAATACCTGTTTGAAGATGAAAATTTTTCTTAACATTTCATATTCAAATATTTAAAATGTGTTAACAGGTGAAGATATAATCATTATAGCATTGCAGCTATGGGAAACTTGTTTTATGTAACATAATTTAAGTTTCTGTACCTATTTCCATTCTGATAATAGACTAACATTCTGGTAATAGACTATTTCGACTGGAAGTCCTGAAAGCTATTCTATTTCTGACTGTTCTCTACCAATTTACACTACTGTTTCATCTTTTCTTATCAGATTTTAAGTCTACTTATTAAGATAATCTTCAATGATTCTTCTTTCTATAAATAAATTATTCATTCAAGAACAAAAATCTTTCTGCTATTATTGGTTTAAAATCTGAAGCAATCCATTCTTAGCTCAACCATTGCAGTAATATCCAGATTCAAACTTAGCTTTATTAAAAAACAGTATTTCAATGCAGAGTTCTTCAAAAATTCAGCTTTCAATAAAAAGAAAGGGAATCCTATATCATTATCATACCCTGAATATATTAGTAAAAGTCAAGTTACTAATAATTACACCAGAGAAACTTTTGTTATAATAATACCAATAAACTACTTTTTCAAATATAATCACTTTTTTCTTCTGGATTAACTCATTTCCATCTTTTTCCAAATAAAACAGAAGCTTTTCTTCTTTTAAAAAAAGCAATGACTGGGAATTTTGGCATAATTCTTTTCACTCCACAAGTTCTTTTCTTCAAAGACATTTTTCTTTTATTCTGAGTAATAACTACTAATTGTCGACTGCACTAAAATTCCCATTATGTTTTTGAAAATGTGCACCTCAAACTTTTTTTAATCTTAGTTTAATTTTAAACCTTTTTATAAACTATATCTTTACTCTAGCTGCTGGAAAATTGTGCAGATTCAAACCTATGCTAAAGAAATTAATCCATTTCATCTAATTATTGCTCTTCTATCTAAATGATGAAAGCATAATAATTTTCAATTTTTCTTTTGTCTAGAAAAATTCCAGAATAAATGGTAACTTATTCATAAAAACAACAGCTTCTTTATCATATATTAAATAATAATTCAAAATAACTTCACAAGATGGCTTCATTTTGTGTAGCATTTTCTATTAGATACATTACTTACAAAAATAATCCACTTAAGGCCTCGAGGAATGTCACTACAGAATTAGAATTTATTGAGACGCGATAAAGCATACAAAATATGTTTAGTATAAAATATTATAGTATGAAATAATATCTCCTAGATTTTATTAATATAATAAAATCCAAAATATTAAATCATCCTTCCAAACATTAAGATATTTCAGCAACATATAAAGTCTGAATCTCAAACAGCTACACTCAAAAGGGGGCATCCTTTTGAGTTTAGCTATTTGAGGTTCAGATTTTATATTTACTCACAGAGGGCGTTGCTAAAATATCTTAATGTTTGCAAGTGATTTAATATTTTCTATTTAATTTTCAGCTAGCTTTATGCATTATTATGGTATTTTCTTAAATAAAATCCAAGTATATAATAATTTTAAAAAAAAAAATAAAAACTCACTAAATTATGAACTTGATAACTATGCATGGTTTGCCTAATATCAATTGAACAGACTATTCAACTGGTTTTCAGTTAGATGGGAAGATCACTAATAGTATTTATTACTAGATGACAGAATGGATATTTCACAGATAGATAGATAGATATTGTGCCCTTTTGTATGGGTCACCATCTAATTTTGTGCTAATCTATTAAAAATTTTAAATTTAAGATATATTTGAATATGTGATGTTAATTTTGCTTATGGTAATATTTCAAAAGGTTTAATTAAAGCAATCTATGAGTATTTGATATATAAAATTGTGCTGATATTGAGAGAGACATTTTAAATGATGATGATTATAATATATAGTTGGAAAAATGGCTATAATCAATACTGCATTAATATATTTAATAAATAGGTATTTAAAGCTAAAAGTGTTTAAAAGACAAGTAAAATTAAATGCATATGTTTATTGTTGATAAAATAATATTATAAAAGAATATAAATATTTTAATTATTGTAAGTACTTAAATAAAAGACTAATATTTGATTTTAATAATATTGGATAATTATTTTAAAATCTATTATAATATCTTATTTATTTAAAAAATATTTATTTTAAAAAATGCAATTGTTAGTTTATTTTTAGACGATGACAAGCGTTTCTTGTGTTGTAAAGAACAGATGTTAGTTAAATATACACACACATGCTTGGAAGTTATTTAGTAAAGTTGCAAAACTATTTTAAAAATCATGTTATAAAATTTATAAATAATACGTGAGTTATCACGAGATAAAATAAAGATAAATCAATGTAGAATATTAAATCTGATTTTAAAATATTGTTTTAAAAAATATGACGTATAAAAAATACTTAGTTTATTTAAAAATAATCTTATAAAAGTTAAAATTAAAATCAAGTAAATAAGAATATTTTAAAAAAATGTTTAGTGGATTTAAATAAACGATAAGAATTATTTTAAAAATGTAATAATGTAATAATTATTAAATATTAAATAAGTCATTATTTATTTTTAATTTTGTGTTGTTGGTAAATATGTAAATAAGCCAGCAAAGTTGATTGTTTAATCTACCAATCAAATGGGAAGTTTCTTCCAGTATAAAAGCTCAATTCAATTGTTAGGAGAGGACTTCGTGATTGATTTTCAAGTTAATTGTGTTATTAAAAATAGCAAAGTAAATTTGATAGACGCTCTTAAAATCAATTTTAAAATTACAAGAGTGTCATTATAAATAATTTATAAAAGTTTTAAATGATAGACATGCAGTGTTAATTTAATTTTTTCCCTATCGATCGTCTCTACTAAGCTCAATTTACAAGCAAATAGTCATGGGAACATCATATATAGTGAAAATATATCGGAAACTTTACCTTAGAAATATGACAAACGCTGGATTAGTTCGGAAAATTATAAGATGGAGAAAAGTAGTATTTTGGACAGTATATAATTTTAAAAGCTAATTACTATTGCCTATTAGAAAATTAAATATTTTAAAGAATAAAAATACTTCTTTATAAAGAAAGTATTTTGTAAGATATAAATTTAAATATATATATCTTTAAGGAAAGATATTAGAAATAAAAGTAGTTTTTATAAATACTTGCCTTGCTAAGTCTTTATGTTTAAAAGACTGAATGTTGACAATTTTGAAAGGCAAATAAATTGAAAATATAATTAACTAAAAGTCTTAAGATAATAAAAATTATATTGAAATAATCTAAACGCTGGTTGTTTAGATGAAGAAGCTTATTCTTACCTGGATATTTTGTTAAGAAATGTGCAAGTAATACGTGGACGTCCAAGTTAATTTAAAAATAATTAAATATAAATTTTTATAAACTATAGACTAAATTAAAATAATAACTTTTGAATAATATTTTTAAAAGAACTAAACCAGGATCCTATAAACTATTTTAATTTTATTTTATTTTCTTGTGGGAACTTATTTTTAAAAAGAACATTTTCGTTTTTCATAAACTTTTAAAAAAACACGTGATGGACCGGAAACAGGAAATGGTGTGCTAGTGAATATGTGCCTAGGATTAAAAAAACTTTATGGTGGAAAAGAAAACATCGCTGGAGTCACGTAATATGAACTCTGTTTTATTTATCTAATATAAAAATTAAATATTATTAATTTATTAAAATAAGATAGGTACATATCTTTAAATAATAACTAAAAAATAATATAATGATTAATTGCATGAGTTTATTTTATAATTAATATAACACAGAATATTTTAAAGTATGATCGTGAGTATAAATGTGAATTATTTTATGAAGCTGTAATTCCGAAGAATATTGGAAGATGGACTGGACATTAATTCATTATCTATGGTAAAAATTGTATAATAATAATAATTTTGATGTATTTAATATGTTTTATTTAGATCAACCAAATATTATGTTATTTTGAATGAATGTATGATTATGTTAAAAATACACACATTATATTGGCAGTGACAGTTTTATTTAAATATGCATAATTTGAATTTATGAAATAAATACGATGCAACATTACATAAGAAGCTTAGAAATAATTATATGATTCTTTCGTTAATAAACTTTGATATTTTATGTTATAGTATTAGAATTATATTTATTATTCATGGGTAATTATTTTTATTGCAAGTTAGGAATAGATTTAAAAGTCTATATTTTACTGTTGTTTTATTGGATAAATTACGTTAAGTTTTATGGAGAAGTTTATATTTAGGTTGAAAGTTTACCAAGTATAGATAATGAAGCATAAATAGTTTGGAATTAGTATTTTATTTAGAGTTGAAAGTTGTTTTCCGGAAATTTTAAATAAGTTTAGAGGATGTTTTTATAGATAGAAATTTATTAAGAAGGAGTAGTATAACACATAAAATGAAGTAATAATTTTACATAGAAAAGAATCATAAAATTTATCTAATATAATACTTTATTAATTTGAAATTAATGAATGATTTGAATAATATTATTATTTCAACAACACATATATGTAATGCATATTTGATAAAACCTGTAGCATGAATTGCATTAAGTGAAATATAAAGTTATAATCAATTATTTGTTATTACATTACACAGATACATTAATTTCTATTATAATATTAAAGTAGTACTAATAATAAAGTGAACACATACTATTACATTATGAAATGAATAACAGTAATACTTTATTAATGTAGCAATTTTAATTATTGAAGGTTAATTGTTTGCATATGCTACATAAACAGTATTTACATAAATTTATTTGTAATAATTGAAGCTTACTGATATGTATTTAAAGTGTAAGTTCGAAAAACATACTTCAATGTTATTAGTATAGCATTTTAAAAGAATGTAAATTATTTCTTGAGAGTATAAGTTAATAACAGTGTAAACATTTTGTATTATTATTTTCTTATTTTATTTTCTTTGTTTTCATAATTTTGAACTGTAAATATTGTAAATAAATTCTTAGTTGAAGTTAATGTAAATAAATTTGTTTAATTTGTTTTAAAAGTGTGTCGAGTTCATTATTTTACACCACAGCATTTGACAGCAGATAATTTGAATAAACATAATATTTGCACAATGTGAATTTATTAATATTATTTTAGAAATAAATACAATATTTTCCTGATTATCATTTATGAGAATTGATTGACATTATTATATCATATTACAATGGTCATAGAGTAATTATAATGCATAATATAAGAGTACAATATTATTTATTGCCACAGATTATTAAATTATAAGATTTTGATCTATTCCAAAATTAAGATGCTATATGAAAATAAAAGATATACATATGATTATTTATTTATTGAATACTTAATAATATAACAGAAATAGATAAGATTAAGTTATACCCTAAGATTAGTATTGAATATTATTATTATTAGAATAAGTTAGGTGTATTTAGGTTTGATATAAAATCCCATATCATACTTATTTACATGAGTTATCATTACTTTAAGATAATTAGAAGAACCTGAGATTATTTAATTATATTTTAAAAATTAAAAGTTAAGATTTATTTATTTTATTATTATTAAAGATAGTTTATTTTATTTAAAAGCCATAAGAATGCTATAGATGTAGTATTAAGTTAATAAGGAGGTAATAGTATTCTTATGCCATTGAGACAATGTCTTAGGAGATATTGACTCAATGTAAATCTACTTATTACTTTGTAACTTTACTTCACAGTCTCATGATTTTAATAAATACTTATTTAATTAGTACATACTATAGAACTATATTGATTTTGATAATTGATAATAAATTTAATTAGAATATGATAATATAAAAGTAATTAAAAATAGATATGCAAATTTTAATTAAGCATTATAATTTTAATTGAGCTAGTCGTATTTCAAATTATATTATACATCGAGAAGTAAGGGTACAATATATAGAAGTAAACAGAACATTAGGTGCAAGTTAATGTATGATAATAGTAAGGAAAGTAGTTTATTGTTTAAGACTCGAACGGGATCTTTAGCAACAAGAGAATATACATATATATGGAAAAATATGGGTGATTTAGTCTGTAAATTGTGTGAGGAAGGGATAGAAAATATTAGGCAATTGTTTTCAATTTTTTTTTTTTTTTTTGGCAATTGTTAATTGAATGTAAATGCTTGAAAACAGAAAGAGTACAAATAATGATATTATGGAAGAATAAATATGAAAAAAGTGATTATACAGAAAGTGGATTATTGGTTTTTATGCTGGGTTTGGGAAAAGATAAGGAGAATTTAGATATAAAGGCCATAGAGTTGACAAAGATTATGTTGTGGAAATGGGATGGAGCAGAATATGGGAAAATTTAGACTGGGGAATGGAAGATAAAGTGGCTAACAGGTTTCTCTGGGCATAGTTGCTGAGAGATTCTTTACTCCGTTTAAGGAGAAGTCACAGTGCATCACATCACATTACACTCATAAAACAAAAAAATAATTACTTTTTTAGTAGCAAAGATCTCCTCATCTGACACTACTGTTCCAGTCCAATTACTGCCAGGAACATCTTTAGCATCAATATAGCTAACAACACCAGGAAGCAATAATGCTGGGCTTGGATCAACTGAGATAATCTGAGCATGAGCTATGTCACTCTTAACAAGACCTAGAAACAGCTCTCCTAGAATATAAACAAAAAAAGGATAATAAAATATTGATTGCAAAAAAAGAAATTGAATATTAATTACTCTTATTAAGTTAAATAAAAATGAGTAACTGAATTAATAACTGTATCATCTACAATCTGATGACTTCTCTCTACTAAATGAAAAAAAAAACACTTTTGAGGTAAATGTAACAGTAGCATCTTGATGCAGAAAAAAAAAATCTAAAGTTAATATAAAAATTCTATTATGTATTTAAATGAAATTTTATAGACACTGCACTGTTCCCAGAGACAGTTACAAGAAAAATAATCTAATTATATTTATGAAAAAAAGATAATAAAGAGAAAATCAATCGAAGTAATATCCAGAAGTAGATGCATTCTGGTATTCAAATAAAAAGATTTTATAATAAAAATATAAAAATAGAAATCAGTATAGATATATAAAAAAAAAGCATGGCTGTATTCTTCACTAATTTTAGGTTCAACAGTAAAAGAACTTTTGAAAAAAATAAATTACAATCTCAAAGATTGAATTAATCATAGTGAAACTTTTTTAATAAGCTTTCTTCATACTAGTGGGCCATTAAATGATCCTTCAGCACTGCATTAATATACAGAGCACAATGTTTAATTATTCCAGTTTTAAATCCCAAAGCTTCATTGATAAAGACAAAAGCCAGAAACCAGTCCATGGATGGGAATTAAATTGTACTTTCATCAAATAAATCCTGATTATTCCAGCTTTCAAGAAATAGTACTAAAATAAAGAAAATACTTATGTTTATTATAATAAGTTAAAAGAATCAACACAGCTGTATTAGTATTAACAGTTTTAGCCCAAGGGGGAAAAGTGCCTATAATTAGAATAAAACCTGAGATTACTAAAGTATAAAGTTACAGATCTGACGTCAAATCTATATAATTATATAAACAAAATAGCTTGAGTTCAAAATCTTCAGAGTTTAGTAGTTTTGTTTTTCTACTGCTTTTGTCATCATCATTATTATCTATTTCTCAGGTAGTAACTTTAACAGCTCATAATATATCTTTAATTTGTCCCATTTATTGTTTAATTTTGTAGTTTAAGATTTTATTAATGGTAAAGGACAATTTATTTTCCAGTGACTTGATTAAAGAAACTGCTATATACGTGTATAATAATGTTTTGTTAAAAGAAAATTATACGTATATAATAATTAATGTTTTATTAAAATAAGTTTTATTAAAAGAAATAGACAGGAATTTTGTAATTAAATTTGGTACGCTATTAAAGATAAGCGCTTCAGATCAGAAACTAATTAAGCAGCTAGATTAAAAGTGCTGATTACTAAAAGTAGACAATAGCTGAAAATTAATTGGTTTCTGAAACATTCCTTAACAAGAAAAAAGAAGGAACAAAAAATAACTAAGCAGCACTTGTAGCGGAGAACTCATTGAATGCACACGAAGGTCAAGAGTTTTAACTTAGCAACGGAACAAACCCAGTGAATTCCACCACTGAAGGTTAAAAAGTGGACCTAGGAACTTTGCAGGCCTCACCGGTCTATATTATGTTTTTTGTATGCCTTCATGGCCAGCGTTCGTAAGTTAAACTTAATTGTCTTATAACTATATATATGTACTATTATTTATCCGACTGTTAATTCTATTAAACTATTTGTATAATCATTTGGTTTCTGCTGTCTATTTACCTGATGGTTAAGCCGAGTGAGTGGCTGTACACAGCAGAAAATTGGCGCAGTTAATCGACAGGATACGTTCCAGTAGAAAAATCTGGTGCAATTTAGAAACAGTAGTGGATTCAAATTGAATTGTATAACGTAGAGAAAGCTACAAGGAAATTGAGAATCGAAGTCCGGGTGAATATAGAATTGGTAGTCGGAAAAATTGTTTTAGTAAGCGTATTAACAGTAATTTGTTTTAGTAAGCGTATTAATAGAAATTTGTCTCAGTAAGCGTGTTTAATAGTTATCTCGTAGCGAAATAGAAATTTTTTTTTTTTAAAAAAAAAAAAAAGCAAAATAGAAAATGATGACATCAGTGCCTCAGGTAACAATTAACGAGTTCAACGTTAATAACCCTTTTGATTGGCCAATTTATCTTAAGAGAATCGAGAAACTATTTTTGATTAATGGTACGACAAGCGACCCCATTAAAGTTGCCACGTTATTGTGTTATGCCGGGCAACAAGTAATCGAAATAGCAAATAGACTCTGTGATCACGAAGAGCCAGAGAATTTGCCATATAATGTAGTTACGGGGAAATTAAATAATTTTTTCAGTCCCCAGCCTTCGAAGCATGTCGCAAGACTACACTTCAGAAACCGAAGGCAAAACAAGGGAGAGCGTATACGAGATTATGATCAAGCTCTAAGAGAACTTGCTAAAAGTTGCAGTTATGGCGATGCCTTAGAGGATAATCTGCTTGAGCAATTACTTTGGGGCATGTCAGATGATAGGCTTAGGCAGCAGTTACTGGCCTCAAGAGAGTTAACGTATGACGAAGCAACCAAAATGGGAGTAGCCCACGAAATAGTACTCGACCAATCGGAAGAATTTAGAAATTTTACCCACAAAAATGACGGTAATGCGTATATTCGGAAAACTGAAAATAAGTCCCAACCTATTAAGAGCAAAACATATGAGACAGTGTGTTATTGCTGTGGAAAAAAAGGCCACATGGCTCGTAAGTGTAAATATAATAAGGAGCATTGTAGGACTTGTGGTAAAGTTGGGCATTTGCAGAAAGTATGTCGAAATAAAGGAGAAAAGGATCGTGGCAGCTCGCCAACTTGTAAAGTCGAAAAAAAAAAAAATGTGATATTTACAATACACAGATGGGATACGGAAGTCAGTTTATGCTGACAGTTAATTTATTAAAGACACCAGTAAAAATGGAAATTGACAGCGGAGCAGGCGTGTCAATGATGACACTTGAAGACTGGGAGAAAGTAGCGACACTTGAAGACTGGGAGAAAGTAGCGAAAAATCGAAAAAATCCTCCTTTATTAATGAAGACAAGTTTAAGGGCAAAAGACGCTAGCGGAAATAGTATGAAAATATTAGGGAAGGTGATGGCTCAGATTGAATTAAATAGTAAGGTTCGAACACTACCGTTATATATAGTACAAGGCGGTCTAAATCCTATTATAGGTAGGGAATGGTTCGATGCTTTGGGAATAGAGATATGTGTAATAAATAAAGTTGCTATTGAGCAAGAAATGAGAAATAAATATTGTGAATTATTTAAAAGTGATGAGGGAAAAATTATTACGACGCCTATAAACATAGAGCTACAAGGTGGCGCGACCCCCGTTATCTGCAGACCCAGAAAAGTTCCTTTTGCGCTGCAAACTAAGGTAGAACAAGAGTTGATAAATCTGGTTAGTAAAGGTGTATTAACGCCAGTCGAGAAAACGGAATGGGCGACTCCAATCGTGGTTATAACTAAACCAAATGGGCAGATTCGCATTTGTGGAGATTATAGGACCACAATAAATAAAAACCTCACTAAAAGTCAGTATCCTGTACCTAATGTCAGAGAAATACTGGCAAATATGCAAAAGGCAACTCACTATGCTAAAATTGATTTAAAGGCCGCATTTCACCAGATACCAGTTTCTGAACGCACATCAGAATTGCTAACTATTACAACACATAAGGGATTGTTTAAGTATAATAGATTGCCTTATGGAATTACGGTTGCACCAAACATTTTCCAGGCCAAAATGGACATGCTGTTCCAGCAATTGGATGGTGTAACACCGTATTTTGATGACATTTTGGTCGTGGCCAATTCAGAAGAGGAATTACGTGAACGAGTTTTAAAAGTTTGCGACAAGTTATGTAGTTTCGGAGCTAAAATAAACGCAGACAAATGTATCTGGATGGCAACTGAATTAAAATTCCTGGGACACATAATCTCAAAAAAGGGAAAAAGACCCGACCCTCAAAAAATTGCAGCCATAAAGGAAGCACGAAGACCCAGAAATGTTAAAGAACTTCAAGCTTTCTTAGGACTTCTTAATTATTTTGAAGTTTTTCTTAAGGGGAAAGCTCACATAGCAAAACCGCTATACAATTTATTAAAAAAGAACCAAAAATGGATTTGGGATCAAACCCAAGAAAAAGCTTTTTGTGACACTAAAGAATTATTAACGTCAAACAGCTTATTAGTACATTACGACAGTAGCCTCGAATTGATATTGACAACAGATGCATCCGAAGTTGGAGTAGGGGCAATCTTAAGCCATACAGTAGCTGACGGCGAGCGACCAATCGTCTACGCTTCAAGAACATTAACAAAAGCTGAGCAAAATTATAGTCAACTAGATAAAGAGGCGTTGGCTATCATATTTGCAATAAAAAAGTTTCACCAATATTTGTATGGTCGACAGTTTAAAATCTTTACCGATCATAAACCGCTGTTGGGATTATTAGCAAAAAATAAAACTGCACCTGATCATCTAAGCCCTAGAATGTTACGTTGGGTTAATCTGTTGTCAGGCTATGATTTTGATCTAAATTTCAAAAAAGGAAAGATCATTAAACACGCAGACGCACTGTCAAGAATGCCCATTAAAGCTGAACTACAAAAAGATGACCAAACTATTAACTATATCGATAATTGGAACAACGAATTAATAAACAGTGAAAATGTAGCTAATTGGACTAAAGCTGACAATGGATATAAGCACTTAAGTAAATGGATCAGCAAAGGCTGGCCACAAAGTCGGCCCGAGAGACTACATAAAACTTTATGGGACGTAAGACAAAGATTGTCCATAAACAAGGGATGTATTTTAATGGATGATAGAGTGTTGATACCGAGCAGTGGGCGGAATAAGATTCTTCACTTAATTCATCAAGGTCATCCTGGGATAGTGCGGGCCAAAGCTCTGGCTCGTAGTTACATATGGTGGCCCGCAATAAATATTGATATAGAGAAATATGTGAAATCATGTGAGACGTCGAGAAGAATTAGTGCAAACCGGAAGTACAGCAGCACCGCGCATTCCCAAATGCGAAGAGAATTCCGACGATCAAGAAACTGAAGGAGCCAACAAAACACCAGTAGAAGAGAAATACGACAATCAAGAGACTAACAAAACGCCATTAGAAGAGAAAACATCTCCACGCAGATCTTCGAGAACAAGAAAAGAACCCGCTTACTTAAAAGACTATGTAAGACTTCAGAAACCATAATTTCTGAAGTGGTGGAGGTGCTATATACGTGTATAATAATGTTTTGTTAAAAGAAAATTATACGTATATAATAATTAATGTTTTATTAAAATAAGTTTTATTAAAAGAAATAGACAGGAATTTTGTAATTGAATTTGGTACGCTATTAAAGATAAGCGCTTCAGATCAGAAACTAATTAAGCAGCTAGATTAAAAGTGCTGATTACTAAAAGTAGACAATAGCTGAAAATTAATTGGTTTCTGAAACATTCCTTAACAAGAAAAAAGAAGGAACAAAAAATAACTAAGCAGCACTTGTAGCGGAGAACTCATTGAATGCACACGAAGGTCAAGAGTTTTAACTTAGCGACGGAACAAACTCAGTGAATTCCACCACTGAAGGTTAAAAAGTGGACCTAGGAACTTTGCAGGCCTCACCGGCCTATATTATGTTTTTTTGTGTACACAGCAGAAACAAAATAATTTTATATAGATTCTAACAGTAAGTCATAATTTTATAACAGTTATTACAAAAACAATATCATCACTAATAATTACAAATTCTTTTACTAAATTAACAATTATTTTAATTGAAATCCTAGTTTTTGACTGTAGATTATTGCTTTCCAGCTAATACTGTTATAGCATTTTAAAAATATATTTATATAAAAAGTTCCATTTAGTGTCAGAAAAAAAGTTGCACTTGGATGTATAAAAGTGACATGTAATAAATCAATTCAAAATTAATGACAGGATTGTATTAAGAATCAAAATAAAGCATCACATGATCATATGCTTACACATTCTGCTAATAAGAATACTAAATTCTCCATAGAGTAATCCACCAAGTGCAAGCCTTCGTAATCAATGGATACAGAAATGTTTGTGTATAAAATCTCTATCAAATGCTTACTCATCCAACATATTTCATCTGATGAAAATAGGCACTAGAGATTTTGATGTATTGATTATGAGGATATGCACTTGGTGGCTCTGCTCTATGGACAGTTTGGTGTTAAATGTGGTGAATAGGTATAACTATTTGGGAATCATCTTACGTAGGTAATCAGAGAAATTGCTTGGATGAATGGGAGAAAAAAATTGATTAATGAAGCAAAGAAACGAAGAGACAGATAAAGAAACTAACAGTGTTTTCATATAATAAATATGATGTAGCCAGAATTGTATGGGAGGGAGTGGCAATAGCAGGGTTAACATATCGTAACAATGTATTGTGTTAGTAAAAGGATGGTAGATTACTTACAAAAAGTACAAAGAGAAGTAGGAAGACATGCATTAGATGCAGATGTGTGGATGGCAAAGGAGACAATTCAAGAAGAAATGAGATGGTCAAGTTTTTATATGAGAGATACAAAAGTAAAATGAAAATGTTTGGTAGGTAGATTGCAGTTTATGAATAAGAGAAGAGCCAAAATAGTATTTAATTGGGTTATGAGTAAAGGGCAGACAACAAGATGGATGAGATAGATAGTAAGCTATGCAAAAGATTTGGATGAAGAATTTATATCAGAATACTTATACAAAAAGTGGGATGATTGCGTTAGGAGAATTGCTGAGTGTTATAATGGCAAGGATTGGGATAGAATAGATGCATTAATAAAAAATAGGGAGTTGGAGAGATGGTGAACTAGTATGGAGTATAAAAACAATTTAAATATATATATAGAAGTAAATGGAATATTGGGTGCAAATTAATTTATGATAATAGCAAGGAAAGTAGTTTATTGTTTAAGGCTCGAACAGGATCTTTAGCGACAAAGGAATATACACATAAATGGAAAAATGTGGGTGATTTAGCCTGCAAGTTGTGTAAGGAAGACATAGAAAATATTAGGCATCTGTTAATTGAAAGTAAATGCCTGAAATCAGAAAAAATACAAATAATGAAGTTGTGAAAGAATAAATATAAATAATAAAGTGGGTTATTGTTTTTTATGCTGGGTTTGGGAAAAGATAAGGGGGATTTAGATATAAAGGTCATGGAGTTAACAAAGATTATGTTGTGGAAATGGGATGGAACTGGATAGTAAAGAATGTGGGAAAACTTATGGTGGTTAATGGAAAGGGAAGGTAAAGTGGCTAACAGGTTTCTCTGGGCATAATGGCTGAAAGATTCCTGACTCTGTATAGGGAGAAGTCATAGTGCATCACATAACATTATTCCTGTTAATCATAATAAAGACTACTATTATGTCAGTATCATAAATCATGGAAGTCAAAAAACATTTATATCACAAGTATCATCTAATGAAATTTCAAAAATTATGTGTTCATTCAGTAGAAAAACTGTACTTATTTCAGTTGATGAATAAAAGATGGCAATAATAAACAGACTTACATTCTTATTTTTTTTAATAAGTGTGTTCATTTTTATATAGATTATTTAATTTACTTCACCAAATAAATAAGTCTATTACCTTTATCATAAACTATAATAAAAAAACTGGATGACAATGTAATACAGTTTGAATGCCTGGCACAGTCGATTAATGATTACATTTTCCAATCAATCAATGAGATGTGGAAAATAAATCAGTGGTTAATAAAAAAAGACCTCTACATTGAATCATCACTCATAATGATCAATCATAAATAATAACTGGATTAATCATATAGTGTTACCTCAATCTATATCGAAAATATATAAAATTCAGTAATTTATAAAATCATGCTGAGACTAATGTAAACCTCAGCAGTATTTAATAGTCATTCACTTAAGATATTCTAGAATAATTTACAAATTAGAACCTAGAACGATAATAGTTTTATTATATATATATTGTAATGGTATGGAATGAGAAGGATTAACATGGGGAGATGGCAAACACATCATCATCATTGCCTTATAATCATGACTATAGAAGGAGCATGAGAAATCAGCAAAGAATAAAAGTAACTATAAATTCACCCAGTATTAAACAAAAGTAACAATAAAATCATTATGAACAACCAACAACAAAAATCATTAAACAATCTTGTGATTGGATTTGAAATGGGTCCATTATAGAGGCTAATTATCTAGCCACTGCCAAGCTTGAGGCAGATATACAACATAATTATGTGGATGGACATACTTAAGTGCTAATCCATCAGAATATAAAAATCAAATAATTCTGAGATATGAATCATCATCAATGCACTGGCTATATAGTACCATTAATGTACGGGGTAACTATAAACTTCTAATAAAAAATAAATAAAATGTAGGGCATGGACGTTAGAGGATATACCTTTGTGTGATCCAGGGTAATCATCTGAATGTCCAAAACTTCAACATACACCCTCACATCTATATAAACCAACCGTTATGCTCTAATATAACTCAATAATCAAGAAACCTAGGGAAGGTGATTGCAAACAAGAGAAAATAACCAACATATAATATTTTAAAACTATTTTAATATGAAATAAATTCACTGGAATAATTTAAAACAATAATAAATAAATTTCACAGAAGCAACTCCATACCATAGTGCCACTCAGTGCAAACAGAGTAATCAATGGATGCAGGAAGGTTTGTGCATAAAATCCTTATCTAGTGCCTACTCATCCAATATCTCCAGACTAATTTCTAGCTTGTGGCTTTCATCAGTGAGGAGTCTTGGATCTGAGAGCACTGCATCTAGATCTTAGGATTTAATGCAACCCTCCAGCAGCCACTTTTTACTTTTTTAGCTAGTTATAAAGCTTTGAGTCCAAAATGAAAACACAGTAATGTTGTCAAGCAAAGCTCATTAGCTTATATAACTGTCAGTTCAGCATCCATATATATTGGTGTCTTTTGTTCTTTAATAACCAGTCACCATAATCCTATTGGGAAGGATTGGTATTAAACCATCAAACATTACATGATCACCATTCTTTATGCTTATAGAAGCTGTTTTTCACAGAGGCAAAACTCTCCATACAGTAACGCCACTCAGTGCAAGCCAGAGTAATCAATGGATCCAAGGCTCCTCACTGATGAAAGTCACAAGGTAGAAACTAGTCTGGGGATATTTGATGAGTAGACACTAGATAGGGATTGCATCCATTGATTACTCTGACTTATACTGAGTAGTGCTATTGTATGGAGAGTTTTGCCTCTGTGAAAAACAGCTTGGGTAAACATAAAGAATGGTGATCATATGATGAATAAAAAAATTTATTAATTAGAAACAATAACAGTAAAATGAAATTAAAGGTCTGTTAAGTATGATATAAATATAAATGCATCATTCTGATTATGATTAAAAATAATACAAAAAAAAAATATGCTATCACATTGTAATTTACAAATATTTCAATTACATAAAACACACTAATATAAGCACAGACATGCTTGTATAATAATATAAAATTAGCATACTCGAATTGTCATAAACTAATAAAAAAAATCAATTCATTTTAATAATACATAATGATTTGACATATATGGCTATCCATTCAAATGTGTGCACACACTAGCATTTATATCGTAGAACATTTCATTTATCAAAAAATAAATTTATTAAATCCATATTATATTTTTAGAAGACAATTAATTCGATGTTGAAAATATACATAAAATGTACACATAATGCCTATCCTAATTTAAAGTGAATAGGCGAAACAAATTTTAAATATTATCTTTTTATCAATCAAAGTCATTAATATATTACTTTTAACTGTAAGCAAGTTTTTTTTTTTTTTTACAAAAAACATTATCCTTAGGTATAGTTTGGAAAGTTCTTTTAAAACTCAGACTTGTTTTTTCATGTCCAATATTTAAAAAAGATTTTTGAAGTTTCCTTTTCTAATTCAAAAATAAAATAAAAACAAGAATCAATCCTCTGGAGATAAACAGGTCATTTACTCTTTTTTTCTTTAGATAGATAATTTAGCCAAAACTTATTTATTTTTAAAACTTATACATTAAAGATTTTAACTGTAAAGTTAAGTGTTTAAAATAATGTCATTTTCAAGATATATTTTACTCACTAACTAATATCTGTATGCACTTTATATGTACAATGCAATAACTTTGTCCTTCTTTGCATATAGATAAAACAGCATATGTAAAAAATCATAGCATGACAATCCTTCAGCAATCTGACTAACATTGGAATCTCTCAGTAAGCTGGTCCATTATAATCATGTCTGTAATAGAGTAATATATGGTCTTATTGACATTTTCAGAAAAGATACTAAAGCAGGTAACTATTGGCATTCAGTCAGCCTATTCAGTATCTATAATTTGATTGACTTCAGGCAGGCAAGCCAACTAGTACATGCATATGGACTATGAACCACAGAAAAGCAGGGTCTTACTTCCATGTGAATTCAAACTATTATAAAATTAGCAGCAGCGGGCTTGCATTCTACTTCTGCCTCCTCTTTATAACTTCATAATAATAATGATCCTTTTTTTCTTTCAAACCCAATTTTTATTGTTTATAGTGGAATTTGAAAACACAATAATTAACTAAGTTTTTTCTTTATCTTTTAACACACAAAAAAACAAATTAATGATTTTTTCAATTCCCATTAAACAAAACCAAATTTTTTATCTAAAAGTATCTTAATCCTCCAAATAAAGTTAAATTCAAAATTTTAAAATCAAAGATATTATACTAATTTTATCAAAAACTAAAAAAATATCTCAATCAAATTAAAAATAGATAGGGGAATTTTATAATTGCCATCTATTATAAAAAGAACAACAAGCTGGCTTTAATTTTTTTTTAATTATCAAAATCAGAGAACTAAGTACAACATTAAATCAATGTTTGTTTTTATGCTGGATTTAAAATCCAATAAATTTATAAATCAAAAAGTATTACTTAAACATTAATCTGTTATTGCAGTGCATATATTCCACAATAAATTGTTTGTATTCATTTTCACTTTTCCTTTAAACTTTGTATACATAAGCGCACACATACTACTATGTTGTTGTATACCATGAAATATAATTGTCTCATATTCTTCCTTGTGGGGAAAAAGAGAAATGAAACCCATCAGCAATATTTTACATGATATATATGTATAATCAAAACGAAGTTAATATCTCAAACCATATACTCATCACTTTTTCTAGAGATTCAACAGGCATCTGACGGTCAAAAAATGCACATTGACCTGAAATCCTGAGATATATAAAGTAATCAGCCATTGGACTGTAAGTACGCAATGCAGCATGAACATCAACACAGATACATCAATTTAGACACTATAAGCTACTTACAACCCAAAGTTAAAATAATAATGCAAAAATCTTTGCAAAGCCCTGCTCCTTTGAGTCTTAGGGGCTGTAAATATAAAAGTCTGCTTCTTTTCTTGGAGACTTAGAGGCTGGGGATCATGTCAAAACTACATTAACTGAATCATGACAAACAACAGAAAACATGAAATCCTGAAAGTGGGTTGGAGCAATGACGGAAAATAAGCACTCCTTGGAGTTGCATAAAAACATTGTATCCTCAAACCAATGATAAAACCTTCCATCCATCATCAAAACTGAAAGTACAGCTAAACAAATTCCTACAGTCAAAAACTCAATCCAATCTCCAAAAATCATATTTTGCTTTTCAGTTCAATTTTAAATACAGACACAAATGTACATTAACATCACTATTTTATAACTTATAATCAAATTATAACTTAATCATCATCTATACTCTTGACATATTTCACAGTAATACATTTTAAAATTAATTCTGCATCAAAATACAGTTTTGTTTTTCATGGATATTTCTGAGGTTCAAGTTATGTTGTCACGGATGACCAGAATCTGATCATCATTAGCCACAGTTGTGTCACCATTTGTAATACTACAAAACAAAAAAGGGGTAGATATGGGCAAGATAAGAAACCATCATCATCCCCATAAAATAACTAATCAAATTAAATTTAAAAGGAATGAGCATCAGAAATCAGCAAAGAATAAAACTGTAAGTTCACCCAAAGTAATAATAAAATCATTCAGCATTATGAATCAACAGTCAACCTTGTGACTGAATATGAAAGGGATTTATTATAGACAAACTAATAATCAAGTCACTGCCGAGCTTAAGGCAGAAATACAATACAATTATTTGAATACACATACTCAAGTGCTAATCTATCAGAATATTTAAAAAAATCAAATGATCTGGAGATGAAACTTATTTTTATTCTTTGCTGATCTCTCATACTCATTCCTTTTATATTTAATTTGATTAGTTATTTTATGGGGATGATGATGTGATTTCCATCTTCCCATGTTCAACCCATTTCATTCCATACCATTACAATATATATTTCATATTGATTTCTAGAGCAATATGAAGAGTGATTACTTTTATTTTCTTTATATATCAATAAAATAAATTATTATGCAATCATTCCTGATTAAACCCATATGAGTGATCAGTAACTTGTATCGTTTATTGACGTACAATCTGACATATCTCTATCAGCCATTCAAGTTATGTACTTTAAAAAAGGATAATAGATCATTTCATATTACTGATGGCAATCTAAATATTGTGATTTAGAGTGATTAGGTCATCACAGTCACTATTACTATGTACACTGCCATGATAAACCAGAAATCAAAATCAATATTACTATTTCAAATATACACAAATGTTTATATTTTTTCACTCTTTATACATTTCCTGAATACTATCAAAGTTAATATTATTTAAATATAAACATGTATATGTAAATGACTATTTCATAGGTATATTATTTCTAGAAGCAAAGATGTGGTAAACATAGCAAAACATGTGTGAGATGAAGAATGAAACATGATATTGAATAGAAATAAGATTACATGCATTTCAACACAAATATGGGCCACAATTACATCCCTCTAGCTTATGATTAGATTAGTGATAAAGATTTTTATTTAATTAAAAAAAAGTGACCCTGTCACTTCAGTAAAATAAGGTAAGCTATTCTCAAGCCAACATGTGCTAATTGATATTTTTAAAAAAAAATACTTTATTCATATATAATTAATATATGAGTATATAAATTATTATAATTGTCTTAAATAAATAATAACCCACATTTTTTATTCAATCACCTTCCAAATACTAATAATCTACCAATAATCTCATACTTTTGGTTACTTATTATCTTTAATTTGGTGTCAGATATCTATACATAAATCATAATTATTATTCTTTAGAAGCATAAAGATATAATAATTCATAACTATGAACTTTTTCATTAAATTGGAAGATAATAATGTTATTAGAATTATGAAAGTATCATGAAATATATATCATAGAATATTTGCCTAAATATTTGTGATGATTATATATTAGATGTAATAATATGTTGAACTATTACCATCATCTATTAGTAAATGTCGATGTATAGAAAATTTTAAACTTTAAACTTTTCAAATACAAATAACTTGTTAGTAATAACACACAAATAGACAATACAAGTTAGTAATTACATTTACTAATAGATGATGGAAATAGTCCAACATATTATCACTACATCACAGACACTCTCTCTAAGTGACTAATGTATATGGTTCTTGTAAATCTAACATAAACTGTTAGTATGTAATTAATTTTACTATTTATAGTGTTAATGTAATCCCACTATTTATCAAGTGAAGTAAACTGAATTTTAAAAATAAAGACTTACTTTCCAGATGAGGCAGGTCATCACAATATAGTGCTTCACCAGTAGCTTGTTTTTCTGCTGACAGATGGCTGATAGGTGAGCCAATAATGTTTTCAGTTGATTTTAAAAATTCCATTTGCTAAAACAAATAATAAGACTGAAAAGTCATAATAAAACTCAATATAATAAAACTCTTATTCAAAATGATCAAGAGTTGAAATTTATTTATTTATTTATTTTATTTATATCTTCCATACAATTTGAAATATACAAACCATCTAAAAATATTAATTCTAATATTTTCATGGATAAATGATGACTTCATATTATTATTATTGTCAGGATATTCCATGTAGCAAAATAGCTAAATAGCTGACATTTCAATATAATAACATGTATCTTCCTCAGAGCGTCATATGAAGTCATCTAAAAATAATATACATATATATATTATACCAGTCACCACCTTCTCTTCTAACTTCTCATTCCATCAATAGGGGCATAAATGCAAATCGGGATAAACAATAATTAAACTCTCTTCCCTTCTCATATGGATTTATTTTAAGTTCATTATCAAAATATATATTCCCCAATTCTCTAATTCATACAATAAGAAGACCAAACTAATGTTACTTAGCTATATTTCCTGGACATCTTGTGTGTAAAAATCCTTATATTGAAACCTAATTTGGTACTTACATAGTATGCTTTGTTGGAAGCTTGCTATTCATTTTTATTTTAAATAATCTGTTTTCAGGGACTTCCAACGCCTGGTATAAAGAATAGGGCTGACTCTAAATTATTCTATTCAATATTTACTTTTTTTTTATTTATTAAAATAATAAAGAAACACAAAAATCGAAAGGATTGTAATTAAAAAAATTTTAATGTAAGTGCAGCAAAAAAATAAAACATTATTAAACAAACTATAACAAATGTGGTTATTCATATCAGCAAACAGACATCATATTAAAAGTAACATCACGTTATATATGACTTGCTTTTTTAATTATTATAATCTTACCTTCAAGGCTTTGGCTATGCTGAGGCTATTAGAATATGGTAGATCTGAATTTAATTCAGTCCCATATAGCTATTTAAGTTAGATAGCTGGATTTAAAGACATTTTCATGTCCGAAAATTTCAGAGTTTCTTCTTAAATATACATATGAAATAAGTGCTGGTTTTTTTGAGTTGATATTTAAGGTCTAGTGTCCGAATATTCTAGCTCTCCACTGACGTGAGCCATAAGCTCGAAACCAGTTGGTCTGGAGATGAGAGTGTTCTGGGTAGAGATTTTAAATATTTTCTCATACCGCACTTAGTAATTAAGAGCTTGTTTGAGCTATTGGTACGCTCTCTGTGTGCATTTTCGTAACTACAAGCTTATTAAAAGTAACGTCACATTATATATGACTTGCTTTTTTAATTATTACAACATAATGTTTAAATTTTTACCTGTGGCTAATATCATTTTTATAACATTCATTAACTAAAAGTATCATTATTTTTTTAACATTCCTTTTTTGCTTCATCATTTTTGAAGTATGATTTAAATTTGGAATATTCTATCAACAGAACAAGATACAGTGAAAAATTTCAAAATTATGGGATACTGCCTGACTGAAAGGTGATGTCAACATGAATAAATTTGTTATAATTTGTTTAATCTTGTTTTAATTGTACTTTCTTTACTGCATTTGCATTAAAAAACTTTTTACTTACAAGTCGTTGAACTTTGTGTTTATTTATCATTTTAATAAATAAAACAAAAAGTAAATATTAAATACAATAAGTTAACATCAGCCATATTATTTGTACCATATGTTGGAAGCATTTGAAAATGGATTATTTAAAATAAAAACTGGGGTTTTTTTTTATTCTGTTTAAAACTTCTCTATTATTCTGCAAACTTTCCACCAAAAAAACACTTGGTACCATACAGGAATCAAACAAACAATGAAACTCCCCGGCCAGCACTTCTTTCTTCATTTTCTATCTATATATCTTTATCTTTTCTTTTTTTTTTAAGTGTAAAAAGTTCTTTTATATTTTCGTTACATAAAAGAAATTGTTGACTCACCACTCAGATGGTAATTTTTATTATTTCTTTTTATCTTTTACAAAAAGTAAGTAAAAATTCTAAAAATCCTAAAATAGTCTTGAATTATAAAAGTTTCAATGAAAAAAAAATATTTTGCCTCTCTTTAATATAAAACTAAAACTCCCCAAAATTTATAAGATTACAAATAAAAAAAAATCTTAAGAATGATAACATTCTTAATCAATCTCTTATAAGATTTACATCTATTTATCACTACTCTCTTTCCCTTCTTTTCATTACCAGGATTTCATCATTAATTACATACCAAATACCAATTAACAAAATTCTTATGTAATTATGGATATTACAAGATCAATGAAATTCTTTTCTTAATTTCAAAGCATACAATAATTAACATTCTTTAAATATTTTATTTTTACCCCAAAAATAACTCTTAATCTTACAAAATTTTTATATGACAACAAAATAAAATAAAATAGTAAGCTGTAAATATAATTTATATCATTCCTATGTCCACACAAATATCTGTCAAAACTTTTTCCATTCTTTATCTATTTTATGTTTTACCTTATCTAAAGTAATTTAAATCTTTATAAAGTGGTTTGAATCTTAATCCCCATCACAAAATATATATAATTAGATTTTGAATTACAAGTGTTAAATTACCTCAACCCATAACTTTGACGCCATTCACTTTAGATAAATATAATAATGACTATTATTAATCATTTACTAATCTAGAGATTATCTTTAGCACAGATATAAATAGTCATTCTTCAGAATACAGCAATATCCAAAATGTATATCATAATATTTTAAATTTTTAAGCACAGCACCCATTATCATAAAAACAAATATTTTTTGTAAACTACTAACGCAAAACAAAAATAACATCTTATTGTGCTACAATCATTTTTAAAATGAATTTGCCTTTTTTTTTTTGTATGGTTGGCTAAGTATATTATTTTATATAAACATTTTATAATGAACACAATACCATCCTCTATCAAGATAATTGCAAATGATATCTGACTGAAATGTGAATATAACTTGCATATTAACAAGCAATATATCTTCTACCTGTGAAAATCTTTAATACAAATATATATATAATTAAAAAAAGACTTGTGGTATAATGTTATTTTCAGTATCATGTAAACAAATTTTATTGTAATAGGATATTGCTATAAAAAAATAATTGAATTTCATCATAGCAGCATAGCATTGTTAAAATAATATTTAAAATGTCTCACCAATTCCATAATGTCACACTTACTGGAATATTATAAACTGTTTTAAAATGAACTCTTTCTTGCTTCTCAATTGCACTAAGATCTTGTGAATTTACTGGAAGCTGAAAAAAAAAATTTAGCCATTATAAGAAATGAAATAATGTTAAAAACGTTTACGATAAAGTAAAGTATTCTGTCAGATATTTAGAAGCTATTAAGTGAATATCTCTCTAGCCCCTACCTTTATAATATATAATACAAGATTTTACTTTTACAGAAAGTGCATAACTTGAAAAAAAGCAAAAACTAAAGATAGTGCCATTTTATTCTAAATTTGAAACTAATCCAAGACAGAATGCAACAAAAGATCAATGAAGATGAAAATTTTAAAAGGAAAAAAAAACAACTAAAAAGTGATATTATTAAGAGCATCATCATTACAAATAAAGAATATAGTAAACAGAAAAATCAGCAATAATAATTATGGCATAGCAACTATTGCTATGTATCAATTTAAGCAGTGCAAATACTTAAGAGAATGCTAACAAAAATTCACAACTTTATATATTAAAATGATTGTTAAAACAACAGCAGCAATTTTTCAACACACACTAATTTCAGGAAAAAATACAGTGATTAACTACAACACATAAAATAAACCAAAAGATGATAAATTATATTAAGTGCAATTCATATCAGACTACCAAGATGAAACAGTTAACAGAATTAAATAAGGAAAAAAAATCAGATAAATATAAAAGTTTTAAAAAAGGAAGGATGATAATAAAAATGCAGTATAGAGATAAATATACCACAAATAAATATATTTCAGCAATAAAAGTGGTGACATACAAAACGCAAACCATTCAGTTCTCTTTATGTTGGAAAAATCCCATATATTAGTTATTGATAAGGACCTCTTATAAACTCACTATTAAAGAGTATATATGGCAAATGTGATCAAACATAACTAAATAGAAGCAAATGAAAACTGAAAACATAGTAAAAAGAGATCCCTATACTGAAGAAATACAGGAATGAATAATAAAAAAACTATAATGCAAATTACAGGACGTTATGACAAGAGTATAGCCTTACTCCCGAAAATTAGCTCATATTTAGATATTGTTACAGAAGGAAGTCATAAAAAAGTTGTCCTATCTTTAAATATTATCAGAAATGTGGAAAGTGATTCCATTGTCAGACATGGCTAAGTAAGCTAGTCAGAAGAAAATTATTCATCTTTAAATATGATCAGATAAAAATTCATAAAAATATTGCTTTTTTCTTAATATGATTAGAAAAGTTTATTATCAAAAATTGTATTTCATCTACTATAAAAGGAGAGAATATGTGTTAAAATTTAAGAGGAAGAAAATATGTTAGATGACAAGAGAAAGGAATATAGTCAGAAAAGTTTAATGCATCATCTGAAGATGGAATTTATTAAGCTTGTATATTTATTCCAATTCTGTGACTACATAGTAATTATTTTATATAATGAATCTAAGCGATAAAAAAAAGTCACTATCCAATAGTTAGTGCAATTATGGTGGCTTATAAAATACCATAAATTTTTTTATTGTGACCAGCGAGTTAAATATTTTGAAAAAAACATTAAACTAATCATATTAAATATATGGACACCTGTTCAAATAATTCAACATCTTTGAACAAAGCAAGGGATATCTTACTATAGTAAAACTTTCAGGACTATTTATCCAACTGTTTGTCATATGTTCTTAAAAAATCAGATGCTAACAGATAATTGTTTGCTTATTTAAATGACAAATTTTTATTTCTAAAAATATGAGAAATTAAATTCTCATAATTTAAATAATCAATCTCAGAATAGCATGTATTTAATATTGATTGACTGATTCGTTCTTTCATTAGCAGCTATTCATAAACCAGTATGATCTTTCTAACTATAGAACAAAAACAAAAATAAAGAGGAAGACAGAAAATGCAATTAAAAGATAAAAAGCATGATGTACAAATATATACTGTCATGACTAGTATAGAAGATTACTGAGGGCATGAGAGACTCATGATGACTAGGTGTTACACACACTCAAAGTGATTGAAGACAATAAGAAAACAAAACAAAAAAAAGAAACAAAAGAGAAAAGATATAAGTATCTGACTTTAACTTCATGAATATGAATACAATTTAAAACATTAATAGCTTTCATCCAGACTGAAATCAAAACCAGAGTCTCAAAATCTCACCAGAATTGCTACTTCCTGAAAAACAAATTTGGCTTGCAAGTTGATATTAAGGCTTTAATCATTAGATTTTTATATTTCATTGCTTATTTTTTCAGACTTAGCAATTGTGAAAAACATCCATTAATATATTAATTATCTTTATTACATGATTGCAAAGTTTTTCTTATTAAAATCATTTTTACATGTTTTTAGAAAAATTCAAACATTAACTTTTACACAAGTTAATATACAACATAACATTTTGAATAGCATTACTTTTTCCTTTTCTTCTGATGTTGTTGGCTGATAAGTAACAATACTAACAAGGAATCAAATCTGGGACTTTTAGATTTGTAAATATTAAATTTAAAAAAACGCTTTAACCAATAAGACTATTCTGTCAAAGGCCAATAATACCTCTCAAAATGTTGTGTTATATACTATCCTATAAGCTAAAACTAACAGTTGAATGTGTTTGAAAAGTTTAAATTAGAATTTTTCTAAAAACTCTTAACAATTAATATTACATGATGGAAATAATAACCATCATCACAAATTTTCAGACAAACTGATTAATGTTTGTGTCTTCTGAATATAAACAACTAAGACATAAATCAATTACTTAACAAAAATACGCATCATATTATGGAACTAGGATTATTACTTGCTTTACTAAAAAGATCTTCCATAAATTATCAAAAAGATTATATTCATGGAAAAGTAAGATTGTATTTAAGGGAAAGACAATCTGAGTATAAAACTTAGAAAAAAATTTGAAAATAAAATAGAATTATGTTCTTTTATTTGCACAATTAGATTATAAAATAGATTGTTCTTACAGTAATCATTAGATACCAGACTTGTTTCTTTATCTTTTCAGTATAAATATGTTGATTAAAGTAACTCAGATGCAAAGGCAAGTTAGTGGATTCATGTCTTTACTAATGTAATAAGGAAATAGATTTATTCATTGCTTAGTCTTCTAAATAAGAACTTTAGTCATGTGGAAAAGACTTGCAACAATGTAATGGGCCTCCAAATATCTATCAACTTCTGTATAATTTTGACTTATATTTGTGCCTTTGATGCATTAACAGGATATTATAAATATACTAATGGTGTGTCCAGCGGCACTCTATTGCTCGCTGGAATGCAAAATCAATAACACAAATATTATATAATAATTAAAGAGGCAGCTCAGCAAGTAAATTTAAATAACAGAATTTATTTGCAGTATTATATATGAGTTAATCACTCTTGTTTAATATATACATAAATATGACTATTAGACACATCCTATATAATTATATAAATAAGGGCCCGAATGCATAACAAATAATAATGAGATCGATACGACCTGTTACATAGTCCCTAGGTTTACTTTGGCACTTCCGGAGGTAAACCTCTCTGCAAGGCTAAGTGAAGGAAGGAGCTGACTGGAGCACCCGAGGAAATGGCACATCTGCCTTTCAAGAACTTCACTTAGCAAGTGTACTGGTCTCAGTTCAATTCTAGATTCATTACTACTCACTCCTTAACTTTAGAGTAGCCTCCCTTGATTGGCCATCCTCTGTCCACGTGGTGGTCATCTCTTTAGTTCCTGTTCGATCCCTGATTAGATAATGCCATGACTTTAGAATTGTCTATTTTAAGCAATGGCTTGATAAATTACTTTATTTTTTCTCCTTAATTAAACTATTTAATAAGTCTACTGCTTTATCATATTGTGAATGCCCCTGGCATCCACGCCCATACTTTTAGTTCAGCGTTAATATATCATTTATTTCTACATTTATAATTATTATTAGTTATACGTATTTTGTGTATACATACATATACACACACATTTAGCAATTTATAAAATATTTTGTGAAAATATTATGTAAATTATTCTGTAAAACCTTTATTTAAATAATAAACTTATAAATCCTGAAATATTTGCTTTTTATATAATATGAAAAACAGTATAAGTCCTATGCTAAAATTAAATAAAATATTAGATTTTTTTATGGCTTCATTAATTACATAGACATCAAATAATACATGTAAAAAACTAGGAAAGATATGAAATCAGCATAATACAGACAGACATATTGAAATATCTGTGATGTTGCTGATAGAACTTTTTTAATAAGATATATGCTTCATAAGCATATTGACGCAATTATTAATAAAATTTATTCTTAACCAGACATTACTGAAATTTCAAATGAGTATATAATATCAGGCTTAATGTGTCCTTTTCACTTCAGCAACAACTTATGATAATGTATACATATTGTTTTTAATAATCTAAACATGGGTATGTATAAATTTCTAGTTATGCAACATTATAAAAATATATCACATCATTCAAAGTCTAATAAAAATTCATCTTAATAGAATGAAAAAAAAAATCATCTTTTTTATTCATTAAAGGCAAATTTTATTTCATTATCATACAATTAAAAATTCAATTATTAATAGTACAAAAAAGGTGAAAATATGCTTCTTTCAATTATAAGAAGTATTATAAACTTTATTAATTACAATCTGTTAATTACAGAACATCCATTACTTTAAATACTATTCAAAATACATTGCAAATAATATACTTTTACAAAACTATTTTCAATGCAGTAAAGTTCTGAAATTACAATTATTTAAAAGATGTACTTTATATAGCAATAAAATCTTTTTTTTTTTAAATTGCACTAAATTTTATAAAATGTATTGCTTATGTATATCACAACTGTGTATATACTTTTTAAGTTTTTAATCTGTGATATAAGGGATCAAAGTTAATATGTAAAAAGCAACTAATACAAAGAACTGTGAAACATACTAAATATATAAATCAGCATTAAAAAACAATTATTTAAAAAAAAAATCACCAAAGTTTTAAGTCAATTAACAGAACTTACCTTCAATTGTTGCTTTACGTAAATGTAAAATTTAAAAAAAAAACTTTCACATAATGTCATTTTATAATCACTAAAATGATCACTTGGTGGCATCACATCAGTATGAATTAAATGAAGAATACCTTCCAAAAGTTGAGAATTCCAAAGGCTAAAAAAAAATTGAAAAGATAATAAAGTTATATATATATAGTTCAAATATAGATATTTTTGACTTAAAAATATTAATACAATTACTTAGAACCGATTTTTTCCAAATGAACTTTAATCACAACTAATTTAAGATGGAGAGATCCATAGCAAATCTGAAGATCTTTGATAGAACAATCTTCATTGAATATGACTGATATACAAGCTTGAAGCAAAGCACTGTCTAGAATATTCCGCAAAGCCTGTTTGTACCAGCAAATGAACTGATTCTAAAACAACAAATGCAAGTTAAAATATGACAGAAAAACTTAAATCCAAAATAAAAATGGATTACCTTTATAGAATAGGGCACAATAACTGATGTGATAATTTCTTCAGGGTAAAGATTTATTGTAGGACCATCTTGATACAAATTCTTTATAAGAATTACTCTTGAACTACCTGTAAAATGAATATTTGCCTTGAATGTTATTTTAAACTTGTTTAAATTATTAATTATAAAAGAACTTCTTTTTCAACTATCTACCCTTTTGAATCTTTTTCTCCTTTTATTAAACTGGATTCCAAGAGATTGTAAAAGACCCAGAAAGAGACCACATGTGAGATGGATGGATGAAATAAGAAAATGTGCAGGGGTGTTGTGGAAAAGAGAAGCTAAAGATCGGAGAAGATGGATTAAACTTGGAGAGACCTTCATCCTGCAGTGGATTGATAATGGTTGATGATGATGATGATGATGATTAACTTTTACATTTAATTTATTTAATTTTTCTTTTAATGTTTTTCTTACTTTTTTTTCCATATCACAAATTTGAATTTAAAAAGTTATATATAAAAAATGATACACAAAAATTTTAAAAAAAAAGTTCAAACATATTACATATAATAAAATAATAATAGTCTTGTAATGCTCAGATATAAACTATGTCAAACTAACACCAGTTATAATTCTATGCTATTTTTTAATTATAGCATGCTATTGCAAAATTGTTCAATTTGCCTAAGAACATATCATATATGAATATTGTCTTAAATATTTTATTTAAAAAATCAAATGCTTACCAATTGTCATGATGAAATATATAATCTATCCTAAAGATGAAATATAAATTCATTAATAAAAAAGTTTGTTCCTCAAAATGAACAATATCTAAACTACAAATACTAAAATATTCAGAACATATAAAAAATACTTTCTCAAAAATGCATTACGAAAAATAAATATTTAAAGATTATGTAAAGAAAATCTCTGAAAAATCTTGTCTTATAATGCTTCGTAGATAATTTTTTTACACAAAAACTTTCCCATACACTTTTATAATTAGAACAAATATAGTTGTCTAAATTAAATGAATTATAATTTTTTTATTTCACTATTATAATTTTGACCAATTTTGTTGTTGGAAAATCTAAGTATATAAAAATTAGAATTTATTGTGATATTTAACATTCTTAATCACACATATGTACACAGATACATATTCTTATGAGAAATATATTTTTAAACAATAAATGAATATATTCAAACGAATTATCAAGTCGCTAGTGTGAATAGCAGTATAGAAGGTAGTTGCAATATAACTATGACTGATACATTACTTCCTCTTTGATAAAGCAAGCTAGTAGCCAGAAACTAGTCCAGGTATCGGATTAGTAATATTATTTATTATTTGTTTACTTATCCTTACATAAATAACTCGAGAGTAGAATGAGGATGAATATATCAAAGCTGTCTAAGTAGATAATAAATCTAATAGAACAGTCATGTGATGTTTATTTTCATATAACAATAAATATATTTTTTTAAATATTTTATAAAATATGATACATTAATCAAGAAAAATAACTGTTTTTTAAGACCTATATATAAATACAAATGTATTGAATCATAAACAATATACAATGACTTATAAGGGACTTTAAACTAATAGACATTAAATGTCCTATATTTATGTTTTAAAAAACAAATAAAATATAATTTAAAAAATTGTATAATTTATGTTTTAATTTTTATAATATATATATGCAATTTTTAGATTCTAAAGAAAATTGTAAGAGAATGATATAACATTGACAAAACAATAAAAAAAAGCACTAAACTTATATCACATGAGAGCAATTTATTTGGATAATAACATTTAGCTAAAAAAAAAAAATTAGAAATAGAATTTTATTTTATTGAATATAAAATTTCAAAATATGACAAATATATATATATATATCAGTAAAAAAATATCTCAAATATGTAATGATTAGAGTTAACAAACATTCATGGCACTATAAATATATATAAAATGTTGACCGATTTTAATGATAAATATTTTAATATATGGAAATATCTGTTGTATTTTTCAGATTATGTCATAAACAGTAATTAATGAAAATACTGAATTGTAAACATTTTTTGCATTCAAATGCGTATGCTTTTAAATGTTATCTCTTGATGTTATATAGAGATTAAAGTGCTACAGTATTTATTTAGATTCAAAGAAAAAATGAATACTATAATACTTTAATTTCTATATAACATCAAGAGATCACATTTAAAAGTTTACACTTTTGAATGCTAAATGCATTTACAGTTCAGTATTTTCATTAATTACTATCTCTGATATCGGACGGTAATATTTATAATCTGAAAAATACAATAGATATTTCTACGTATTAAAATATTTATAAATGACATTTGTTGAAAATTATTAGTTTATAAATAAAGATATAACTAAAGAAAAATCAATTTTTATATCTGTCCAACATATATTATTAATGACAATGGTATGTTGGATAAATTTTCAGTAATCATCTCATTAAAAAATTAAAATAAAATCATATGCTAATAATTTATTTAGTGTTTTAATTATAACTTCTATTATTTCATACACATTATCTTTTGCAATGCTTGCCCAATCCACAGTGCAAATCAATTTCTGTTTTGATGAGTGGTAATCTTAATCTGCTTTTGACCCATTAATTAGCAATGAATTTTATATCATGCCTTTATATAAAATAACTTCATTAAACTGAGATTTCATTCAACATTAATGACTGCATTATCAGAATTTTTAAAGCTTCAGAAATGTAACTATTCATTTGAATTGTGTCATAATAATCTCTAATTATCTGTCTCATGATTTATCCATAGGCATTTTCCTCCTTAATTCTATTCAATTCACTTTTTTCTTTTCTTGCCTCTTTTTATGGTATCTTCAATCTCTTCCAGCACATCATTCAGAATTTATCATGCTAACTCTATTACCCTTTCATAATTTTCTCAAAATTTAATCTTTCCATATTTGTAATCTTATCTTTTCAGCTTTTTTCCCTTCCAAATCCATATCTAAAAAATCTTTAAATCCCCCCCCCTCCCAATCTTATTTTTTCATAGAGTAATTGGCTACATTTCTATTCCATACAAAACTAATATACTTTTGTATAAAATATTTAATAAACCATGTTCTATCATTTAATGTCCATGAACCAAAAATCATTTCCTACCATTGATAAAACTGTTTAGTTACATAAAAAAAAATCACTCTAATTGTTTTATCACTACTATTTATCTTTCTTTCCAAATATTTTAAAGCATTAATAATCTACTCCACTGCTTATTCTTATTTTTTCCTTATTTCTAATTACTTTCACTACTTTACTTTTATTTGTATTTAATCTCATCCTGAATATGTATTTGACAAAGAGAGTATTAAAATGCTAGGATATAATAATAAAAGAAGAGATAGAAAAATAAAAGCAATATCAATTAAGAGGATAAGGCCTAGTTTAAATAGGGATAGGGGACTAAGAACCTTGTATTGGTAGGTTTAGTATTGGATTTATAGGGTTATTAGTAATTAAAAATAAGTGTATATATACATAAGTATAAGGTGTAAATATGTATGTATATGGGTAGGGAAATATTGTATACGAAATTAAAATAAGTTTTGAAAATGATATTGGTGTTATAGCATGATTATTGTTGTTATTGATTAATAATAATGGTAATGGTAATAATAATAGTAAAAAAAAGAAAGTAGGTTAAAAGTTATAATATATGGATATAAAAATATTATGTATTAGATAATAATTAAACAAGATAGATAGTAAGAAAAAATGAAAGGAAGATTAAAGAATAAACATTAATATAAACAATAGTAATAATAAATAATAAAATGGTAATGCTTAAAAGGATTTTGTAAAAAAATTTGTTAAAAATTTTTTGTAAAAACTAAAAGTAAAAATAAAATAGTTTAAAAGGTAATATAAAAATGGTATATTGGATAGGTTTGTATTATAGATATGAAAGTAAAAAGGTATTATGTATTAGATAATATTTAAACAAGATAGATAGTAAAATAAAAAACTATAAGTAAAAATAAAATAGTTATTTCAAGGTAATATAAAAAATGGTGTATTGGATGTGTTTTGTATAGTTATATATCCAATTTATAAGTAAGTTGAGTATATATGTGGGTGGGTATATATAAATATATATGAGGATTGGTATATGCATGTATATGTGTTATGAGTATGGGTGTATTTACGAGTAGATTTTAAAGGATATAAGTATATCTTTGGATATCCATAAATGTATATATATACATGTAGGTAGGGAATTTTTAATTTTTTTATTTTTTAGTTTTTAATTTTTTTTATTTTTTATTCCTTAATCTTTAATATTTTATATAGGTTTTATATATTATTTTTTACTTATTTATATGTCCAGAGGTGATGTGAAGATGTATATATCTATATATAGAGGATGTATGGATATTAGATATTCATATGTATGTTTATATGTGAAATGATGGTTAAGTAGTTGTATTTATAATATTTGAATAAGGTTAATATATATAATTGGGAAAGTTGGAAGTTTAAAATAGAATTATAAGTTTTATAAAATTGATAACAGAGGGAGCTGTTTTAAATGAATAAACAAAATAGGAAATTTTGAAATAATCGTCATTTTAATTAAAGCAGAGAAGAAGATAGAGGTAAATTAGTATTAAAAAAATATATTATTTAGTGATATAGAGATAAAAGTTTAAAAATTAAATTTAAGATAGTAAAGTAAAAGATGCTATATATTAGATATTTAAAAGATAGATAATAAGACGATGAAAGAATAATTATAAAATAATATTAATAAAGAATAATATTTAAAAGGATTTTTAAAAATAAAAAAGTAAAAAAAAATAGTTTCAAAAGGTAAAGAATTTTTTTTAAAAGGTCTATTGGATATGTTTTGTATTTTTTATATATGTAGGTAGAGTATACATATGGATGTGTATCTATAAAGGTATATGAGGATTGTATATATGTCTATGGGTTTATGTATATCTGTGTGTATGTGTATGTTTAAAATAGGTATGTGAATATATTGCATATGCATATGTATATATAGATGTAGGTATGGATTATACATATATCTAGGGGTGATGAAGATTTATATGTATATGTATGAAGGGAATATATGTGTATATTTTAATATATATATATTTTATATATGTGTAAAATGATGGTGATGTATTTTATATATATATGTGAAGTGATAGATATATATTTATATTATTCAAATCTTGTAGCTCTGATGAAGACTGCTGGACAGTCGAAACTGTAAGGAAAATAAAGAAGTTTTTAAGAAAAATTGTTGCATTAAAGTGTATATGGAAAAAGTGTTATAAGTAATATATATGATAATATTTTATATGCTATGTTAATGTAACATAAAATTTTAAGTCAACTTCATAATATGCAAATGCTGTCATATCATCTGCAAACCTGGTATATATCATTCTCCTAATTCTAGTCATCAAAACAATTTATCAAAATATATGCTATAAAACACAGAAGACAAATAACATCTCTACTTTATAAGTTTTGCCAAAAATGAAAAAGAGATAAGTTAAAATACTTTCTTATGCAAATTGCTGTTCACAGAAATAGATTTTCCATTAACGCATATGTGTGATTTTCCCTGCTCATGAACACAGCTGACATCTTTTAAACAATATTTATTTTCATAAGAAAGCAACTTTCCACGAGAAAAAAAAATTACCAAATACTTACTACTGGAGCAGATGGTAACCTTGCCTCCAAGAGCTCCTAAAATAACTGACAAATCTCCTTCCACACTGCTTAATCCACTGGCAATTGTCTGCAAATATATAATACAAAGTAAGGATTATATTTAGAATATAACTATATAGTCATGTTTTTGAAATAAATATTTTAAAATCAATTTAACAAATAAATATTGAAATTAAAAGGGATTTTTGTAGAATCAAAAATAAAAACAAACAAATCCATAAAGATGTACAAAAAGTAATGAAACAAATTAATATGAAAAGACAGATAACACAATGAAGTTCTATATAACAATAACTAATAAGAATATCCCAGAAGGTTCTAAATATGTATAAAGCTCAGCAAGCAAAGCTGATTGGTCCAAGTTATTAAATATAAATGAATCTACAATATAACTAAATACATTTGTTTAGTTTGTTGGGTTTTTTTCAATAAATATTTAAGAATTCTGTTGTATTTTTCTCACTGGAGTTTTAAAAGATTTGTTCTCTTAGACAAATCAATTAAATTTCATTGGGGAAGAAGTAAACATTCTTTAAAAATGAACAAAGAATAGAAATTTAGTATTCATAGCATAAGCATGGTAAAAATTAGACTTAGCGTAATAGTTTTATTCGAAGTAATATATGTTTTATATGTTAAATGATTATCATTTCCATCATGTACATGTAAGATATGTATTTTTGGTTAGTTTCTTGTGACATACCTTATCATTTTATAGTCATGTGTATTACATATTTTCATACAGAATTATGTGATTCATCATTTTATTCAGAAGAATGTGATACTTCTAAAATTATGACTCACCATTATCTTATATTGATCAAGTTGTTAAATGCAAATAAAGTTCACACTTATGAAAAATAATAATAACTTCAAAAAATATATAAGTGAGATATTGTCCTTGAAAGTGTTTGTTGGAATGTAAGATTAAATCATCAGATTTTCACACTTTTGTCTATCAGCTTTAATAAGCATATTGTTTATCAACAACGTTTTGTGTAGCTCTTATTTTTCCACCAGATTGAAAATGGAATAGCTGTGTATATTATATCCTATACTCTAGCATTCAAAATATATAAGTAAAACTTTTAAGATGAAATAATAATGGTATTCAAAAATCTTATTATTATTTTAATTTTGTAAAAATAGACAAAACTGCCTGAAATAATCCACTATACACCAAAACCCTCTCTGATATCCTAATACAAAGGAGCATATTTAATAGGTTAATAACTGAAGACTATGTTTAACATAAACTGATTAAATATCCTTTATCAAGAAATAATTGAATAACCAGCTATATTGGGTAGGACTGATAAGCTAAAAAAAAATTTGTAAACATATTTGGATATCGTTAGCTATCTGAAAAAATTTCCAAAAAAAATTGTGCGTAGTAGTGAATATATTTATGTGTCATGCTTAAGAACTAAAGTTAAAATTCACAGGGAAATTAGAATATTTTTTCTGAAGTATATATGTATGATTTTAAATACCATGTCAAGGATGCTTAGTCTCATCACAACATCTGAAATTAATTCCACTTCTCTTGTTTTTTTAAGTATCAAATTTTAAATTTGTTTGTCCTACCACAAGTTCAATATCCTCTCACTTTACAACTATCCATATGATTCCAGATGTAATTAACTAAATATAAATTTTAGTTTACTGTCTAAAATTAATTAAAAGATAATAGCTATTGTAAGAAAACCATCTTTTTTATGTTGTGGCCCAATAAATAATTTATAAAATCTACTGCATTTAAATTTATTAATTATTATTCCTAACAATCAATAATACGTTGATGGTGAAACTTCTCTATATAATAATTTATGTAGGCTTAGCGCTTTCAGAGTTTTTTTGTTACTTCATAATCATATCCCCTTTAGATTATTATATAAGTTTCACCACAATGCATCAGCGTATTATTAATTATAAAGTAAGTGTGAAATAAAATATTTATTCCTAACAATATATAATATGATTTGCTCTGCTTACATTGAACATCTGCATTAAAAATAAATTTCACTGCACACATGTTAGTACTAGAAGAACTAAAAGGAAAATCTATTCTGTTCTTTCTATTTATTTTGAAAAAACTAGTCTATTTTTTAAAACTGAACATCTTATCATAGTACTCAGATTTTGAGAAGTGTAGTTATTTCATATTCGAAATCCATCAAAAGTTGTTGTTTTTTTTTTTACAATAAATATAAATTAAATAGATCATTCTTTAACTGAACCTTTTAACCATTATTATACAACTAGTTTTTGTAGCTACTATCTAATGTTTCCTTCTATATAGTTTAGTTTTCTTGTTTTAATTTTATTACAGATTTTTCTTGGTTTTTTAATATAATTTAATTCATCTATAGATGAGTTTAAATTAAAACTGTGGAAAGATGCCAAATAATAAATCTAATAGTAAATGGGTGTTATAATTATTTTATTTCATTTATGTATTACACATCATTTTATATAATTTCTTTAAGTTATTTTTCTATTTGCAAGCTTTTTTTGCAAGGAACTTCACAATGAAATAATAAAGCTCTTGTCAGTATAGGGAATTTACACTAATAGGAATAAATTTGTAAAAGTATTGTAAGGGTGACTTACAACCAACCAACACACCTGTCGTAATTTTTCCAACATTTTCAATCTGGTCAAATGATAATCAAACAATCGAGCTTACATATACATATATATACACTAAACAAACACCAACATCACCTTAAATAAACTGCTATGTTTTGTTTTTATTTTATTTTTTTTGAGAGATATATTTTTAATTTTTGCATCTTTAAAGTAGTAAAATTTATGTATATATACACAACCTAATCTCACTAATAATTAAATTAATAATTATTAACTGACTGGTGAGACTGACATAAATGAAGATTAAAATAAAAGAATAATGACCTGAGGTCAAAATAGTTACTAGATGATTGAATTTGGGAGATGGAAAACAATGCAAGAGATAAAAAAATATTTTAATAAACATATATATTTGTAACAATGAGTTTTTTTAAAAATAGGCACAAGCCAGTGCAAGAGGGTTTTTGATTTTAAAACAATTGAATAATCTGCACATAAAGAAAAAGTCTCTGAACAGTTATTAATATTTTTTTAAAAAAAATAAAATAAAATATATTAAGATGGATTCTGATATTCAATGCTAAAAAGAAACCTTCATTATCAGAATAAAAAAAGAAAATAGTTTCAGCTGTTTGCTTAAACAACAAATCGAAATGTAAAAATGATAAAAATATATTAATAGTTTAAACATATGCTAGAGAGCTTGAATAGATTTTTAAGAAAGTGAAGAGAAAGAAATTGGAAACTATTGGGGTTTGATCAAGTTCTCACATCCTTTTTTCAATACTTAAATGCCATTGAATAATTAACTACAATCATGAAAGGGAATTCTACAATGTGTACTGAGTAGATAAAATATATTGTGGGCAACCAATCCTCTATGCCATTATAAATGTGCGTGTGCAAAATATCTCTTGTAAGTATTGATGGATATCGATCTGCAGTGGCTTTGTTGCTGTGTGTTTGAAAGGAACAAATGGACAGTACTCAGGACTAATTAGTGTTGATTCAGCAAAGCCAATGGACAACTACGTCGCATATGGAGATTAATAGACTGTTAAATATAGACAATGCCTATTTTCCTCAAGAAGATTCTTTTTTTTATTGATTCTTTTTTTTTTATTTATTTATTATTTATTTTACTATTTGTAATTTTATGACTTGTGATTTTTTTTATTGAATTTCGTTTTTCAAATTTGATCACTGGCACTTCAGAAATGGAGCATGTATCTAAAATATATATAGCTGTATGATAGGAGGAAGGGAAGGAATCAAAATAAGTAAATAATTGTAATTGTTAATAAAGTTGAAAATTAAGCCAATAAACATCACATAACCACCTCTTATGCTTGTGTATAACTGTTGTTAAAACAGGCAAAACTCACTATATATATTTTTTGCCACACACAGCAAGCTAGCGTAATCAATGGATACCAGAAGGCTGTGCATAAAATCCCCATCTAGTGCCTACTCATCCAACATCCCCAGACTAGTTTCTGGCTTATGGCCTTCGTCGGTGAGGAGCCTTGGATCTGAGAGCACTGCACCTAGATCTTAGAATCTAATGCAACCCTCCAGCAACAACCTTTTATCTCCATTTAACTACAGAACTATGAGTCTTGAACTGAAAAGACCTTAATGTTTTCAATCCAAGCCCAATAGCTTATATAGTCATATGGGTCTGAACCCAGTTCAGTACCCATATGAAAATTCACAGATCCTTCCTGAAATTCGACACTGCTATACCAAAGTGATCTGAAGTAAGATCTTGACTTATTCTACATTAACTACAAACTTTAGAACAAACAGTTATATTTTTTTATTAATAGTTATTACTAAAAGCTAGCAATAATTTTTCTTTTTGTTTGTTTCTTTTGGATGTATGATTAATCACAATGAACAAATGGTTTATTCTTTTTCACTAATGTCAATTTCAGTAATCAGCCTAAAATAGCATACTCCAATAAATAAAATATAATTATAGTCAATACTATTAGCTAGATAGATTCAGAATTGGTATATGATTCAGAATTGGTATATTATTAATTTTCTTTTTTTACTGCTATATTTTTATTATTTGAAACCTTTAATTTCAATTTACTGTATATATCATTTTGAATTCGTTTTTTTTTTTTTTTGTTTATTACTTTGTAACTCAAGACTGCTTAGGTATGGATTCCTATCATGGGATTTGGAAAGGGAAATTTATTGTATTCTTAAAATGATAGAAAGCCATCTTTGCTGTCTCAACATTATAAATGTAAATATTATTCTATTGCATTATTTCTTGTTTCTTGTTTAATAAATGTCTAATAATTGTTGAAATCAATCTGATCTCTGCTTGGCCATCATCAGTATTATGCATTTACACTAATAATCTGCTTGACCATCATCAGTATTATGCATTTACACTAATTATCTTCTTGACCATCATCAGCATTATGCATTTACACTAATAATCTACTTGGTCATCATCATCATTATTATGTATTTATACCAATAGGTAAATTGATCATCAATACCATCCATGTACACTATTAAATAAATAGCTTGGTCTATAATCTCCACATATCACTAAATAATTTAATTAAATACACATATATTAATTATTCATACCCACAGACCATTCTTCATACATAAAAAGATGTATATAACATTTTAGTAGTAAAAGTATACTGGTTTTGCTTATATATAGGCACATTGGTTTAAAAATTAAGGAAGTTCATCCCTGAAGAGAGCTAACTGCATATTCTCCCTGGGTTCAAATTCTGGGAGCGAATGGAGCCTGAAAGGGGAATGTTATGAAAACGAACTAGTCTAAATTGCATCTAAATTTCTTCAGTGAATATAGAGCTAGCATGCTGAACGTAGATGTGATCTTGGACTAAGCATTTTGTCGCACTGTCACCAGCATCCTATCTGAAGACCCTGTGTCCGACGAAAGTAAGATGCATTACCTCTATTTCTCGGTGCATGCCTGGTTCCGTTACAGTATTAATATGTGAAAAACTTTTTATTACTAAAGAATTTATCATACTCCTTTAATACCATCATTAGAAATATAAAAAATTAGATTTGTAACTAATCTAATTTATTAATCTTTATATCTTTATCACTAAATCTATACCGAATAGTTCTTAAATCTTAACCTAAATTTAATACTTTTTTCACCATCTTTCACCAGGAATTTGCATGAAGGTCAAATGAATATTACATAGCATTAAATAATGTCATTGCAACCAAATTGCATTGCATCTTTTTGTTTTGTTTGTTATTTGCATGACATAAAAAATTAGGAACTAGTATGTATTCAACAATTATAAATCTTAATGTCAAACTGTGATTTATCTACTCACATATTTATTACTATATAATATAAATCCTGTGTATTATTCTTAAAACAATACAAATTGAAGAACATCTTAACATAAGGATTTGATTTTCAAAATCTATTTTTAGTTTCTCAATCAACCAGCAGGTGTGATTAAATAATTGTTTCATTGTATAATCATCAGAAATAAAATTTATTTATGTATGATGGTTTTGTATAATTTTGTTCTGGAAAATTTTACTACATAATTCACACTTCTATAATATTCTGGAACAAATCCTTTCTATTCTCATTAAATATTTTAACATCACAGATCATTCACCATTTTAAAATATATTAACATATGCATATGCCCAATACTCTATGAATTAATTTATGCAATGTTTTTGTTTTTCCATATTTAGCTATTCATTTTTTTACTTTCTTTTGACAGACTAGATCATTAGTATTTTTACTTCCATAAAATACATTTTCTATGTAGCCCTGCTATAATAAATTTTAATTTTTCTCTTCATTTTGTTTTTTTTCCACACTCATTATTTTTCTTTTGGTTATATTTGTGCATAATCTATATTTCTTTACTTATTCGCTTAGCATTTCTAACAATATTTCAAGCATTTCATTTTCTTCATTATTTAGTTTTATCATCTGAAAATATTAATTTATTGATTGTTCTGATCTTTTTTTTTATGATATTGATTGATATTTACTTTAAATGATCAAATTTCCATGTTAAAAATTGTCCATAATGTTGCCTTCTATATATAAAATTAAAAAGAATCAATTTAAAACAAAATTAAAATAGATAACTCACTATAAATAAACATATTATTTAATACATCAATCCGGCTTTCATTCCTTAATGGAAAAAGATGATTCTTTTTACTCAATCAAATGAGATGTGATGCACTGTGACTTCTCCTTATATGGAGTCAGGAATCTCTCAACAACTATGCCCCGAAAAACCTGTTAGCTACTTTCCATTCCCTTTCCATTCCCCACCCTAAGTTTTCCCATATCCTGCTCCATTCCATTTCCACAACATAACCTTTGTCAACTTCATGGCCTTCATATCTAAATCCTCCTTATCTCTTCCCAAACCCAGCATAAAAACCAATAACCCACTTTCTGTATAATCACTTTGTTTATATTTAGTCTTCCATAACTTCATTATTTGTACCCTTTCTGCTTTCAAGCATTTACATTGAATCAACAGATGCCTAATATTTTCTATGCCTTCCTTATACAACTTGCAGACTAAATCACCCATATTTTTCCATTTACATGTATATTCCCTTGTTGCTAAAGATCCCATTCGAGCCTTAAACAATAAACTACTTTCCTTACTATTATCATAAATTAACTCACACCCAATGTTCCATTTACTTCTATATATATTTAAACTCTTTTTACTCTCCATACTAGTTCTCCATCTCTCCAACTCCCTATTCTTTATTAATGCATCTATTCTTCTATCCCATTCCTTACCACTATAACACTCAACAATCCTCCTAACACAATCATCCCACCTCTTGTACAAGTATACTGATATAAATTCTTTATCCAAATCTTCTGCATACTGCTTTACCTTTCTCAACCATCTTGTTGCCTGCCCTTTACTCATAACCCAATTAAATACTATTTTGGCTATTCTTTTATTATCCATAAACTGCAATCTACCGAACATTTTCATTTTGCTTTTTGCATCTCTCATATAAAAACTTGACCATCCCATTTCTCCTTGAATTGCCTCCTTTGCTGTCCACACCTCTGCATCTAATGCATGTCTTCCTACTTCCCTTTGTACTTTTTCTAAGTAATCTAATACCCCTTTACTAACACATAATGCATCATTGCCATATGTTAACCCTGCTACTGCCACTCCCTTCCATACAATTCTAGCTACATCATATTTATTATATGAAAACACTGTTAATTTCTTTATCAATCCCTTTTTTTTCTTTGCTTCATTTATCAATTTTTTCTCCCATTCATCCAAGCAATTTTTCTGATTACTCAAGATGATTCCCAAATAAGTATATCTATTTACCACATGTAATTTTATATCCCCCAATAAAAATTCTTTGTCTTCTCTTTCCCCAGTATAAACCATCATTATATTTGATTTTTCTTCACTAAATTTAATCCCCATCTCTTTACCCACCCTTGTGCATGTCCTCAGCATAACTTCCATATCTTCTCTTCTTTCTGCACACAAAAAAAACATCATCCACAAAAAGAAGACCCGACAAAGTATATACTCCCTTGCCACCTATTAATGGTATCTCTACCCCCCTTCCTAGTCATTCTATTGCTCTCTCCATTTCACTCAAATACAACAAAAACAAAATAAGTAACATAGGGCATCCTTGCCTTAGTCCCACCCCATTTTTAACTTTAACTGATTCTATATCCCCTAATTGATATGTATAGTAATTATTTTCATATAATTTCTTAATAATATCCACTAAAGCTTCATCCATTCCCAAATTTGCTAAACTTATCCATAATCTATTTCTATTTACTCTATCATATGCCTTCTCTATATCTATAAAACTCATATATAACTGTCTACCTGAATTCCTACTCATATCCATAAGTTGTGTAACTACAAATAAACTATCTCCTATATGCCTATCTGACCTAAAACCTCCTTGCATTTCCCCCACTACATCATTTTCTTCCATCCATTTTGCAACTCTTCCAGCCACCATATATGAAAAAACTTTATATAAAACTGATGTTACCACTATCAGTCTATAATTGTTTAACTTTCTATTATCCTTACCCTTTCCTTTAAATAATAATCTTACTCTTGTATTACTCCAACTACCTGGAAAAACTCTCTTCTGTGCCATCTTATTAAAACATGATAATAGCTTTACTTTTGCCCTATGCCCTAAATTCATTACCATCTCTGCTGCCCATCCATCTAAACCTCTTGCCTTTCCACTTTTCAATTTCTTCCCTGCCTCATTCAGTTCATTTTCTGTAAACCTAATATTCCCATTACTATATGCTTTCATATTTTCTATCCCTCTGTCCTTCACATCTAACATCTTTTCTATATCCATTACATACCTATTCAAGATTCTCTCTAATTCTTCTCTAGAGCTACACTCTATTCCCTCATCATCTAGTAATACTATCTCTCTCCCCCTACATTTCTCCTTTTAATGTAATTCCAAAATTTTTTACTCCCATCTCTTCCACTTTTATTAATATCCTCCAACAATTTACTATTCAATTTAATTCTCTCTCTATAATTATCTATTTTAGCCAACTTCTTCTTTTCTAAGTACTTTTCCCATTTAGCATTAATATCTTTTTCACTTTCTTTGTTCTTAATAGCACACTTATATTCTCTGCATGCTTTTTTCCTCTCTTTTACACTTTTACTAACTCTCATTTTTTTATTACTTTTATTCTTCTGAATATTCTCACCTAAAACCCTATTTGCCACTTTTTCTATTTCATCACACCAGTCCTTATACTCACCCCCAACCAACTCTTCCATGGTTTCTTCAACTTGTATTTTATACTCTTCCAACATTCTTATCATTTACTCTCCATCCACATCTTTCACTATTGTTTCTACTTTTATTTCCATTCTCCATCACATTACTAACCATTTTGATTACAAAGAAATTATGATCACTATTCCACACACCTTTTTCCTCTCTCTTCATTATCAAACACCTTAATTTTCCATACTTTATTCATTCCCTCTTTCTCTACCAATACATAATCTATTGTGTGGAATATATTATTTCTAGACCATGTATATTGTCCCTCATAAATATTTGATAAATTTCCAATGCTCAAATTCACTCTCTGACAAAATTTCTTCAAAAGCTGTCCATTCTTATTATCTACATCATCAATTTCTTCAATATGCCCATTCATATCTCCTATAACCATTATTCTCTTCCCCTTTTCTTTAAAACTCTGTATATCCTTAACTAGGCATTCATATATGCTACTGTTCCACTCCATTATAGTTTGACTATCTCCAGTGGCTATATAAACTATAGCCATCATCCATTCTTGTCTTCCCAACCTTATTTCAAACCACAAATGTTCTTGACATTTAACAGTATTTAAATATTTTTTTGATATAACACCTATACCACCACCCCTTTTTTCTTTCTCTTTTCTATTTATACCCTGCCATACCAAATCTTCCAAAATAGGTTCTTCTCTTAGATGTGTTTCCACTACTGCTAATACCTCAAGCTCTTCATTTTCAATTGCTTTGTTTAATTCCAGCCACTTTTCTGGTCTCCTACCACCTTGCATATTCAAATACCCAATTTTAACAATTTCTTCTTTCCTAACTACTCTTTTATAAATTCTTTTGATTCTTTCTTCTCCATTACATTTATAAATAACTTGCTTACCATTAATTTTACAGACCCATTCCCTCTCCACATCTACACTTATATCTAAATCACCTACCCTTTGCTTACTTCTTACATCCCATCCATTCTTCTTCTTTTTGATAGTACTGCAATTTAAAACCCCACCCCCCTTTATAAGTTTCCCAAATTATATTCTTTATAAATCAGACTCCCTAAAACTTCACTTCCTTGTTTTCCTAAGTGCAATCCGTCTTTACTATATAACTCCCTCTTTCCAATAAACCAATCCCACACATCCACAAACATAACATCATTTCTCTCACACAATTTTTTCAATCTCTCATTTATAGAACATGCCCTATCTAACAAATGCCTCTTGTCAAATCTTGGTAATAATCCAACTACCCCTACTCTTCCTTTAATCTTACTCAAATTCCTAATCAATTCTACATACTCATCCATTACTCTCTCTGATGGCTCTGACAAATTATTAGTCCCTACCATAACATACACATCTCTACTACCTTGCTTTTTTACTTTATCTGTCACATCCCTAATTCTAGCTCCAGGCAAACATACTCTTACATACCAGCTTCTATTTTCCCTTGCAATTATATCCCCACATTCTCTAATTAAACTCCTACCAAAACTTCTCATAGTCTACTTCTCTCTGCTCCATCCATAACATTTTCTACCACCTTCTGGACCTCCTTATCTACTTCTTCCTTATCATTCCTACTCAATAATTCCTTTATCTGCTCACACTTCATCTCTAACGATTTTAATTTTGCTTCTACATTCTTCACCTCTTCCTCTATCTTATTTATTATTTGGCTAACCATCTCCATTGCACTACTAATTTCTCCACCCATATCTCCTGACACTGCACTAAAACCATATTCTGTCCCATCTTCCTTGACTACATTTTGCTCCCTTCCCCTGACTTTCCTCTTTAGACTATCTATACTTAGAAACCACTTTCTCACCTCTTTCATCACATTTACACACTATCTACATAACCCTAAACCTGTTACATCCTTCCTAGTCTTATTCAAACATTTCAAGTGAAAAACCTCATCACACACGGTACACTCTACTAGAGCACGCCTAGTTTCTTTCTGCCGATTATATATGCATTGTAGAATACAAATGCAATCCATATTCATTATTTTCCAAGTCACCTATTCTATATTTGACTTTATACTTCCTCTCTTATTCTTCAACCCCCCTTGCATGGAAGGATAAAAACTTTACTTTCTTTCAAACCCGATCAATACTATAACCACATGTTTTTCGACCTTAGGCCTCCAAAACATTATCTTTTTTTCAAAATAAATCACTTTTCTTAACTTTAAAAAAAAAAGACTTTAGTAGCAAACTTAGTAAAAACCAATTAATCTTACATACAACTTTGTTATAAATATTCTTATACTAACACACATTCAACAAAATAACTTTTTTTTAAAAAAAAAAAAAATTCTATATATAAAATGGCGAATGGACAACTTTCTAGCCTTTTAAAAAAAAATTTTTTTTCAATCTTTCGAATTTCAATTAACACACTTTCTTGATCCCAAGTTACACTTTCATTCACATGACCAGTTACCCTACAGTAACTCCCCCAATGGACACTATTTACATTACATTACATTACAATATAATTATTAAAATACGTACATTAAATATAATTAGTAATATATATATATGCACATAAAATGATTAAACTTATTACAATCCCTCCCCCCCCCCATGATATATATATACAAATAATCTAAAAAAATAAAACTTGTAATAATCCCTTCCTTCTATTTTTAAAATTATAACTGAAAAATTTCCAATAATCTAACAATGCCCATTTTCCCCTTAATTGTGCTGGATCTTTAATCATGTTTATGCATCCATTTAAATTTTCTTGAATATACAAAGTCTCATAGCATTTTCTTTCCTTGTAATTTTTACTATACTTTATTACCTGAATATTTTTTTCACAATTCATTTTATGTCCAGTATCCAAAAAATGTATATATGTTCCTGATCTTATATCCTTTCTATTAATTACACTATCATATACCTTACCTCTTTCCATGGAAATTTTTCTGTCTGACCTACATATATCATATTGCAAAGGTCACAACTAATTTTATAAACCAACTCTATTCTATTTTTAATATTATCCATCCTTTTTGAATTACACATCCATTTTCCTAAAGATTTATTATTTTTTCATCCTACCTTAATATCATCAGATAACTTTTCTTTCATCATTGTCTTATATAAATGCTCTGAATATGGAACAGAAACTCACTTCCTATTTTTAGACCTATGCCTCACACTATCTTTTGTATTATTACTATTACTATTTCTGGAAAAAAATTTGGTTGTTTTCTCATCCCTGGTGTTCACCTTGAGATGTCGCTATTTCTAGGTAAATTCCTAGAAATATACTGTTTCACCAGCATTCACCCAACAAATGAGGAAATTTTCTACGCTATAAATGCAGAAAAAGAGTTCTCACGTTATGTTGGGCGGTGACAGAAGCCAACACAAAGAGACTTCTTTCTATGATAAACACAGAAAGAGTTCCCAATGATGGCTGCCGGTTATGGCTTTTTTTTCTATGCTAAAAGCAAAAAGAAATGCCTTTATTGGCTGCCATAGTTGATTTTGTTATTCATTTTCTCGTAATCTTCGAATATCTATTATCTCTGTAGTTTGGTGTAAGAGTGTGTGTATTTGAGCCAGTCGTAGTTTTTTAAAATTTGATTAGACATATATTTTTTTAATGTGCTGTAACTTACTTTAGTGTTGTAAGTTTATTAATAATGACGTGAAGCTTCCATGAGGAATGTGTAACCCTCAAAAAGTTATTTGAAAGGGTACACACCAGCATTTATTTGACAATCACGCGACAAATAATGTTCTCGCGAGAATTCGTTCAATAACAAGTAAGATGGCCACCATGGCAATTGCCATCAACTGAAGTCAGCGCTGTGGCGTATTTGCAAAAATAAAAATATCCTGTTGAAACAGAAAAAGTGTCTTTGTGGTGAGGAAATGCGAATTCATGCTAATAAAGATCTGTTATGTCCGCCAGTTCTATATAATACTTGCTGGCGAACAATCTATGCAGTAAGCCCAACCTTGCCCTGCCTATATATGCATATAACAATCCTAATCCCTGAGACTAACGCCGGTAGAATAAGAAAAGCAGATAATTTAATTACAATACACTAATATCTACATATTTACACGAATACATTAAAACAATCATTATACATTTAGATCAACAAAAGCCGAAGGTATACCAAAATAAGAAGAATAAAGATCTATGCGACCTACTTTATAGTCCCTATTATGCTGACTCTTGGACATTCGGAGGCCAGCAGTCCGCTACCGTGCTAAATAAGCGACGTTCAGCACCTTTCACAGTTCATCTGTATCGGGTAGAACTCCCAGTTTGCCAATGCTTTACACTTGCACTCATTTCGCCAATTCTGAATATTTCTGGATTTGATTGGTCAAATCTTGTTCATCCTGGTTGGATCAATCCCTCCCAGTTTATTTGCAGAAGCAGATTTAGACTTACCTTTTACTTTGATTGATTTCCCCTTTTGTAGCCCAATTACTTTTTTAATTAATTATTCATCTTGTTGATCTGCAAAGTTCCTTGGTTAATTAACCTTCCTATCTCAAAGGATTTGGTTTTTTTTTTTTTTTTGCTGTTTTACAAAATAACACAGCTATTCAAGTCTAAGATGATTTTAAATTAACGAAGTATTTTTTTTTTGATCTTCACGTATATATATAAAACTTGCGTATGTATATGTGACAATTGATACACGTACGTACGATTCAATATTAAATCCCCATTTACAACATTTACTATTACATTCAAATATCAGCCTTTCAAGCTAATTGAGCACGCGCCTTTTGAGAGTGTTAAATAAATAAATACTTTCCTCTTATTTTGTGTGTATTTTAATTAGACACCTACATAACAATACTTCCCCCAAGTTCGAAGATTATTTGTTAATCTTCGAACTTAACATAGAATCCTTTAATTAAATATTTGGGAGGGTTTATTTTCCTTTCGAGTTGTTGCCGTGAATTATTTTCCATTTGTAGTGATGTATGTGTATCATTAAAACACACACAAAATCATAATAGTAAATGTTGTCTAAATTACATTACTTTTTATAGATTTAGAATTACGTATTGCTTTTTAATAAAATTATTGATTGACTCTTGACAAAAAATACCATAACTTTAAAAAGACACACCTAAAGTCAAAAAAAGATTAGAAAAACACCGTAACTTTAAACACACACACACAAACTCAAAAAACAATATAAGATTAATAAACATTTACTTATTATGTATTGCTTTTTAATAAAATGATTGATTTACTCTTGAAAAAAATACCGTAACTTTAAAAAGACACACATAAAGTCAAAGAAAAAAATTAGAAAAAAACACTGTAACTTTAAAGACACACATACAAACTAAAAAACAATATAATATTAATAAACATTTACAAAAAATGAAAGACTAACATCATATAATAGTATTAGTTACTAGAATATTTTATTACAAATCTAATAAATCAGATCTTTTTATATCAAATCAATCACACAGGTCCGGCCCCGGAATCGTTATATGTATATGTTTTTGATTAGCATCAACACCATCCCGCGGCGAACACCAGAGATGAGAAAACAACCAAAAATTTTAATATCTTTTCTTTTATATCCCATACTAATATAATCATTCTTAACTTCCAATTTCTGTTCAAATGCTTTTATATTCAATGTTAACCTATCATTTCTTAACTTAAACCTTTCAAAGCTGATATTTTCTGTGACCATAGATGATATGAATTTGGATCAATTATACCACTTTTTTCTTTATTCTTAATATAATATTTAATAAGTATTTCACCATTAATTCCTTTTCTTAAAAAAATGTCTAAATACTTTAATCCCTTCTCTGCTTTTTCCATTGTAAACTTAATATTGTATTCATTATTGTTCAATTCTTTAAATGCATTAACAATACCTTCTACTTTTAACTATTACAATTAAGTCATAACATATCTATGATATTCTAGAATTTTCTTATTTTTTATATACTTTTCAAATATATTTTCCTTTATATAGTCAATAGTAATTGATTAAACATCCATGTATTTTTGGGAATGTTAAAACACATAAGGATGATATGCCTGTAAGAATGATATTAGACTTTAATAATATTATTCTTAAAGATTTACGTGATATAATACATAAAAAAATTCTCATTACAATAGGTTTTGGAAAGTATTATACTAGGAATTCAGAAGAACTTATAGGTAAATTAAATAGTATAAAGATAAATAGAGATGGAATGACTGAATCATTTGATATTGAAAAAATATATTAGAGGATACCTAGGGAAGACAGTATAAAGATAGTTATTGAAAAAATAAAAATGAGTAATATAATTTCAGAAGAGTGGTTATATGTTATCAGAGAAAAATTATTATTGATAAATGATGCTTTATATTTTAAATATAATGAAGAATTTTGGAATATAACAAAGAAATGGGTTATGAGTTGCTCTATTAATAGGATTTTATCAATGATTACTATTGACTATATAGAGGAAAATAAAATTGATAAATATATAGAAAAAAGAAAATTCTAGAATATCATAGATAACTTAATTGTAATAGTTAATAGTAGAAGTATTGCTGATGTATTTAAAGAATTGAACAATAATACATACAATATTATGTTTACAATGGAAAAAGTGGAAAAGGAATTAAAGTAATAGACTTTTTTTTAAGGAATTAATGATGAAATACTTATTAAATATTATATTAAGAATAAAGAAAAAAGAGATATATTCGATCCAAATTCATATCAAACCATGGTTGCAGAAAATAGCAGCTTTAAAATGATTTAAGTTAAGAAATTATAAGTTAACATTGAATATAAAAGAAGCAATTGAACAGAAATTGGAAATTGAGAATGATTATGTTAATACGGGAAATAAAAGAAAAGATATTTAAAAAAATTTCAGAAATAATAATGATAATACAAAAGATAGTGCAAGGCATAGATATAAAAATAGAAAGTGGGTTTCAGTTACATATTCAGAGAATTTATATGAGACAATGATGAAAGAAAAGTTACCTGATGATATTAGGATGGAAAAGTAGTAAATCTTTATGGAAATGGATGTATAACTCAAAAAGGATGGGTAATATTAAAAATAGAGCAGGGTTGGTTTATAAAATTAGTTATGACTTTTGCAATATGATATATATATATATAGGTCAGACAGGAAGACTTCTATGGAAAAAGATAAAGAGCATGATAGGGTAATTAATAGAAAGGATATAAAATCAGGGCCATATATACATTTTTTGGATACTGGACATAAAATGAATTGTGAAAAAATATTCAGGTAGTAAAGTATGTTAAAAATTACAAGAAAAGATAAGTTATGAGACTTTGTCTATTCAAGAAAATTTAAATAAATGTGTAAACATGGTTAGAAGTCTAGCACAATTGAGGGGGAAATAGGCATTGTTAGATTAGTGGAAACTTTAGTGTTATTATTTTAAAAATAGAAGGGATTATTATTAGTTGTTTTTTTTAAGATTATTTGTATATATATATCATGGGGGGGAGGGGGGTTTGTAATAAGTTTAATCATTTTTATGTGCATATATGTATTTTACTAGTTATATTTAATGTATATATTTTAATAATTATATTTATTTAATTTTAATGCGCAAATACGCGCACAACAACCGAGCTTCATCAGGATTAAATAACAATATATTATAAACTCAAAATAATTATAACATCTAAAGAATAATGCCCGAGCGCTTTCAAGAGAACTTAGCTCTCATAATTGCCCATGATTATGAGAGCTAAGTTCTCTTGAAAGCGCTCGGGCATTATTCTTTAGATATTATAATTATTTTGAGTTTATAATATATTGTTATTTAATCCTGATGAAGCTCGGTTGTTGTGCGCGTATTTGCGCATTAAAATTATATACATGTATAATAAGCACCTGAGTTTAATAATTTCTTTTTACAATTATATTTATTGTAATGTAATGTAAATAATGTTTATTGGGGGACTTGCTGTGGGCAATTGGTCATGTGATTGTATAAAAAGAAACTTGAAAAGGTTCTATTAAGGAATGAGCCATTGATATTTCTTGATGCTTAACAAATATGTCTGTCATCCAATTTCTCCTCACATTATCATAACTGTGTTTGGATTCTCATACATATTCTTTGGAAGATTTGCATTATCATACATATTCCCTACAAAATAAATTACTGTATTATCTACTTCATAAGATCTAAGTACAGTCAATGTCACTTTTTTGGTCAATGCTATTGCAAATCATATGAATGTCAATAAAACATTAATACAAGATTTTTCATTTTCTTTCGACTTTCTCTGCAATGAAAAGAATGGTAATATCTTTCTAAATTAGTCTTTTCATTTGCCACTGGTTTCTGAAATTTTCATATTGTCTTGCTTCTCTTTTTACAGATATGCACTAAAAATGATTTTGACCACTGTACAACTTACAAGTTTCTTAATCAAACTATTTATATGATATTTTATAATTTATCAAACAACTCTATGACTTCTAAGCTCCTATTCTTTATTTTCAGTAAACTTTAATTTCTTCTAGGAAAACATCATTTTCACTATTGTATGATGGTGATACAATCTCAGTACGCTCTTTGATTGATTTTTCCAATATTTTTTTTACAATCGGTAAGTCTGCATTATGTAATTCAGAAAAATACAATCCTTTATCTAAAAATTCCCATATCTCCAGATTTGTATTCTTTGTAATATTTCAGATCACTTTAATGTTATCTTTTTTAATTATCCTCTTTATTTCATTGTACATTTTATACATTGCTGTTATATGAGTTTTGACTATACTTTTTGTTTTTAAGCATTTAATTACTTGTACCAAAATCAATGCAATCTTTCCTAATCTTTTTCTGAATTAAGTTTGATAATAGTTTTTATAAAACCTTGTCAAGATTTTGAAATTTTAAATCTAGGTCTTTTTCTTAGTCTATATGTTTGATTTTCTCCTTAAGTAATAATTGATATTTTTTCATTGCATTTATAATTGCACTTTATTTCGGTTCATTTCTAACAACGAGCTTTGCTTAATTTCATAGGTTTCAGTTTGATATTTACAATTATTAACTATAATTTGAATCCATATCTGATTCCTCACATTACTGAAGTTAAGCAATTTCTTTTTGTTTGTAATATATTCTTTTCCTTTTCCATCATTTAATTTCTATGTTCCATTTCTGGCACCATTATATGTTGCAAATCATTGTATCATATACTAAACAAACTCTAAATGTTTTCACATTTACTTTTTTTTTGACAAATATCATATTTGTTATTTATAACTTCTAATTTTAGCATTTCAATATTAAAAATATATTTTAAGAGGCATATCATCAAGAATAAGTTCATATCTCACTGTGTTTCCTATAAAATGTAAGAGCATAAAAACAGTTTGCTTTCATCAGAATATTTCTAACCTTTTTATCTAGTTGAAATCCTATATCATTTTTATACTTTACTCATTTAATCTAAATAATCACTTGTATTTTTTCTAATATTTTTTGTACTTAATTTAAACCACTCCACAAAATCAGTGCAAAAAACAATGACTTAACTCCTAATATATAGGTAACTAACCTAATAGCCATATTTGTATTTACTGGGTGATATAAAATTCTTTATGTAAATTATTTTCATGTATTTTTTTCTTCATGGACAGTGATCAATACAAGTTGTCTTAGAAGACTTAAAATAGGCTTCATGTACACATGAAGAATAGATATCTTTTGGAAGCATTTCTTTGAAGAACAGATAATTTTTGGCGTTGTTTCTTTGGTGAGTAAATACTATTGAAACTACTGCTACTATTTTTAGCTTGATGAAGATGATTTATCTGACTTTTCCACCATCAGAATTATAAATTTTTTTTTTTTTCAAAATAATTTCCCATCCCACTCTCCTTTCCATTTTTCTATTTAAGTTTAAGATCAGCAATGGTAATGAAATATTTTCTAATACCAGATTTTTTTAGTTAGTTCATCATCACCTTGCATGTTATTTCTACAAATTCAATTCCTCTAACGCAGTTTTTGTTAGTAAAATATTTTTTCTATTAATTTTTCTAAGATTCAAAATTGATGTAGCAATTTCTTCATTTCTAAAATTATAATTATTAGTAATTTCTATTTAATACTTTGTACAAGTTTTTTTTAGAAAATATATAAAAATAAATAAATAAGAAAAAATAAAAAGATTAGCTGTGAAGCTTGGAGCATCTAATTTTTTTTTTATATATTCTAGTGTGACCGATATGACAATTAGGCTGCAATATATAAAATCCTTATCTATATTATGATAGCAGGTCTCTAAAAAGCAACTTACCACCACATTGCGAATTTGCTGAGAAGCAAATGTTTCCAAACAGTCTCGTATAGCATAAAGAGTCTGAGTTTTGGCTTCTGTAATGTATATATATTTAAGTAAAAAAATAAAGTTCAATTAATTACTGTGAAACATATCTTCACATACACAAACAATAATAACTATAATTATTGAAACATTTTACAATTCAGAAAAAGATATGCTTAAGAGCAACATTTCTGTTCTTAACAATGTTCATATGCAAAACAAAATACAAGTTAGCATATGGAAGAGATTTCATTTCAAATCACAATCTTTAATATAGCTATTCAGTTGATCCAATGTGAGAACTTATACATTGATAAGTAGCTCAATAATAAAAGGCCTAAGAATATATTTTTAATAATCTAGAAATTTTTAGAAAATTATTAAAACTATTACATTCAACTGACTGTAGTATTGCTACTTGATTCTGTGGTCACAGCAAAATAAGTTGAAAAGAACACTTCTCATTCATCTACCTCTGAAGTTTTTAATTAACCAATACTGGTGTGCATCCCAAACATAGACACACCATTATCTAATATACAAAATCTGTTTCACTTAAATATTTATAGATTAATTAAAATATTTTACACATTCAGAAAACTATTTTAGAACTTTGACATAGAGATATCACATTATATAAGTTTAGAGATGGATATCTTCATAAACCAAATTATTTTCTCTATTAATCCTCTCATAGAAACTTTTGAAAAACTTGAATACTAGAAAAGAATTATAGCAGTCTGAAAAAAATAATGAATAACATAGAATATATATATATAAATATTTCAAAATTATTTAAAGCAAATATAATCCCTCATTATTGAAAGTAACTTTATTAAATATGTTGTAATCTGTATTATGAAAAAAAGAAACTTTTTTTTTTATATAAAGGGAAAAAAATAAGGTAATTTTGTTTTTATTATAAATAAAAAACAATAATAATAATAATAATGTGTAATAGGAAAGCTGAAATAAATAGTTACAATTTTATTTAGCAGTTTAAATGAAATATTATATAAAGGTTTTAAGATTGTTAATGCTATAAAAAGAGTAGTATGTATGAGCATGAACAGTACCACAATGTTTATTAAAAATGCTATTTATTAAAGACGCATTTCCTTGTTTAAATCCTTTTTCCTTAAAATATTCAAATGAATTACAATATATCTTATAAAAATCTTTGTGTGTACATTCGTTTTTTTATGGGTGGTCGGGTGATCCCACTGTTTGGGTTGTGGGTACAAATCTGAATACAGATATATAGTAACATCTCAGTAGACTGAGGAGAGACTTAGAATGGATATCAAGAGTAATTCTTTTGACTTTAATAAAGACATAATTGAAAAAACAGTGTATATTTATAATGCTTCTCCACAAATTGTAGTTTAACTTGATTTTTTTGAGCATACAATGGTTTTAATGTTCATACAGTTAAAAAGAATGTGTTTCTAACGATTTGTTATATACAATAAAGATGTGCAATTTTACTAAACTTTTTAGCAATTAATATGAATATCTTTCAAGACATTATTGTATAGAAGAGTTGATTTATTTTCTCTTCTTGTAGTCTTTCATCAATGTACAATGTTCTTCCTAGATGAGATATCAAGTGTTTTAATATCATTTAAAATACATTCATTCTATATAGATTTATACACATGAAATAGGTATAATTCACAATCAAATGCATTCATACTATGAATAAATCATAATAGATAAATAAAATTAAAATGTCATTAACCTGTTTAAATGTTCTATCTCTTCTAACATAACTATAAATAATTCTGAATAATCTTTGCATGTGTTTGTGACTATGAAAGATCTGAACTACTTCTCTTTAAGCCCTATCACTATTAGTTATTGTGAAAGTGTGTTAAAAATATGATAAAAAATAATCTTTATCTTTAAAAAAAAAAAAAAGAATTTGTAATAGAATTATAAAGCTTTGATTTAGATAATGATTATTTGACTAAAAATAATGACTGTCATTAGGTACAATTATTTTATTTAAATAAATTTATTAATTAAAAGTTAAAAAATCGATATTTCCATAATTATAGCAGATATTAATAATTTAATCTATAGGTTTCATATTTGACTTGACATATTTTATACTTGATCTAGTTATAGCACAAAAGAGGTTTTAAAGGGGAAATGAGCAAGAGGAGATAATTATAAGCCTGTATTTAATTCTTATGATATAAGGAAAATGGATCAAAATCATTAAACGACATGCGCCACTAGGTCGTTAACTACCTAGATCACTAGGTCACTAACTACCTAGATGTGTGGACAGCAAAAGAGGCAATTCAAGGAGAAATGGAATGGTCGAGTTTTTATGTGAAAGATGCAAAAATCAAAATGAAAATGTTCGGTAGATTGCAGTTTATGGATAATAAAAGAATAGCCAAAATAGTATTTAATTGGGTTATGAGTAAAGGGCAGGCAACAAGATTGGTGAGAAAGATAATGTGGTTTGCAGAAGATTTGGATAAAGAATTTATATCAGTATACTTGTACAAAAGGTGAAAAGGTGGGATGATTGTGTTAGGAGAATTGTTGAGTGTTATAGAGGTAAAGAATGGGATAGAAGAATATATAGATTAATAAAAAATAGGGAGTTGAAGGGATGGAGAACTAGTAAGGAGAGTAAAAAGAGTTTAATTAAATATATATAGAAGTAAATGTAACATTTGCGTGCAAGTTAATTTATGATAATAGTAATGAAAGTAGTTTATTACAAGGGAATATACACGTAAATGGAAAAATATGGATGACTTAGTCTGCAAGTTGTGTAAGGAAGGCATAGAAAATATTAGGCATCAGTTAATTCAATGTAAATGCTTGGAAGCAGAAAGGGTACAAACAATGAAGTTATGGAAGAATAAATATGAACAAAGTGATTATACAGAAAGTGGGTTATTGGTTTTTATGCTGGGTTTGGGAAAAGATAAGGGAGATTTAGATATGAAAGCCATGGAATTGGCAAAGATTATGTTGTGGAAATGGGTTGGAGCAGATTATGGGAAAACTTAGGGTGGAAAGGGAAGGAAAAGTGGATAACAGGTTTCTCTGGGCATAGGTGCTGAGAGATTCCTGACTCCATATAAGGAGAAGTAACAATGCATCACATCACATAGAATATAGTTCAGGAAACTTATAAAGGGGGGGTGTGGATTTAAATTGCTGTGTTATGAGAAAGACGATGAATGGACGGGATGTAAGAAATAAACAATGGCTAGCTGATTTAGATATAAATGTAGATGTGGAGAGGGAGTGGCTCTGTAAAATTAATGGTAAACAAGTTATTTATAAATGTAATGGAAAAGAAAGAGTCAAAAGAATTTATAAAAGAGTAGTTAGGAAAAAAGAAATTGTTAAAATTGGGTATTTGAATATGCAAGGTGGTAGGAGACCAGAAAAGTGGCTGGAATTAAACAAAGCAATTAAAAATGAAGAGCTTGAGGTATTAGCAGTAGTGAAAACACATCTAAAAGAACAAAAATAACCTATTCTGGAAGACTTGGTATGGCAGGTTATGAATAGAAAAGAAAAAGAAAAAAGGAGTGGTGGTATAGGAGTTATGTCAAAAGAATATTTAAATACTGTTAAATGCTAAGAACATTTGTGGTTTGAGATAAGGTTAGGAAGATTAGAATGGATGGTGTCTATAGTGTATATAGATATTAGAGATAGTCAATCTATAATGGAGTGGAACAGTAGAATATATGAATGCCTAGTTAAGGATATACAGAGTTTCAAAGAAAAGGGGAAGAGAATAATGATTATAAGTGATATGAATGGGCATATTGAAGAAATTGATAGTGTAAGTAATAAGAATGGACAGCTTTTGAAGAACTTTGTCAGAGAGTGAATTTGAGTATTTGTCTAAAGGTTTGTAATGATGGTATATTATAAGATGTGATATGTTAGACTATTTCCATCATTTATGAGTGAATGTTGAATGTATAGAAAATTTTAAACTTTATTTAAACTTTCCAAATACAAACTAGTGAATCTGAGCATTGAAAATTTATCAAATATTTATGAGGGACAATTAGAAGAGAAAGAGGGAATGAATAAAGTATGGAAAATTAAAGTGTTTTATAATAAAGAGAGAGTGTGTAATAGTGATCATAACTTCTTTATAATAGAAATAATTAGTAATGTGATGGAAAATAGAAATGAAAGTAGAAATGATAGTGAAAGATTTGGATGGAGAGCGAATAATAAGAGTAAGTTAGAAGAGCATAAAATAAAAGTTGAAGAAACCATGGAAGAGTTGGTTGGGGGTGAGTATAAGGACTGGTGTGGTGAAATAGAAAAAGTGGCAAATAGGGTTTTAGGTGAGAATATTCAGAAGAATAAAAGTAATAAAAACGTGAGAGTTAGTAAAAGTGGAAAAGAGAGGAAAAAGACATGCAGAGAATGTAAGTGTGCTATTAAGAATAAAGAAAGTGAAAAAGATGTTAATGTTAAATTGAGAAAACTACTTAGAAAAAAAGAAGTTGGCTAAAATAGATAATTATAGAGAGAGAATGAAATTGAATAGTAAATTGTTGGAGGATATTAATAAAAGTGGAAGAGATGGGAGTAAAAAATTTTGGAAATACATTAAAAGAAGGAATGTAGGGGAGAGAGAGATAGCATTACAAGATGATGAGGGAGTAGAGAGTAGCTCTAGAGAAGAATTAGAGATTATATTAAATAAGTATGTAATGGGTATAGAAAAGATGTTAGATGTGAAGGACAGAGTGATAGCAAACATGAAAGCATATAGTAATGGGAATATTAGGTTTACAGAAAATGAACTGAATGAGGCAGGGAAAAAATTGAAAAGTGGAAAGGCAAGATGTTTAGATGGATGGGCAGCAGAGATGGTAATGAATTTAGGGCATAGGGCAAAAGTAAAATTATTATCATGTTTTAATAAGATGGCACAGAAGAGAGATTTTCCGGGTAGTTGGAGTAATACAAGAGTAAGGCTACTATTTAAAGGAAAGGGTAAGGATCATAGAAAGTTAAACAATTATAGACCAATAGTGGTAACATCAGTTTTATATAAAGTTTTCTCATATATAGTGGCCGGAAGGGTTGCAAAATGGATGGAAGAAAATAATATAGTGGGAGAAATGCAATGAGGTTTTCGATTGGATAGGTATATAGGAGATAGTTTATTTGTAGTTACACAACTTATGGATATGAGTAGGTATACAGGTAGACAGTTATATATGGCTTTTATAGATATAGAGAAGGTGTATGATAGAGTAAATAGAAATAGATTATGGGTAAGTTTAGTAAATTTGGGAATGGATGGAGCTTTAGTGGATATTATTAAGAAATTATATGAAAATAATTACTATACATATCAATTAGGGAATATAGAATCAGTTAAAGTTAAAAATGGGGTGGGACTAAGGCAAGGATGCCCTATGTCACCTATTTTGTTTTTGTTGTATTTGAGAGAAATGGAGAGAGCAATAGAAAGACTAGGAAGAGGGATAGAGATACCATTAATAGGTGGCAAGGGAGTATATACATTATCGGGTCTTTTATTTGCAGATGATGTCTTTTTGTGCGCAGAAAGAAGGGAAGATATGGAAGTTATGCTGAGGACATGCACAAGAGTGGGTAAAGAGATGGGGATTAAATTTAGTGAAGAAAAATCAAAAGTAATGATGATTAATACTGGGGAAAGAGAAGACAAAGAATTTTTATTGGGGGATATAAAGTTAAGTGTGGTGAATAGATATAACTATTTGGGAATTATCTTAAGTAATCAGAGAAATTGCTTGGATGAATGGGAGAAAAAATTGATAAATGAAGCAAAGAAAAGAAAGGGATTGATAAAGAAATTAACAGTGTTTTCATATAATAAATATGACGTAGCTAGAATTGTATGGAAGGGAGTGGTGGTAGCAGGGTTAACATATGGTAATGATGCATTATGTGTTAGTAAAGGGGTATTAGATTACTTGGAAAAAGTACAAAGAGAAGTAGGAAGACATGCATTAGATGCAGATGTGTGGATGGCAAAGAAGGCAATTCAAGGAGAAATGGGATGGTCAAGTTTTTATATGAGAGATGTGAAAAGCAAAATGAAAATGTTCGGTAGATTGCAGTTTATGGATAATAAAAAAATAGCCAAAATAGTATTTAATTGGGTTATGAATAAAAGGCAGGTAACAAGATGGGTGAGAAAGGTAATGTGGTATGCAGAAGATTTGGATAAAGAATTTATATCAGTATACTTGTACAAAAGGTGGAATGATTGTGTTAGGAGAACTGTTGAGTGTTATAGTGGTAAGGAATGGGATAGAAAAATAGATAAAAAAAAAAGGAGTTGGAGAGTTGGAGAACTAGTATGGAGAGTAAAAAGAGTTTAAATATATATAGAAGTAAACAGAATATTGGATGCAAGTTAATTTATGATAATAGCAAGGAAAGTAGTTTGCTGTTTAAGGCTCGAATGGGATCTTTAGCAACAGGGGATTATACATATAAATGGAAAAACATGGGTGATTTAGTCTGCAAGTTGTGTAAGGAAGACATAAAAAATATTAGGCATCTGTTAATTGAATGTAAATGCCTGAAAGCAGAAAGAGTACGAATAATAAAGTTGTGGAAGACTAAATATAAGTAAAGTGATTATACAGAAAGTGGATTATAGATTATATTTGGAAAAAGATAAGGAGGATTTAGATAAAAAGGCCATGGAGTTGACAAAGATTATGTTGTGGAAATGGGATGGAGCAGGATATGGGAAACATAGAACGGGGAATGGAAATGGAAGGTAAAGTGGTTAACAGGTTTCTCTGGGCATAGTTGCTAAGAGTTTCCTGACTCCACCTAAGGAGAAGTCACAGTGCATCACATCACAGATTGCAGTGTTATCAGAAAGAAGAAGAATGAAGGGGATATAACAAATAAACAAAGGGTAGCTCATTTAGATATAAATATAGATGTGGAGAGGGAATGGGTATGTAAAATTAATCATAAGCGAGTTATTTATAAATGTACTGGAGAAGAAAGAGTCAAAATAATTTATAAAAGAGTAGTTAGGAAAGAAGAAATTGTTAAAATTGAGTATTTGAATATGTAAGGTGGGTAGGAGACTAAAAAAATGGCTGGAATCAAACAAAGCAATTAAAAATGAAGAGCTTGAGATATTAGCAGTAGTGGAAACACATCTAAGAGACCAAAAATAACCTATTCTGGAAGACTTGGTATGGCAGGGTATAAATAGAAAAGAAAAAAAGAAAAGGGGTAGTGGTATAGGAGTTATGTCAAAAGAATATTTAAATGCTGTTAAATGTCAAGAACATTTGTGGTTTGAGATAAGGTTAGGAAGACATGAATGGATGGTGGCTATAGTGTATATAGCTATTAGAGATAGTCGATCTATAATGGAGTGGCATAGTAGAATATATAAATGCCTAGTTAAGGATACATAAGGGAAGAGAATAGTGATTATAGGGGATATGAATGGGCATATTGAAGAAATTGATGGTGTAAGTAATAAGAATGGACAGCTTTTGAAGAATTTTTGTCAGAGAGTGAATTTGAGCATTGGAAATTTATTAAATATTTATGAGGGACAATACACATGGTCTAGAAATAATATATTCCACACAATACATTAATGAGAGTAGAATATGTCAATAATGAAATAAAACAATTAAAAAAAAATTCAAGTTAAGATTTCCTTTATAAGATAAATGACAAACTATAAAAATAACTCATTATTTAAAGACAGAAAGATAACGATGTGAATTCTTGTATGGAGATTAAAATGAAGAATTACCTGAGCAGATGAACAGGAGTACTAGCCAATCAACTTCAGGAATTGAACAATGAATGCCTCAGTACTAATTTGATGAACAAGAGGACACTTAATTCTTGGAGTTTCAACTGTGCACATGGACATATATATATTGGAGCAGATTGTCTCCCATGGCATAGTAACTTTAAGTGCAAAGAACTGGCCCCGAAAGTGGGAACAGCCAGCTCGGTCTCTTGCACGTCATACTGTTCTAAATTATTATTTATGCATGCCTTTGGGCCTCATTACGTTAAATGATTGTATATATGTAAATAGTTAAAACGCTATTAAGGAGTGTATGTTAAATTATCTAAATATTAACTGTTACTAATAATTTGTACTTGTGGGAAGTGCACTCTTACATCAGTTAGACATATATAGCAGCAATGACTCCAATTTCAGACTATACTTTAGATGGTCAAACAGAATTCTTAATCAGATAAACCAATACATTAGAGATTAATAAAGATTTAGGTCAGGAATGTTTTAAATGGAAAATAAAATGTTGGAAGCAAGAAAAGGAAGGAAAAAAGACAAGAAAATGAAACTATTGCTAATATTAAAATATAAAAGGAAATAATTTTTTGTCCAGAAACAGGGCAGGATCTCACAAAGGGAGTTGGTAACTGTTGAGAAGAACCTTAAATTGATAAAAATGTGATAGCTATCATGATGTATCATCAAGATCTGTCCATATCCTAGTAGGTAAAATCACCCAAAAATAAAATTAATGAGATCACATATGAAGCATTAATTAATTCTGATATCTAGATTTCAGTTATATCTTCAATTGCTGAAACAAATCTTAAGCTACAACTCTAAAACTTACATTTTGCTAATCAATCAAACACTAGATAGTTTTCCATCTACAAAAAAAGCACTAAGTTAGACTCCCAAAAGTATGCATGATTATGCATATGAAATCCCATAGTTAGGATGCTGATTTTCTTATATTGTCAAATTTGATTCACCAAGTAATTCCAGGACAAGACATCTTTAACATATGTAACTATACTATCAATTATAAAAGTTATAAGTTATATCATTGTTTTTAATGAGGAGTTGATTAAATTTATATCTCCTAATTTATATAAATTTCCAAGAATTAATAATACCAATGATATTATTAATTCCAATAAATTTAAGATCACAGTTAAACAACATTGACATAATAGATTAATTTACTAAGCACAAGACATATTTTCTATTAAGCTTGAGTGATAAAACAAAACCAAAACATTAGGTGATAAACTCTAACATTTTAATAAAAACCAGTGCCATATCATATCAATATCATGATTAATAAACAATTTCCTTCTAATCATGAATATTACCAAAAAAACAAAAAAAAAAGCAAAAGACAAATACAAAATAGTTGAATAATTTAATCATGCATATAATCAAAAAACATGGGAGAAAAATGGAAAATACTAATTCCTGTTGTACTAAGGAAAAGACTGACTTACATAAATATTATAGAGTCAGGAAAATATAACAAGTACTCTGACAATTCTTTTACTGTAGTATAATCCAACACTGTTTCAATTATATAAATATGTCAAATATGTTTAAAAACCAAACCATCTAAAAAATCCTATAATGGTTCTGTAGAATAGTTTATAGGCAACTTTAGGAAATAAGCAATAACATTCATTTTCTTGGATTCAAACTTAAAATGGGATGATTGTGCTACTCTTATAATTCACTGGATGATCAAAAAACGTTACTAATACTTTAGGTACAATTTATGTTACAAAAAAATTCAAGTTCTTTATCAGACAATAATGAAAGATTATTTTCAATATTAGCTTAGATAATCATTAGCTTAAAAATATGGATCTATTGGAATATTGTGGTTTAGGTGACAAGATTAATGTTGAAGTGCAGCACAGGCCCCATTATGTTACTGTAAATTAGAAGATAGATGTGTCTGTTATTAAGCCAAATTAATTATATTGAAAACCCTATCTTTCTAAGATATGAGGCAAGATTGAAAGACCCTCATTTATCATACCGAACATAATACTACTGATCTTACTATTGTAAGGATATTTCTTCAATGGATTGGATATATAAAATCAATGAATATGGATAATGTGAGCCTGGATTATGCAGAAAAGGCAGACTCTGTTTACATTATACAGATTACCTTAAAGATATACATTATAAAGAGATATAATATTAACTATCTCCATTGTCAGTTAGAGCCCTGAAAACTGCACATAATGTATATTGTGGTTCATGGAATAATTTTTTTTACTCATCACTAACTCATCTTTAATGTTTTTTACTTTTCTATTTGTTTATTTTTCTAGAGTTAAAATGGTCAGACTTGTTTTTATGAGTGACTACTAATAAATGAATGACTTTAAAAGAGATGCTTCTATACTTCAGTCATCTTAAATAAACCCAGCAAGTATTATTAAATTTATTTTAACCAGATTCCTACTAACAACTATTTTCTCAATTATATTCTGATGCTAATATCTAGTATTGGAGGAAACATTGCTTTCTGTGAGTGAAAAATACAAAGTCAAACAAATAATATTTACATATGAACACATACTTATATATTCAGTAATTTCTTGCTAATCCTAATCAAACAAACTTGCTAAGAATAAAATGTTTTATTTAAACTCTAAAAACAAAAATGAATAAAACTTAGATATAATTTGAACATATTTAATTAATCCTTATAAAAAATGCTACTTTATTATGACAAATGGAATTATTTTCTTTTAAAACGATTTTATAATAATTAAAAGTTAATGAAACACATCAAACACCTCTAAATAAAAGCATTTCAAAGATGGTGCATATAATATCAGAGCTTGGCTAAACCTGTGCTCATGATTCATAGAATGCTTTATTATTAACAATATGACATGGCAATGGGCGGACATCTTGCATCCATCCATATAAATGAATTTATAAAAATTACAACTATAGAATAAAAGAATTAAAAATGTATACTTGGAAGTTCTTTGATTTTTCTTTCAATTAGTATCTTCAGGTTTGTAATTGTTACTCCTGCTCCTATTATCAGCTCATTTTCATTTTCAGTTATCTGATGCAATTCTTTAATTATAGATGGCGCTACATACATTTGCCCTCGTCCATAGCTTTGCTGAAAATCTGAAATAAATATCAGTAATAATAATATTTATTATCTCTTAAATGATAAAACATAGTATATACCAACATTATATCAAGATCAATTGTTATTTTAGAAAATTATTAAAAGCACAAATGAGTAAAGCACAAATGGATAAACTTAATACAAATGGATAAACTTAATATAACATTTGCTACTTACAAAATGCACTTTATCAATATTATTAGTAGCTAATTAAATATTTGAATTATGAAATTTTCTACAGATAAATTCTAGAAGCTATTAATAAAAAAAATTGTAGGACATAATAAATAACATGAAAGATTACCAAAGAAAGAGACACCACAGATAGTATATGAGGTCCAGTGCAATGGTCCAGGTTGCACAGCCATATACTATGGTGAATCAAGGACCAACAGTACCAATAGAATAGCACAGCATAAGTATTTACATAAGTGTGGTAAAGATAGTTCGGAATATAAGTCCGTGTTTTGGAATCACAAAAGACAACATGGTTATAACTTTGATCTGCAATCGGTCAACTTGGCACACATAGAGCACGACAATCACAAAAGGAAAGTAAAAGAAACCTGCTTCATAGCTAACCACAAAAATATAATAAATAAAAGAGAAAATAGCATTCAATTATTATACAGATGGAATATTTAACTGAACTAATTTACATATATGAATAATCAAGATGATTTATAAATAAAGCAACAGTAATATATAACTAGAGAGCTATGATTATGGTACTTGCCACCAAAAATGCACTCAGCTAGATAAAATAAAAAAAGGAAGGAAAAAACCCACTTTGTAAAGTGTATGCATATATGTACGCAAAAGAATTACATAACATCAGCAATAACTGTATTTATGTTTTTAAAAAAAATCTAATTTAAAACTAAATATAAAAATAGTTTGTTTTAGTGTTTGAAGAGTAGTGAATAGAGATAAAAACACTGTGTGATAACTATTAAAAATTAATAAGAATAGCAAACTCTCCATACAATAGTGCCACCAAGTGCAAGCCTTTATAATCAATGGATTCAGGAAGCTTTGTATATGAAATCCCTATCTAGTAGAGAGTTTTCTATTCTTATTAACAGCTTGAGTAAGCATATGAAATGGTGATTAAATGATATTAAAAATTATATGCAATTTCTTTGCATCAAAAAATGTAATTTAATGTAAAATATATTTTAAAAATTATTAAGTTATATTTATTAATGAATAGTACTGGCATAGCATTATACAAAGCCATGACACATTTCATTATCATTAATTATCTACCAAATGGCAGATTCTAAATCAGATCACCCCATTTTTCCAAACGTTTTGGTCTCACTTCTCAGATACTATAAAAATAAATCACTTCTTTCCTTAAAATAATCAATCAGCTTTTCTCTCACTTCTTTTTTGTTATTTCATTTAATCAGTTTTAGCATGTATTTCATAATTCCTTTGCTCCAAATTCTTGATAATCTGGTTCTTTCTTTTAATATTTTTCTTAATAAATAATCTTTTCCATATATTTTTACAACATTTCTATATGCATTTTTCTATTTTATCTTTTCCAGTCTTTTCCAAATTTGCATCTATAAAATTTTTCTCTTCATGTATATTAAAGGTTCAAGTTTCTTGATATAAAGCTATATTCCAAAAAAAATAAAGACATTTTTAAGAAGTCTACTTATTTTACTATATTTTTTGTTTAAAAGGTTGTTTATCCATTACAATTCCCATTCAAATTTCTTAATGACTTCTTCCATCATCAGTTAATTAATATATTTAAAAGCATTGACTTGCTCTATAATTTTCTGAACAATGATTATCTTTTATAAATTCTATAATTCTCCAACACATTTCATATTTCATAAAATTAGGTCTTTTTGGAGTGGAATTATAACAATTGGAAAAAAAATATCTATCCTAAGTCACAAATATTATTATAAATACTGACTAATATTTTTAAACTCTTTTCCCTCTCATGGTCTTTAATACTTCAAATCACATGTCACAAATTTTATGTGCTTTCTAGTTTTCATCTTTGCTGAAGCTTTTATATCTTCCTCATTATTGCTGTTTAGATTTCATTCTTATCAATATGACTTTCTTTTTCAATTAAGATAGATGAAATTTATATTTTTTTAATCAATCAAAATAATGTATATATATATATTTTACTAATTACCACCATTTCATTCTAGAGATCCTACTTTCCCAGCTAAACTTTTTATTCTATTATATACATGAAATCAATTCTACCTTTCTCTATGCTATCTCTTTATTTATTCACTCCTAGGTTTTTTCTTTCCTATCATAATACACTATTAAAATTTATTTACATATTTTTGTCTTCTACAAAAAATTACATTTTTCCACATTCTTTTTACTACCACTTTAATCACCATTCCATTATTAACCCAACACTTTTTTGTTCTAATTTTTTGCCAATTGTCTTTATTCAGCATATTTTAAACTTTCCTTCAATAATTCCCTTCTTTTATTTGAGTTTACTTTATCAATTAATCTACTATAGTTTTCCATTATTTTTTTATTCAACAATTCTGAAAAATCTTTTTTAGTATTCTCTTATAATTTACAATTGTTCATTATTTTTTAATCTTAGATAATAAATTTTTAAAAAATAATATCACTATTAAACTATACTTAGAACCTAAGATATGGTTATATCCTCTTAATATTCTTTTTTAAATATATTTTAAATCAAATGTAATTTAACTGAACTCTATTATCATCTAGTCTTCTCCTGTGATTTTTAAACTAAGTGCAGTTTAATAAGCAGCAGACTCAATGCTAACGATTCTGAAAATTGGTCTGCTCAATCTACAACTTGAATGCTTGGTGTCATATGACCAATTATTACTTTTTATTATTATCCCATTAAATCTTTTAACAAACTTATAAATCATTTACCTTTACCTTTTTCTTCCAATGTACAATATTCTACATTTTATTATCTTGTCACTTTATCATAGCATTCCATTTTTTTTATTATCATTTTATAACTATTCATACAATCCTTTTCTATAATTTTTTTTATTTCTTCATACACCTTTAAACATCACATGATCACTATCTCATACTAGCACATAATTGTTATTAAACAATTCAAAACAAAGCAAAACTCTCCATATAGTAGTGCCATCTTGTGCTAACAAGAGCAATCAATGGATGCCGGAAGGCATGTGCATAAAATCCCTATCTAGTGCCTACTCACCCAATATCCCCAGACTAGTTTCTGGCTTGTGGCCTTCATCAGTGAGGAGCCTTGGATCTGAGAGCACTGCACCTAGATCTTAGGATCTAATGCAACCCTCCAGCAGCCACCTTTTAACTCTATTTAACTACAAAACTTAGAGAATGAAATTGAAAACACAATTAATATTTTCAATCCAAGCTCAATAGCTTACATGCCTTCTGGCATCCATTGATTTCTCTTGTTAGCACAAGATGGCACTACTATATGGAGAGTTTTGCTTTGTTTTGAATTGTTCATACACCTTTGCTACTTCTTTATTATTCAATTCTCTAGAATATAATCCCTTCTTTATACTTTTCTCCTTGACATATTTACCTGCAAAATTTAACTTTTTAATTCTTGAATAATTTATTATTTGCATTAGTTTGTTCACAGGTTTAACACTTCCACAAATCTATTCTTAAAACAAACAATTTTAATGGCATTTCTTAATCTATAGTGAATGAACAGATGTGATCAATCCTGAGAAACAACATGGCAACTAAAGTAGTTTTCCATTTGCTTTATTCAGTCACCTCAATTGTACTTTCATATTTTCATCTACAACAAAATCCCATTAATATTTTATTTTTCATTCTTTGAGTAATAAATGTATCATATTTATATAAAAAAAGAAGTTATCTGATAGTTGAAACTAGAAAAAAAATTGTATAATATAAATTGTAATCACTGGAAACATAAAAGTCATAAATGCACATTGTTTTCAGAGAAAAAATAAAGTACTCCAGAAGAAATATAAGAAATAATTAATTCTGGAATATTTGAAATGCTAAAGTCCTGTTTGTTAATTAATGAAATAATAGTGGTAAAAAAAAATGTAAATTAAACATGAAAAGATTTTGTTTCAGATTAAATTAAAATACACTAATTAAATCTATAAGTCAAGATTTAATCAGGGTGAAAATAAGATAAGCAAATATGCAGAGACATATAAATAGGGAGAAATTTGTCTGACAGTAATTCTGTGTTATCAATGCTTTTCATGGAGGTTCTCTGTCATCAAGCATTCAGTAGAACAAGATCGCCATGAGCTTTAGCCACAGTCATCGAGAAGTTTCCTATCCAGGCACCAGTTACCTGAATGGTTAATGAGCTGGTTAAGATTCCATACATATCACCCTGATCTTATTATTAATTTTGATATGCCTGAGAAGGCTCACAGAGGAATTACTACCAGCAGGTAATATTACTTTATTTTGTCTGTTAGACTATTAATGAATATAGTGGACTAAGAAAAGTAAAACTGTTTCTAGTGAAATACATTTATATGTTTAGATGTGCAAGACAGTATTGCAATTGAATGCTAAATGTTAATGAGGATTGCCTAGTGATTTATATAGATTGTCTGTTTATTCAATAAATAAGTAATTTTCTTTATATTGGGTAGTTGAATTTATTTGATTCCCAGTGATCATATTTTGCTGTGATCTGTTACATTGTTTTTTGATAGTAGATACATAGCAAAACTTAGAGCAATCAACAGGATATGAACCTAGCTGTAGGAAACTAAGTGATAAGTTAGGAAGGAATATAGATGATGTAAGAGTGTTTAGTTCGTAGGATCAAAAATGTCTTTGGGGCAATCAAATACAATATATCAAAGTTTGATATAGGTAATGCAGTGGAATGGCCACTGTATATTATGCAAATCAAAAAAATTTTTATACTTAATAATGATATTAAAAGAGAATAAATAGAAAATAGTAGCTCCGTTATGTCTGGTAGGATGTAAGATTATTGATTATATAAATAAATATTTTGAGCAACCATTAAATGAGTCAATCATGTATGAAGACATAGTAAAAAAATTGAATGATCATTTAATCCAAAACCATCTCATCACATAGCCAGCTTAACACTAAAAAATAGAAAGCAATCTGAAAGCGAGACTATAAAAAATATAATATAGCATTGACAGAGTTGTCAAAAAACTGTAGTTATGAAGATTTTGTAGACCAAGTACTGTTGGATCAGTTACTATGGGGGATTACAGATGACAGGCTCCAACAAAATTTACTTACAGAAGTAGATTTAACATATGAAATAACAATTAAGAAGGGGATAGTGTATGAGCTAATAGTTGAACATGCTCTCATGTTCAGAAATAAAATGAGAAGGATCCAAAAATGTTAGTGTAAACAGAGAGAACACAGGAGAACAAAGAATGGGGCACTGACAATATAAAAAATAGGAAAGTTATTTATTACTGCTATGGAGCAAAGGGTCATTTTGCATGATTTTGCTAGCAAAAATATGTACAAGGACTGAAATTATGGTGCTGAAAATAAAAAACAGCAGAAAAGGAAATCAAATGGCATTCATACAATTAAAAATATGAAAGCAAAAGTAGAAAACAAGTTCATGACAAAAGTTGAGATATTGGGTACAGAAGTAGAAATGGAGATAGACAGTGGATCAGGAATCACACTAATATCGGACAAACAATGGAAAAAAAATAACATGAAAATAAAAAATATGTTTATAAAGGCACAAGCTGTAAGTGGAATTGAGATAGAGATTAAGGGAATAGTAAAAATACCTATTAAATATAGAAATAGAGAAGTAAAACTGTCTTTATATATTGTGAAATGGGATATTAGTCCCATTATAGGGCATGAATGGTTCAATGCAGTCGGAATCAATATTAGTATAATTAAAAATATTATGATTGAACAGGAAATGATTAAAAAATTTTCTAAATTATTTGAAAATGATTCAGGATTGATCAGTACAAATCTGGTGGATATGGAGTTATTGGAGAATGCAACTCCAATAATATGTAAATATAGAAAGATACCATTCACATAATGTGCCATAGTGAAAGAAAAACTTCAGGTTTTAGATGAAAACAGAATATTGACTCCAACAGAGTTCTCATAGTGGACCACACCTATAGTAGTTATAATGAAACCCAATAGGAAAATCAGACTTTGTGGGATTATTTAGTTACGGAGAATAGGTTTATAAATAAAGGGGCATGCCTGGTACCAAACATAAGAGAAGTACTGGCAGCATTAGCGAATGAATAAGTTTTTGCAAAACTGGATTTAAATTCAGTGTATCAACAAATAGTCGTGACAGAAAAAATGGCACAACTGCTAACATTAGCGACACCTTTTTGGCCTGTTTAAATGTAACAGGTTACAGTTCAATGTACCTACTACTCCCAATATTTTCCAAGCAAAAATAAATAATATTTTACAAAGTTTGGAGAGAGTGGTACCATATTATGATGACATACTAATTTCTGCAGAGTTACTAGTCATTACGCGAAAGAGTGGAAAAAGTCTGCAAAAAGCTTAATAGAACGGGGGTTAGATTAAATGCTGAAAAATCAGTGAGGCAAACTGATGAACTGATTTTTCTTAAGCATATCATTTCACAAAAAGGTAAGTGGCCTTTTCCTGAAAAAGTGAGAACTATTAAAAATTTGGCTTATAATCTGTCACTATTTTAAATGCCTTCCGAAAATGTATTAGTGGAACTTTTTCAATGAAAGCCTCATTGTCAATTTGACTACAGTTCCTTTCCATTTTCAACAATTTGCATGAGGTATATGCGATTGGTCTCTCCCTATTTTCTGTCGAATGCAATTGAACTGCACCAACATCTCAATTTTAAGTATCAGTTGTAATTTGAACTAGCTGATTATTGTAAAAGTGCACTAACAACTTATCAAACACCAACAGCGCCTTTGTCTTTTCATAAGCAAATCTTGTTTCTCAGTCCATTTCCACTTTTGGTTCTTTTTTAATAATTTGTATAAAGGCTATACAATTATTGCCTTTTGTAAAAGTTATAACTAAAATAAAGATTAGTAAAAAAAAAAAAGGAAATTAATGAAATTACAGCAAAATTATTAAATGCTATGAAGAAAAACATTTGAAAAATTTGTTTGTACTTATATTTTATTTTATAATTCAGAAGAACAGCAAATTCTATTTTGTTTCAGTAGTTAGAATTTTAAAACAGAAAGTTAATCCCATGCCCCTCCAGCTAAAATATTACTGTTTGGAGTAGTGAATAGACATATTGATAAAAGATTAGATATTGCTTAGAAAAGAATTAATAAAAATGCAATGGTGAGAAGTAGAAATAAAAGTAAACAATTGTTTCATAGTTTTTGAAAAAGCATTTATAAAATAAATTGAGCTATTTTATTAAATATTTCAAAACAGAAAAGTATAGAATAAAAATAGCTATTAGACAATTTGATATAATTCAAAAGATTTTTATTATGTCTTTTTAGAGAAGAAATAGCTATAACATGTGACTCCATCTTCTGTTTCATTTAAAATTTATTTAGATGAATTACTGAATATTGTTTTGATAAGAATGAAGTACATACTGAAAATACAAATTTTCATTGCTAATGATATAAAAAGTGATAAAAATATAAAGTAAATAGATGACGTGTACAGAAAGATAGAAATAAAAGACAATATATATAAATTTAAAGCAAAGACTATAAATATATATAATAAAATATTGAAAAGTGACAATTGGCAGTTTTTTTTTAAAGATTAATGTATTAAATATTTAGAAAATTATTATCTGATAATAGAAATAATAACAAAGATATTATAGTGAGAATTTCATCGACTTTAATGGGCTTTTAATAAGATTATAAGACAAGAAAAAAGACTGAAATATATATACAATTTGTTTATTTAATTACCAAAAACATTAAACAGAAGAGAAATTGGAGTTAGAGGTAGCAGAATTATAAATGGTGCTAGTAGAATGTATGCTAATCAGTTCTTATTTTTCATAAAAGTAAAAAAATTAAAAAAAACTATGTAAATGAGATATTTATTTTATATAGCACGATGTTTATGAATTGTAATAAACTAAAGATCAACATTTCAAGCTAATGTACATGTGCTTTATGAATCTTAATAATAAATGAATACTTTCATTTCCAACAGAAGATAAAGTCTTTGGGAAAGAATAGAATGAATCCACCTATTATTTCAATCCAAACACTTAAGTATGGGCAAATCTTAAGCACTGGAAATGAAAGCGTGAAGGTAAACCAATCATTTTAAATTACTTTTTACCATGTCTGAATGAATGACACCTATGAAATTTTCTAGAATTTATGACATGTCATTCTTAAATGAAACTAAACATATGTAAATGAGATATTTATTTTATATAGCGCGATGTTTATGAATTGTAATAAACTAAAGATCAACATTTCAAGCTAATGTACATCCGCTTTATGAATCTTAATAATAAATGAATACTTTCATTTCCAACACAAGATAAAGTCTTTGCGAAAGAAAAAAACTATGAAAATAATACATATATTTGACAACATGAAAATAATAAAATTTATTTAAAAAACAAATGTGAAAATAATGTATTTGTTGAACAAATGAATGAAAAAGAAATATTTTCAGTAAATGTGACCAATGCAAACATTTCATTTCTTCCAGCATATTTGCATTGATGACATTTTTTTAAAATAATTATTTTTCAATTATTGTTTGTTCCCTAAATATACTATTTTTAAATTTGTTTTCTAAAGAAATTAAATTATTATCATTTTGATTTTTTTATAAAAAATAAAACTTATTGGTTAGCTTTTTTTTTTTGCTACATATTCTCCTAGCACTTTGTTAAACATGTAGTGGAAAGAATTATATATACCAAAAAATAAAATTCATTTATTATCAATCTAACGAAATACTTACAAATGATTAAAAAATAAAGTAAAGAAAAGAGAATTAATGATGGACGTATTGTAAATTGGCATTTAATAATAATGACAATCATTAGGAGAAGAGATAAATACCCAGTAATATTACTTTACACTTAAAATCTTTTCTTGCTTTTAATTGATTTGATTACATTATTCATCTTAAAATTTTAATGTTCCCTATCATTCTGATTAATCCACATCTAACATCTTACTTTAACACTACAGTTTTTACTTAGCTGGTTTTATTAAAGTTTATAACTTTTGGGTTTTATTATTAGTTTCTCTGAAGTTTAATTGAATTATTACCTATAAAAACTTATATAGTACTTCATTACAATATCCATCCTTTTCCAATTTGTTAATATATTCATTATCTTAGACAACATCTAGCACTTGTAAAGATTTTTTTCCCCCCTCATTATTTTCCCATTGACATGCTTTTAAAGGATCAGATTGATATAAAAAAAGATAAATACATATCATGATAAATAATTATATTTATATATAATCCTTCTAAACACTTTTCTTCTTCCTTTCCTTTATTTCTGCTATCTTCATATACAATATTGCAATTTAAAAAAAAACATCTTTTCCTTTCAAAATTAAAAAAAAACACACACAATTAATAATAATTAAAAATTAGAAAAGTAATTGTATATAAGAGATATAATATGTAATAAAGAATTTTAAGAAGTTAATAGAAAATTAATAATTTTGAGAATTGATAAATTTGTATAATTGAAATGTATTATGTAATGGTTGTATTGAATTTTGTAGATCAGATGAAGAGTGCATGGTACAGTTGAAACTGTAATAATAATAATAAAAAGTATTTGCTGAAAAAGTCTAAGAAGAATTATTTGAATTGCAATATTGTAAATAATTATATTATTGTGTAGGACATATTATGATTTATTTATCTGCCTAGATACTTTAATACCTTCAAATATACAACTTAATATCCTCAATCACTGTTTTGACATACATATGAACAGATAAATATAACTTACATGATAAAGTTCCTCCCATTACCAAACTAGACTGTGGGTATAATGATTTTATCCTTAGAAGTTCCTGCAGATTACATGGTCGCATCCAAGAGGACTCCTTGCCAATAAAATAAAGACTAGAGTCATAATATTTCTTGATGTCCTAAAAGAAGTAAAACAACAAAATAAATCAGATAAGTTCTCAATATTTCTATCAAATGAATCATGACATTTAGTATATCAAAAATATAAGTAAAACATTAAAAAAACACCTTTTCCTTTCAAAATTAAAAAAAAAAAACATAATTAATATTGAAGTTTTATTTTAAAGAAGAATTTACAGACAAATATCATTAAATTGTATGAATGTAGGTCACTACATCACCAAATACTCTTCACATGATTACCAATAAAATGAGAATTAGTATTTCATTGGTGTTTTTAATGGAATTAAAGAAATGGAAAAGAATTGGATTGTGAATGTTTGTCAAAGTTCTTAAGAATTTATAAGTTATTTAATCATTCAATTTCTTTTCTGAGGTCTAATTTTTAACCAATTGAAAATGGGAGAGCATTTAACCAATCAATCATCAAGAAAAATATTGTTAATAGACTAAATTGGTATGTAATTAAGGAACATCACTGCCTACTAAACAGCAAATTCTCCAAGAAAATATACCTTTTAGTATAATCATATGTTCTCCAAATGAAAAAGACAGAAATGACATCATCAAAGTGTGCTAAATAGTTTTCAACATTTTTCAAAAATTTGGATTTGTCTATATAATTTGATAATTAGAAAGTTCAAATCAAAAAGAAAAATACTTTTGGTAGTTATAAACCATTATTTCCCATAAACTAATTAATATCCCCTGAGATTTATTAACTAATAAAATTTTATTTAATTCTACAATTGCTAAGTTGTTTCATTGATAATATAGAAGAATTTATTTATTTCAAAAGGGAGTTTCTTCCATTAGTGTTTAAGACAGAAATGATATAAACATTTCTTAGTCAGCAATTGTTTTGTCTTCATAAAAATGCTCTGATAGTTTCTATTCATTTTTTGATCTACAATGAAGACAAAACTCTGTGAATCATGGTCTGATGAGTCTACCTCCAATCAGAAACTTCTGTTGCTTATTTTATACAAATAAAATGTTATATATAAATAAATAAGTTAATTTGTAATACCAGTAACTGTTTTAAATTATCTGAAGCATTTAAAACTTTTATGGTGTTGAATCATCTTTATGTTAGTCATTCCAAATATAGATATCAAGGCAAAAAAATTTCTACTATAAAATATAGGTTTTGCCTTCATGCATTAGTTAAATTATTGAAAAAGTTTATGTTGTGCATGAAATTAAATTTATATATTTGGAGAAAATACAATCCAGTCTGAATAAGTACTTCTTTAAAAATAATAAATTCTCTTGTTCATAAGAGATATTATCCTCTGATAATTGTTTATCTCTAGTGGGAGAATAAATAAAAGTTTTGGAGACTTGATACAATACATACAGATGGCAATATTATCATCACTATGCATCAATCATTTTAATTATGGCTAGAATTGAAGTTTCTAGTGTAAGAAAAGACAATTCTGCATTATGAATTAGATCTTCAAAATGATCATAAGCTATAGATTGTTGCCTTATTTCCAGTAACATTATATAGTATATGAATTAGCTGATAGTAAATTGTGTTGTTCTCTTAAATGCCTTATGTTACATTGCTTTGTTTAATTACTAATTTTAACTTTTCAGATCCTTACTAAAGTTTAAGAATATATGTTTTAAGAGAGTTGCTTACTCTGAGAAGTGACATAATATTAACTGGGGTTTCATGTGAACTTAAGTTTCAGATGCCAGTCTAGATAAAATCTTAGGTTGAAGTCATTCAATCCTCTAATCCATAAGAATTCAACTACTTTAATTTTTGTGAATTATTTTGTTATTTGACAAGGACTAAATAGTGTAATAATACATTGCTAAACATGTAAACTTGGTAAATAGATACTAATTTATAAATTTAATAATGTTTTGCATATAAAATAGTTGAAACATTGCTGAGACAGTAAGATAATATTCTACTGCTTATATAATTGGAAGAAACAAAAACTAATAAGTAGAGAATCATGGATTAACAAATTCAAGTTTTCTTAAATTTCATTTTTATAACAGAATCTATGGTATTTATTGACTTTATAAAGAAGTGGAAGATTGTAAAAACAATGTGATTTTTCTAATTAAGAATTCAAATAAAAAACAACATAGTTAAGATATTAATAATTTTTATTAGTCATTCATTAGACTAGAGATTATCCAATAATTAATAATATTATTAATTAATGGTCAAGATATTAGTTCAGTATTAGAGAAAAGCATTATTTGATGGTCTCTTCCTTTATATATAAGTGTTTTATAATTTAAGGATAAATTCACTACTAGATTCAAAATGAATGGAAAATAGGTAAAAAGAAAAAAATAACTTTGGATGTAAAAATGAAATAACATATAGATATACCTTCTATAATTAGTAATAAAATTAGATTTAATGCTTAATTAAAAAGGTTAACTAAAATAGTGTGAGTGGTTGATTTGCTTCTAATAAAAGCAAATTGCCATTCAGATTTAAAGAAATCAAGCTGATTTTAAATATTACATAAAGCTAATAGGAATATCTAGTTAAGACTTGCATTGGATAACATTACTGTATAGAGAGTTTGTTACGGTTAAATAACAACACTAAAACATCTCACAATCATCATTTCCTATGCTTACACAAGCTGTTAAAGCAATAGCAAACTCTCCAGACAATAGTTGCCACCCAGTGCAAGCCATAATAATGACTTGTGCATAAAATCCCTATGCACAAACCTTCTATCATCCATTCATTACTATGGCTTGCACTAGATGGCACTCCTGTCTGGAGTTTGCTAGGTAACAAGATGGGTGAGAAAGGTAATGCGGTATGCAAAAGATTTGGATAAAGAATTTATATCGGTATACTTGTATAAAAGGTGGGATGATTGTGTTAGGAGGATTGTTGAGTGTTATAGTGGTAAGGAATGGGATAAAAGAATAGAAGCATTAATAAAAAATAGGGAGTTGGAGAGATGGAGAAGTAGTATGGAGGGTAAGAAGAGTTTAAATATATAAAGAAGTAAACGGAATATTGGAAGCGAGTTAATTTATGATAATAGTAAGGAAAGTAGTTTATTGTTTAAGGCTCGAACGGGATCTTTAGCAACAAGAGAATATACATGTAAATGGAAAACTATGGGTGATTTAGCGTGCAAATTGTGTAAGGAAGGTATAGAAAATATTAGGCATCTGTTGATTGAATGTAAATGCTTGAAAGCAGAAAGGGTACAGATAATGAAGTTATGGGAGAATAGGTATGAACAAAGTGACAATACAGAAAATGAGTTAGTAGTTTTTATGCTGGGTTTTCGAAAAGATAAGGGGGATTTAGATTTAAAGGCCATAGAGTTGACAAAGATTTTGTTGTGGAAATGGGATGGGGCAGAATATGGGAAGACTTAGAGTGGGGAATGGAAAATAAAGTGGCTAACAGGTTTATCTGGGCATAGTTGCTGAGATATTCTTGACTTCGTTTAAGGAGAAGCCAAATACATCACATCACATCACTGTTTTAAATACCAGCAACTGTACAACTGTGATCTTGATCAAATCTGTTGGAAAATTTTGAGAATTTCTGAAGTATCCTAAAATCTTCATTTTTTTTTCTAATTTCTGAACATTAAATATTTCCAAAGCTTAGATTAAATACTTTTTTTAATGACAACTTAGTATTTAATATTTAAAAACAAACTGTGAATACTTGGTATTATCAATAGTACAAACTACAAATATATCACTCAATATTTATTCTAATCAAAGAATACTTTGACATAAACTCACTTTTAATTCATCCGGAAAAGCTTGAGTATGAGATTTGTTGTATGCAGAACACAATTGAAGACAGGTGAGATTGGATGGAATCTGAAATAAATCAAATTAATTATTAGAATATCTTAATGATATAGAATTGAGCATGGTGAAAAAAAATCACTAATATACTTACATCTTCAATGTCATCTTGGGATAAATGCTTATCACTTGGTCTGCTTTTCTGAAAAAAAATAAAGCTTGTGATAAAATATTATCTTCATTTTTATTGCTAAATTACAAAATAAACATTTAAGAAAAATTAACTGATCAATTAACCATAAAATATTACCCTGCTTTTCCTGCAATAATGATTCACAAATAATATCCCACTCTTCTCTTAGAACAAAGACTTCTAAGTAAACACAACTTATTAGCAGTGCTGTGAGAAGAAATAAAATTACTTAAATAATTTCTAATTGTTTGTTTGTAAATATTCTTTATATAGTAGTATTCCCAAGATTAAACATATTAATCCATTGATGATTATCTCTTTAAAATATTTGGAAGAATAGATAGATATACAGAATATTACAGCTATGTTCACTCTAAAAGTTGCAATAAATTTATTGTCATTAATGAAAAGATTTAAATATTGTATGATTCTAATGAACAAAATTTTTACAGAAAAACAAATAGGGGTATAAGAATATGATATTCAGAAAATAGCAGTAAGCATAAGAATGAGATACAAAACAAGTTTTATAAGAAGCACCCCTATAAACAATAGACAGATGAGAAGAAAATCAGACTTCAAAAAAGTTCCAAATATTAATTATTTAAATATCCATATCATTAGTGACCAGGATGAAAAATAGGTAAAAAAAATCATGTATGATGAAATTAAAAAATATCTGGAAAAACCTACAAAAAAAATTGTACAATGCTAATGGAAAATCATAATGCTGTAGTGGAAAAAAGTGATGGCATTATTGGATAAAATAATGGATTAAAATAAATGATACAGAATAATGCCTGATTACCTGTTGTAATGTAAATTGGATGAAAATAATGCTTACATGGTTCAAAAAAAATCACAACAAACAAATTTACACAGACAAAGGTCTATATAATATGAATAGCTTTCAATAAGATCATGTTTTATGCAGACCACTAAGAGTAAATATTTCATCCTGGGGATCATATATATTCAGATCATATCTTTAATGATTGTAAATGCTTTTAAAAAATAAGAACTGGAAAAAATGGTTCATTAACTTAAGTGAAAAATTGTCAGATTTAATGGATAAAAAATTATATGCAAATAGTAGAAAGTTTATTGATAATGTAAATTCAAATTAAAAATGAAAATTTTTCATAAAAATAAATTTTAAACAAGATTGCAGTATTGGCTGTAAGTTGTGGAAGAGTAAAAAAGTTTAATTAAATAAAATGTGAGACAAAATAAATTTGTCAGAATGATTATAAAAAGATAAAAAAATAACAATATGAGTGGTAGAAAAGCAGTATTATAGAAATAAACAACAATTGAAGATACAAATAATAATTTATCAGAAAATATTCTAAAAATAATCTTCATTTATGTTAATTGATAGAAAAAAGAACATAGGATGATATGTATTCACTGTGCAATAATGAAAGAAGTTGTAGAAGTTTTACCTGAAATAAAACTAATAAAGCATGAAGAAGTAATGAGATTTCATTAAGTTATTAAAATTTTAAAATACATAAATAACTGGGATATATAAAGTTGACTCATGTGAATAACCAGAAGATTTCTTCTCAAGATTTGTGAATCTGGTGGATGATTTTTAGAACAATCTCGTAGACAGTTAAAGTATCTTTGTGGAATTCAATCAGATGTTTTGTTGATTGATTAGACATATTTACATTTGATTAGAAAATTGAATTTAAAAAAAATAGCGGAATAAGTGAAGCAATTGTGAGTGTTTATATTGTTGAAGGAATATATGGTAAATAGATAAAAGGATATTAATATTTATTTCATTAGATTACTTTATTTGGATATTTTGAAAAATAAAGATATAAATTCAATACAAAAAAAATTATTGAAAAATGAGCATTTGAACTACTTACATGCAACAAAATATAAATTGTTACTTTATTATATTCTTATAATCTGTTTATTCAATGCTCTCTCTAGCAATTTAACTTCTTGTGAGAGTTGTTTAGTGAATGATGCTTTGTAAATGATGGAAAAAGCACTGAAGTTAAAAAGATAAGACGATTCATTGTATCCCATTTGATGTTAAAACAGTATTTTCTGATAGTGAGAATGAGCATATCAATATGTTATGTAGAATTGACAGAACTTGTAAAAGATTTAGGATGAAAATAAACTTAAAGCTAAGAAATACTAAGATGAAAGCATTAAAAAAAGCATTAGACAAAAAATTTATACAAGTTATTGTTTTACATATATTTCATGGAACATTAGATAACTGATGAAACAAATAATGATAAATGGATAAAGAGATTTTTTAAAAAAGATCTGATGAAATTAATCTAAGCTGGAAAACATGTTAATAAATTCTAAGAGGGCAATTAATGTTTTATTATGATACAACATTTCTGGGGAAAATCATATCTCTATGCAAAACTTTTTTTATTATTTAATAACAATTGAACACAATCTCAGATATAGAAAAAACTTGCCATGTAAAATTAGTCCTTGCATATTTACAGAAAGATTTATATCTCAGGTTTTTAAGGCTGCTTCATAATATTGGACAATTCATTAGAAATGTATCTGAGAATATTTAATTCTCAGTAGAGTATGATGTCTATTCATCAGTCTCACTTGTTTATAAGTGAGCATGTTCTTTATTGAATTAACAGAACCATTATACATTTCTATGTACTACCATCAAAAGTACTGCAGTCATGATAAAGGTGAACAGAGAATCAGAAATAATTATTACACAAAGAATTTGATTAACTAAGAACTGATGTTTATTTGGCCAGCAAGATAACAATATAAAAAGTAATATTACAATAAAACATATATATATATTATAATAGTAACTTCCAGTTATTATTATTGGTCTAACGTGCTTTTGTCTCTAATGAAATTATTTATAAATGTAAAATTCATTTGACTATTTTATTATGTATGCATATATACTATTTATATATACATGTGAACTTTAAATAATACATAGCTTAAGATTTTGAGTAAATGCCAGATTTGAAGTTGAGAAATAAATAATTTTATATATATATTTTTTATTATTAAATCTTAATGTCTATTGAACAATTAATATTTGAATTAAGCATGAAAATTATAACAAAAACATGAGAATATTCATTCTTTCTTTAGTTATTGAAGAGAAGAAAAGAAAATCATTTCTTTTTAAATAACTTTTTCTTTTATAAAAATTACTATTCAATGTTTGGAATTAAATATTAACTCTTCCAAATTAAGATAAATCGATGGATTAAAAGACTATAAGTTAAAATATTTAAATTTTCTATGAAATCTTAAAAGGAATAGCAATATAAAAGAAAATAACATTTGTTTGAGTTTTTGGAAACTACGTTGTTTTAACACTCGTTATTCTTCGGATGTATATATAAATTTAAAGTAATTATATATATAAAGAAATATATCATAAAGGTTTCGAAACCACCTTACATGCTAAATTGAAATATTTCTTGTAAAGAACATCTAATGATAAGAGAAAAATGGAGAATAAGAACATCATCATTCGAAGAATATTTACTTTATATTATATCAATCAAGTCATTGGATATTATTAACAGTTTATCAATTAAGGATAAATAAATCATCATTATACCAATGGATTAATATACTTTGTAAAAGATCTTCATTAGGATTATGAACTACAGACTTAAATATCTACTCTTAACTCTGGAAAATAAGTTTTTCTTTATTTATTTATATATATATTATAATAATACTTATATTATCTTAATATGTTTATTATTATTATTATTATTATTATTATTTTTATTTCAAATTTGGCATCATTATATTTTAATAGGAATATCTAAATTTGATATTATAAACCCGAATTGAAAGTTTAACGTAATTTATCAAAATTAAATGAAATATATAAAAATGGTTAAAATTTAACAGATATTTAAAATAGATTTATTATATAATATAATAAATATTTAATGTATTTTATTTATTATAAATACATATAATATATTATAAGTTATACCATTGTAAATAGTGCTTATATATATATATATTCCAATACATATATACAATTATGAAATTTTAAACTGGATTCCAAGAGATTGTAAAAGACCCAGAAAGAGACCACATGTGAGATGGATGGATGAAATAAGAAAATGTGCAGGGGTGTTGTGGAGAAGAGAAGCTAAAGATCGGAGAAGATGGATTAAACTTGGAGAGACCTTCATCCTGCAGTGGATTGATAATGGTTGATGATGATGATGATGATGATGATGATGATGATATATATATATATATTAACAATTATGAAACATATATAATAAGAACTGTAAATAAATTAATAAGTTATATAAATTACTAATTTTTGAATCTAGATATTGTTTTTATATATCTGTTAATTTAAATTATGATAGTTTATTACAACATTGAATTTTATCATAGCATGTTAAATGTGAATATTAATTATTAATATTTTAAAATGGTAAAACTCATCCTTATTTATTTATTAATATTTTATTATCTTTTACATCATATTTTTTATTGTTTATTAAATATTGAGTTATTAACCTGATCTCTTTGTTTAATCATTATTATATTATATTATATATATGTTAGTATTATAAACATCATATGAATATCAATTATTAGTTAATGCTTATATGAAGGCATATTATATAATGACTTGTTTTGAAATTATCCCTGAAAAGAGCTAATTTCCATGAGTTTGAATATCGTGGCATAATGGTGACTGAAAGAGGGATGAGAGATAGATGAACTAGTCTAAATTATATCAAAATTTATTTAAAAATCATTGAGCTAGTATAATAAAGATAGATATAATCATGGATTCAGTATTTCATCAATTCATTTCTAGCATTCTACCTGAAGACCCAAAGTCCGATTGTAATTAAATGCATATCCTCTTTCTGGTGAATTTAATCATCTTGTTATATTTAACAAGCCCAATTTAGACTTTAAATATAATTGATTTCATTCCGTTATAATATATTATAACGTTTTTCGTTTTGCTAGGCCTCTTACACGCTAATATAAACTGCGCGTGAGTTGATCAAGCTATGTCAAAAAAGAAGAAAGTTATATTTCTATTCTAAAAACATAGCCATATTTTCTGATCAACTCGGCCTATTAATTGTTGAGAATTGTGCTATCAACGAAATCAGCTTTTAATTTATTTAATCTGGGCGCCAGAATTCCTAAGAATTCGCTGAAATCGTCATATAACATCTCACAAATAAAAAAAAATACTTTTAAACTAATCGGTATTACATCATACCGTTATGAGAATTAATTTTTTTAAGATTATTATTCCTGGGCTTATTCAAACATATTGGCAAAGGTAAATTACATTTTTAAATCTTATTAAACTACTAATAGATTTAATAATAAAAAATAATAACTATTATTAATAATGCACAAATGAAAATTGGTATTGGAAATAATTTTATTCTAATAGACTAAAAAAATATTTGAAATAAATTACTTAGAGAGAACACAACTCAGACGTGAATCAATTAATAAAAAACAATTTTACAATTACTGTTCATATCTAAATTTCTTCTAGAAATTTCCTAAAAAAAAATTGAATGTCTCTTGTACAAGAAAATTAATGTCTCTATCGGGATTGTTTAAACATACTTTTAGAAATTGTTTGAAAACGTTTAATTTGGTCACAATCAGGAGTAATGAAGTATAACTTACCGGTAAGTTTTGGGAATTCAGTAGTAGATAACTATGCATAGTTTTTTGGGTAGAATGAGCTCGGCCTTTTGGTTATTATTTGATCTTGTGGTCCATTCTCCTAGTCGGTCACGAAAGCTTTTCTGGTATACATCTTCAGGCATGATATCTTCAGAAGCTCCGGTTCACTCCGACATGCCGAATTACTTCAGCGTAGAGTGATCTTGGATATATTATTGTTATCCAAGACCAACTAGAGAAACCAACGAACAAGATGTCCTTCAAACTGATCTCTGCCTTTTATACTCTCTAGAGGCCCAATTTTCCGACTTCTGCGCATATCTTTTGTTTGTCAAAATATCCGTTGATAATCTTATATATTCTTTATAAAATTTATGTTACAAAGTCTCTATTTTTTTCAGCATAATTCTGCCATCTTTAATTAGTTGAAATATTTTTACTTTCTCTTATCTAGATTGGTAATTTGTGTCTTTTGTTCTCTCCAATTCTAACTTTTATTTCTAATTACATAAAAAAAAACCAAAAGAATAATTTAACTTTCATTGTACGTTATTTTTTAAAAAAAAAATTAGTCAAAAAAAAATCTAAATTTACTTTTATTTTTTAGCTTCTACCAAATGCCAATATATTTGCAACGTATATAAATAAACATTACAATATATATATATGCGGTCATAGAAACTTATAAAATAATAATATCAATGTATCCTGTAAGAATCCTTAAATCCATTTCAGAACTTTCTGTAGTGGAAATCAATGAGTATTCCATTGTTCTCTTGGATATTCAAACTTCAGCCTTGCAGTTGTCCTTGGTTCACAACATGATGCAGCGCCAATGATGTGAGTGTGTGTGCATATATATATTTTGTTCTTAAATTGTCCTTTTATCCAGTACCAGATCATTCCCAGGTAGCAGCACTATAATCTTTTAATTAGTTTGTGTACTATGAAAATTTCTAGATTCAGATTAACAATCTAATTATTCATAATACTATTTCTATATCTGCAATAGGAACAAATCTTTTAATTATAATCAGTTAATGATCTCTAAATTTATCTAGTTCTTCAATTAATGATAAATATTTTCTACTGATAAAACTATCTAAGCCCAAACTTATCTTATTTAAATATTTTACTTTAATAAAATATATAACTTTTATTTTTACGTGATTTAATTCCTATAATATTATTTAGTTGGCTGATAAAATTCTTTATTTATTTCTAATATAGCAATTATTTAACTCACATAAATATTATTTAGTTTACTTATAATATTCTTTATTTCTAAACATAGCAATATTAAAAAAAAAAATTGTTGAAGAGAAATGCAATAATATTTGGCAGAAAAACATGAAAACAAAGTAGAATTTAAAATGTGATATGGCTAGATTCTTTCATTAGAAATATAACAGTTGGCTTTGTTCTACTAAACGTTTTCTATCAGTCGTAAATTCAAGCAAATCTCATTAGTAAACTGCTCTTCCAATGAATTAGGAAATTACTAACAAGAAATTATACCAATGAGACAATACCAACAAGAAATTTATCACATATAATAACCACATTCCACTCTTTTTACACTTTAAAGCAAAATATTTTGCTTTAAAGCGTAAAGAGTGGAATGTGGTTATTATATGTTATATATTACAAAAGCAAAAATAAAGAAGGTAAGAGGAAGAGAAACTATTGAAGATTATATATAAGAAATTTATTACTGAGTTTATAATCAAAAAACTACTCAACCATTGAAACAACTGTTCTTCTTCATTCTATCATTAAACTAATAGCTCACATGCAAGCTGTTCTATTATAATACCAACTTCTCACTAGAAGCTACTTTACCAGTGAACCAACAACTCATTAGCAAACTATTCTACAACTAAATCAATTGCACATCATCAAACAACTTTATCATTCAATCAGTATATTATCACCAAGCTATTTTAATACTGAGCCAACTTCTCACCAGTAAATTAATCTATCACTGAACCAAAAACCTCACTAGCAAGCTACTTCTATCACCGAGTCAACAACTCTATCACTAAATTAACACTTCATCTACAAGTTGTTTTGCTTCTGATCCTATTAATCATTATACAAATTTCTTTACTCTGGGTCACTGCTCAAACAACAAGTTACTTAAATATTGAACTTGTTATTTAACAACAAATTATTCTAATAGTGACCCAACTTTTCTTAAGCAAGTTATTTTATTAGTATATCTGCATGTTATTTACAAGCAAGTTACTCAGCTAAATATTCACCAGTGAGCTATTCCATCCAAGTGCTCATTAGCAATCTTCTCTACTACAGTTTCAAACTTTCATTAAAAAACTACTTACTAATCACCTGTAAGCTATTCCATCAGGGTAAATTATTAACTTGCAAATTACTCTGTTTCTGAACCAGCAGTTTTTCTACAATTTGGTTAACAACTCATCAGTTATATTCTCTATTATTGCACTAATTGATTATTAACGAATTAACAGTTTTCTCACTACGTAGCTACATGGCCAATAAGCTAACCTCTTACTTTCAGGCTACTTCAGCTGACACATTCCTTCAATCTTTTTAATTCATCCACCTACTTTACTAATAAATTTTGTTTTCATCTTTTTGTTTCTTTTCATTAACTTTCTTTTTTGCACCTAAAAATTAATTTTCTACTAAATATTATATGAAGCCTACTTTTTCATTGAAATTTATTATAAGATAAATAAATTATCCTTAGTCAAAATGAAGAATATTATCATGAGCATCAATATCTGAGTAATACCATTATTTTGAAAAAAAAAAAAATAGTTATCATAGTTTGGCTATTAGTAAATAATTTTATTGCAGTCAGACTATTCACAAAACTGAGGTCATAAAAGGATTATGATAATGGGTGCTTTTCATAATTTTTACAACTAAAAAGCACTGTCTTATAGCTGCATCTTATTTATATAATATTGGCATTGATGAATTCAGAGTTACTACAGTAGTCCAAATATTCATTGATTTCCTCAATATTTGCACTAAAATAACTTGTAAAACATCTTTAATAGCCATTAAATATCGCTAAAAAATAAATTCAGGTTCAGTGCATTCAATTAGAACCTTCATTTACTTCCTGATAAAATAAAAATTTAAACTCTATAAATATTTCATATGATTATTTATTCATCAACTATCAATTTCTTTTCCATTTCTTCTTGGTTCTGCAAATTAGTATCAGTTGTGACATTTAAATCATAACAAATAAAATTCATTTTAATGTTAAAATAAAAGCAATAATTTAAAATGACATTTCTCATCACTAGAACATTATATGAGTGGAACAATTTCTAGATGAATAGCTTAAAAGACTTGAATGATAGTCTTAATGAACAAGTATAAATAAAATAGGCAGCACTTACCTTTATTAAAGAATTAAAACCTCGTAATACTGAACGATATCCTGTACAACGGCAAAGATTACCTAAAAATAAAAATTTTAAAAAATACATCAGTTAATAAAAGAATAAAGTTAAAGGGGGGGGGGGGGGCAACAGCCAAGATTTTTTTAAATTTTAATTTAATTTGGGTTCCACAATAATCCTTAATTATACCAATTAACTAATATCTTGTATACAAAATCTCTATTTTTTCTGTTGTCTGATTGGTGAATGTATTAATGTTTGCCCAATGTCACATGTCAAATTCACGACCACTATGTTTATGCAAAGGAATTCTGCCATTAAATAAAAAATGCTGGGAAAAAATCAGTACAAATGCTTTTAAATACAGAGATATAGTATATATTTCATGATAAAGGTTCCCAGCCAGTTGCAGAAACAGCCACAAATGCTTGATTCGTAATTTGGTGTTAAGACACTCCATACTTTCATGGTCAGTCAATCCCCTAATATAGTTCAGATGAACAACATATTTAGCAATGTTTAATAAAAAAAACCATATTTACATTAAATCTTCAAAAAAATTATTAAAGCAATCAATTAAAAAAAAAATATTACAAATATATTTAATAAATACATATTACAAAAATAATTGGTGGTTTGTATTCCGACATTAATAAATGGTAAATATTAATAAAGCTAAAAAAAAACTATTATGATTAGCTGCTATTGAAAAAATATATATTTTTTTTTTATTCAGAAGATGCTCCAGTAAATATATTTGCATCTTAATGTTGTCAAATATAACAGGTATATTTAAAAATATAAATTTTAATTTAGCTTTATTAAAATTTGGAATTTTATTTATATAATATTAAAATGTTTTGTTTAATTTACATTAAATCTTTAAAAAAATTTGTTAAAGCAACCAATTAAAAAAAAAAACATGGACCTTTATGGCCATGCACTAATATTTAGATCTTGGATGTAAAAATAAAAAGTTTTTATCTAAGTCAGGCTTCTGGTACTTGACATTGGAGGCTTATACTTTTATAGCCCAGTTAAACTTATTGCATCCTGGCTTATACACAACCTGGGTTTCAACTCATACACTTTAAAATCTACATATAAATTTGTTGAAAAAATTTGAAATCTCAAAATAGATAACAGCCACAAAATTACCTAAGAGAACAAATATTTAGTCCTAAGCAAGATTCGACAACTCTCGTGATTAATGATATATCTATGATAAATTTGTTTAAGATGAGTTTCTTCTTATAACTAATTTGTGTATTTTAAATTCCATTTTTAAAATCATTCTTGGTAAATCAGTGCATTTATTCATGATACCATTTATAAAATAAGTAGAAACTTGATTTTGTTTCATTGTATATTGTTCAAAGTGTAACATTTCATAAATATTACCCATTAAAACTGATGATTTGTAATGAGAATATCATCGATATAATATTATGATGAAAAACACTATTGTCAGTTTGAGTTGAGCTGTTGAAGTCTTTGTATAACTTACACAGTTAACAGCTTCATACTACTAGTCTTACATTGAATTTTGTAATATATATTGTGAACTAACATCATATTTTTTATGTTGCTTTTATATTTTCTTCACCACTTTATAAGATATATTTATTTTAACTTTTGTTTATATATTAAATCTTTTAATTAATTATAACATACATTACACGAAAAAAAAAAATTAAAAAAAAAGAACTTTTGTTAATATTATTTTTATTTTTCTCCTTTTTGTTTTAATTGCCATCAATTTTATGAAAATTACTGAAATATTATCTAGTATTATATATTGATACAAATACAATTTTTGCAACAAAGATTGTTTGTTGACACCTTTTTATTCCTAAACTATCACTTAAGATAGCTTTAAAAACTTTATGAATCTATTTCTATGTACTTGGATTCAGTCCTTTTATAATCTTTTATTTCACTAGCTGATCTGCAGCCTTCATCAGATCTTTTCTAAAATTGAATTTTAAAAGTCTTTACAGTAATAATAAAATAATGTAAAAAAAAAAGTATTAGAAGATTTTAAGAAACAGGATGTCATTCACATCTTGGAAAAACAGTCCTAATAATTGCTTTTGTACTTTTGCTTAATACATTATTGTTTAAAGCTAGATAAATGATCTTTAATCAACAGTAATCATGTGATTGCAGTTTTTGCCCATTTGATTCTTACTGAAATATATAAGCTTTCAAAAATCAATTCAGATGTATGATCAGATCAAGTGTTTTCAGCACTGATGATATGTGTTGCAATATAACAGAAGAAAATCAGTCGATAATTTACAAATTCATATATGAAAATTTTATTAATATCAAGACAACAGAAAAAAATATATGAAATATTAACTTATATACGAACAAACTGGAATAGTAATTTACGCTGTTATGAAAAATAATAGAATGATTTATTTCTCAGGAATTCATAAAAAGTTTGAGCATTGCAATGTACTTAGAGAGCAATCGACTGACAACAAGAAAACACTATTAGTTGAGTTTGCTTACCCCATATTGAAAAGTACTACACAGAACAAAAGAAAAAATCAGCAGTTAGTTACGAGTGGTCGCAAAAATCAAATGTACTTGGATTCTCCTGGGACAATAAAAAAGTTGTATACACGGCAGAATTAATCTTATTCTTTCGGAAAAAAATTAAGTATCATTATAATTTGCCTTATATTTATATATTACTAACTGTATCTGTTGTAAATAATAAATATTTCTGATTGCATGACTTATCTGTTCCTGCCACTCTGTGAATCAAAAAGGAAAACCAAACCCACTCAGATATTATCCATAAGAAACGTCTAGAAACTGTTTAGTAATGTTCAGTTGCTATATATATTTACATATATATTTTTCATGATTATATAAATTTATTAACCATCCCATTATGGAATTGTTTTTTTATTCACATCAACCCATTACAGTAAAATATAATATAAGCATCAGATAAAAGTCTCTTTTTTTTTTCAAGTTACAAAACTGTTGCTTTTAATACTACAAAACAATTAATTTTTATATATACCTAGGATTTATCATTACTGAATTATGTTCCATCAGTAAAATATCAATCTAAAAAGTTTTCAGCCTACTAGCTTTACACTGCTTTAGAAAAAAGATGACACTCATTAACCTTGTCCTCAAAAAAAAAAGTGGCGCAATCAGGAAAATCCTCATAGATAAATATATATAATTTTTATTGACTGTTGTTTTTAATAGATATGCCTAGGTAGTAGTAGAGAACCATCTTAAATTTAGTAATCATAAAACTAAAAGACTGTATTCTATACTAATCTGTGTGTTATTACTAAACAGTAAAATGTATTAATAAACTTTATTTTTTCTAAAAATATTTAACATCCAACAAGATAATTGTTCTGCAAAGACATCTTTTCTTAAATAAAAATATTAAAAATTATTTTTTGTAGACTAGTCAAAGTTTTGGTGACTGAACAATTGAGAGAACTTTTCTAGACTATAATTTCTAAATTATTAATGATTAAATCTAAATTATCAGTGAAACTTATTTAATTATTCCAAAAAAAAATACTATAGGACTGAGAAGTAGAATCTATTAAAATATAAATAAGTCTCAACTTGCAACCTCAAGAAAAGTATCAATAGGAGGATTATTAGTTCAAAAATGTCATGTGACTTAATATGCATATAATCTAAAACTGTAAAGCTTTGAATAGACCTTAATTTTTATGCAATACTTGAGTGATAATTATTTTATGCTGCACTGATTCATATGCATTTTCATTTCATATATTTTTATTTTCCTAATATATATGAGTTTCAGAAAGGTTTCTGATAAAAGAGAATTCTGTGATTCCTTTTTGAGCAAATTTTTGAAATTCATGCCATATGTTCTTGTTGCTTCAGGTATTATTACTATGTAATTATATATGTAAATGAACATTGGATGGGTTACTCACCAACATGCATCAGTTAAAGCAATTAATTTACTGGGTTTTTTACCTCTGAAATCAAGCAACACCATTGTTTTTCTTTTCAAATATCTTATAATTCTTAACAGAAATATTAGAAAAGTTTCTTAAAGGCAGAATGAATATGTGTGTGAAGTTTTTTCTTATAGACATTTACAATAATGACAGACAAAACTAAATTATGGCTCTAAATAGTCAGCAAAGAAAGTATTTGAGGCTAAAAAAAGGGTACTAAGAATCATCTGATTACAGAACTAGGCTACCATTTGATGGCAATCTTTTATTTAGATATGTATAACCCCAAATTGCTTTCAACAGAAAAAATATTGTATGAATTGGAAGAATTGCCTAATATTAAATGGAATATTGTTGGATTTTATGAAAGTAGAAGAAAAGATGAAGAGTCAATTGATGTCAAAAGCAAACGTACTTTATTACAAAGACCAAATACTGGAAGCATGAATGGAGTGGAATTCATTATAAATAAAGAGTGAAAAAACAACACTGTGAAGTTTGATAATATATCAGATAGTGAAGTAAAATTAGTTATTCAAATTAATGGAAAATATTAAATGCAGATAATTCAGATTTATAGCCTAATAAGTTTTCATTGTGATGAAGTAATAGAGAATTTTTATATGGATATATAAAATCCTTTTGAAGAGATCAAATAATATTTTAATATTAACATGGGAGAATTGGTAAATGATTGAAAAATAAAAATTCTGGTGTTAATTTAGTTAATTAAGATGACAGAAATAAAAGAAGACAAAGATCTGTGAAATTAAAAGAAAAAGAAAAACTGCAATTAATGAATTATTTCTTTGAAAAATATGATGGACAAAAATAATGAAGATACAACACAAGTGAATATTTGACTAAAAATATGTATTTCAAGATTATAATATTGTTAATAGATTCAACACAGAAAACGATTATTAGTGATTGAAATGAAAGATACATATTAATGTAACCTAAAGAGACAAAAACTATTAAGAAAGATGGTATTATTAAGTTTCACTAACCTTTAGAAACTTTCCAATAAACTGAAATTAGAATTTATGTATCATTTTAAAATATTAACATATTTTGAAAATAGTTCAGAGTTAAGTAATATTAATAAGAAGATAATTGATACTCTTACAAACTACAAGAAAAGTAGCCAATTCAAAAATGAAGCAATTTACTACTAAATTTTCTGCTAAGACAAGATAATATAAGGAGAGGAAAAAGAACATAAAAATGTCTAAAAATGAACCATTAAAAAATTGAATATATAGAGTTTTGTAAAATAATACAAAAAAAAAATTAATAGTATAAAAAATATAATTGTCAATAGGTAAAAAAAGCTATAGAAAAAATTATCAGGTCTCAAAAGTGTAAAATAACTTCTTGGTATTGGAAGGAAAGTCGTTTCATCATTAAGAAGAAAATATGATAATATTGCTAAAATGTAAATGACATCATGAAATTTATGGAAGAGTTCTATAAAGAATTATATAGTAATGAAAACAAGAATATAAAGTATCCCTATAATTACTACATCTGAATTGATAAATATTTTAGGTGAAGAGGTAGATAGGCAATTAAATCTATGAAGAAAGAAAAGGATCCAGAAAATGATGGAATTTTTATTAAATATTTTAAAAGATGCAGGTGAAGAAATACATAATTTTTTGCAAAGTTTTATATCAAATGTCACCAGATGATTGGAAGAATGCTGTAATAATAGTGATATGTGAGAATGGCAATAAAAAAGATATTAAAAATTATAGGCCTATCAATCTTCTAGATGTTTCATATAAAAAATCTTTACCAAGATAATTACAATTTGAATATAGTGAACTATGGATTTTAATCAACCAAAAAAACAAACTAGATTTAAAAGTGGTTTTAGCACAGTAAATCATGTCCAGGTATTGATAGAAGTTATAAAAAAAAAACAATAACTATGAGTCACCACTAAATTTTGGATTTACAGAATATAAATAGGCATTTGCTGTTATAAACATTTCCACAGTAATTAAAGTTTTGAATTATTAAGATATTGTAACAGAGCAAATCAATAGATCAAATTAATTACATCAGAAAGCTGTAAGATCAAAAGAAAATGTTTAATAAAAAATGTATATATTGCATAATAAATGTATAAATTGTTGTATGTATGCACTGGTTTAAATAATTAAAAGAAAAATTAGTTAATTAAATATTTTACAAAAGAAATATATTTTATAATAAGTGACAAACAGTAAAATGATAAGTTGTACAAAGTAAAGAAAGAATGAAAAATAGTTTGATATAGACAAGAATTTGAATTACATAGTTTATAAAAATATAAAGTATTTTGTGATCCTTTCTGATTTACCTCCAGAATATGATTTTAAACAAATAATTTTCCCATTCTTGTAGCAAATTAGATGGCTAATCTAAATATGCTTTTGAAAATTTTGATTTAATAAAATTAAGGAAGTTATCAATCAATTTTCAAAAGTTGGTAACAATTTTTTTCTTTCTTCCTATCACTAACATATATATATATGTTTGTATTTTTTCTTTTGTTTAACATTTTATAAAATAATGATATAATTTAAAATATATATAAAAATATTTGTTTTCACAACATGTTGTGAAATCAATATTTATTTTTGTAAGTAGCAAGATATTTTCAGATAAAATTAAGAGCTGTTGTTTGGAAAACATCCATTAGTACAGAGTATAGTGATAGGTCTGAAAAATAACAAGTGAGATATAAATATGTCAGAAAGAAACGACTACAGCAATCTAATCTATTCCAAGCCTTATTCAAGAATCAGTGTTGCAGTGATCTCATGCAGAGAAGAGAAACTACTAGTTAAAACTATAGTTAAAATAGTTTTCCACTGTAGTTTGGATTGCTGTGCCTTGTTGATATTAAAAGTGTTTTTCAATACTAAGATCCAGGACAGCAATTATAGTATTACCCAGCAGAAACTATCTAATATGTATGGCTAAAAACCAACAACCACAACAGTCAAAATACCCAGTGATGTAATCGGATCAAGAGACTAATATTAAAGTTTGCTAAACCTACGCTTGCCTGCTTTAATCATACTGTGAGAAATGGGTTGTTCCATAAGACCTAACAATATTACTGTATAATCTATCTAAAATCACCAATGCCTAATGAAAATAACTACCATCCTGGATGAACTAATTAGGATTTATTCATATACTAAAAGAACAATATCTGCAGAGGTAAGATCTTATGAATATAATTATTCTAAGGCCTTAAGTTTAAAATATGTCTAATAATTATTAATTTTATTACTTTCACCATTTAGTATTATATTTATTATATTGAATAATAATTGCAAATACATAAGCAATAAGTTTATACACATACTTTTAATAAATTGTTAACTTATTTTCTATTATTAATAAATTTAGTTTGTGTTTGCTTATGACACTCACTCCAAACATAATGCTATTAACATCCACAAGGCTATCAATATCCACAATTCAGAGAAATCATGCAATCAACTAGGGGACATGCAGAGATAATGGTAATAATTTATAAATGATGATGATTGGACAGTAATAAGTTTTCCAAATGTAAACTTTCTATTTAGAAGATTTGGCATCTTAAAGTTTCATTTTTTTGTTATAATTGAAACTAGAAAAACAAATAAAAATATTTTTGGGAACAATTATACTTTGTTTAATCTTCAGAACTAGGTTATAAGTCATCATCATTATCACAGTTGTTTGGTTAATATTATTGTATATATTTGAATTTAATTTTTTTTTATTCGAATGTCTATTAATCATTTTATAAATATTTATTTTGATGTAAATCTTGATACAAAATTTGCATTACAACATTGACCTGAGATATTATCATTTTCGTTATCAAAATGCAAAACCAGTGATTAGATTTACATAGTAATAATAAGAAAATTAACCTTGAGAAGGATGTATATCAGGGTGATTTCATCTCCAAAATTTTTTACAGCAGCTTTACAAATAGTATTTCACTGATTAAAATGGGAAACTAAGAAAGTAAAAGTAAATGGAGATTATTTAAACCATTTATATTTTGAAGATAATGTGGTTGTTTCTGTAAACAATGCTTATACGGTTTCAGAAAATGTTGCAGAATTATGAATAGGACTAAAGATAAAGATAAATACTAAAAGGCTGATGTTCAATGGATTTTTTCACAAGAAAAAAGTAAAGATTGATAATCGTAAATTAGAATAAATTATCAACTACAAATACCTTGATCAAATTATTAACATAAATGGAAACATAATGGGTGAAAATAATTAATGTTTTAGATAGAAATAAATTAGTATTAAAAAAATATATGCACATGTTTGAAAAGGAATATTTTTATTATAAAAGTTTTACCAGTTCTAACTTATGGATCCGAAACTTGAATACTTCATAGAAGGGCCATACAAGAACTACAAGCCACTCAACAACGTATGGAAAAATGTATGTTAGAAGTAACAAAAGGAAAATGAAATATATGGGTGAGACAACCAACAGTATAGTGGACATCATTGAAAGAATTAAGACACTGTAATGGATCTAGACTGGACATATTGTTAAGATATATTAGTAGATAAGTAATTGAAGTTTTAAACTGGATTCCATAAGATTATAAAAGACCAAAAGAAGAACCATATGTGAAATAGGTAGATAATATAAGAAAGTTTGCTGGAGTGATGTAGAGAAGAAAGACCAGGGAGCAGAAAAACTGAATTAAACATGGAGAGACCATCATTCTATCATTTTCAGTGGATCAATAATGATTGAAAATAATAATATGATATAACATTTTGCAATGGATATATTTCTGTTTGCGTCTTCTTTATAGATTCCTGCCAAGAACATTCAAAATTTGTCTGTATGACATTATTACATATGTGTGTAACAAATGATTGAATGCAACCAGATTTTAAATTAAAATTTTAGTTAAGCTGATCATTAAATGTTTATTTTTTAATACAATTATAATCTCTACTTATTATTTACAGCAGCTATGGCATTTTTTGATTATATCCCAATGTTAATCTTTCCATAATTTAATTTATTAATTCTCCTCTCTGAAGAATGACTTCAACATTTGTTGGATTGCAATCCTCATTATAATCTTCACTAATTTATTTGCTAATTCTCTTCTTTATAAACATGATTCCATCATTTGTTGTAATGTGTAACATACAACAATATACTTTCTATTATTTTATTCACTATTTCATACTTTACACATACTACACCTATTCATTCTCGCTCATTTAATCATAAATCTGTCTTAGCACTTTACACATACTACACTCATTCATTATACTGAATTATAATAATTCTCACTCATTTAATCATTAATCTGTCTCAGCAATATTAACTCAATGTAAGAGTGAAAACTTCCTGGATTAATTCTCATTTAAGTAAAGTGATATACTGTATTGTAACGATATATAAATATGTCGTTACATTAATTTAAAATAAAAACTTAAAAGTTCGCAAATAAAAGGAAAAAAAAACTAAACGCTAAAATTAAAATATTGTTAAACGTATATATTCGCACAGATGCTAAACTTTAAAAATATTTTTTTTTTCATAAACAAAAAAAAAATAAAAAAAGTATTTGAACGTATTTTTTTTAATAAAAAAAATAAATAAATACAAGATTGAAATATAAAAATATTTTAATAAAAAAATAACGTAAGTTAAAATAAAAACAGGTATTAATTAATTCCTGTAATCTATAAAGGGAAATGGTTGTTTATTAATTATCTAAAAGCTGTTTAATTAAAAAGTCAGATGGAAAGTTAGATAAGAGAAGAAAGAGATTTTAGCTTGACAAATGGAAGCACTAAGCCTTGGCCCGGACCATAACGAAAAAACAGATTAGTGACGTTTTGTTCAGTGAATCCTTGTGGATGATATAAAAAGAAAAAAATATTGAGTTGAAGGGCTTTTTTCAACCTGGTTGGGGAGACGAGCGATAAAGACGCACTTTATCGTTCTCTCCCACTTATCTCTGAAATGAAATGACTGATACCATGAACCAGCAAATGCCACCTCCTGAACATTAGATCGATCTTTCAATTAAAGACTCCGTGGACATTGACACCAGGAACCGGGAGTTCTGCTACCGTAATCTATAGGAAAGGAACAATTCTTAAAATCAATCAAGAACTTTCGTCAAGTTGAACAAATTAATAAACAAGCCGACTTATTTAAAATGGACTCTTATCTGACTTTTTGTAAGTTTTAAATCAAATTAATAATGGTTAATTTTATATCTTTCCCGATTGTTAAAAGAATCATTTCCCTTTTAATATTTTTTATGTGTAGTAATATTTTATTGTAGAAATTATTAAATGCATTACATTTAAGTTGTCTATAGACGCTTGCATGGATTCGTTTGCGGTTAATTAGATTTTGGTTTTCATATTTGATCAAAATATATAGACATTCGATAAATAATGATACCTTATGGTGAGTATCTAAAATGTATTTATTCGGATGTCTTTTAAGTTATTGGTGACAACGCAAGTATCTTATGGTGAATACTATTGGGTTACTTATAAGTTTCCCTCTGCGATTGTCGGTATCAATAATTTTGTATTTTGATCGTTTATGTTTATTTTGAAATGTTTTTGACCGTGGAATCTGTGTAATCGATCTATACCCAACATTTTTAAATAAATCTGTGCGAACGTATATAAATGTTAAAATTAAGTCGGTGCGAATGGTTATATAGTTTGCAAAGTTGTATTAAGGGAGGGTAATCTTAGGTTATTCATTTCGTAGTTGAATTGGTTCAATGGATTGGATATATTTGTGTAATTAGTAGATGTAGTATGAGATCCGCTACGGGCAGGATTATAGATATACGCCACACACCCTCTGTTTGCCTATGGATGGGTTTGTAAGTCGGCAGAAGACCGCAGTCCATTCCTATGGAGTTTTTAGTTTATTGATCTACTTGCCCACAGATGTCACATTCCTGTTGGTGGAGAGTCAATGTCTTCTCTATTTCTACTTATTGTTCAGATGTACATTCCTGACAATATAGTATTTTGTGTTGTCGTATCATGCTACATTGAATACATGAATGTATCAGATGGATTGGCGCCAGTTGATTGCGAAATTTGTTGCCTAAGGTTAAATCAGGGAAGAATATTTTCCTTTCAAATGCAGACCTATGTAGTCCATTCATACTCGACCCTCTAAATAAAATATTAAACATTATAGCAAGCTATTTTAAATGTAAAATTAAAAATTAAGATAAAAATCTAAATGTTAAACTTATTCCTCGAATTTAGAATGATTTTATATGTGCGTAAATAAATATTTTTCTGTGTTAATTTCTGGCAGTGGCTTTTATTTTATTCTTTTATATTTAAGATATAAAATTTATAGATTTTTATCTCTGCGTCTCCGCTGAGCTAGTGACAATGGGCTAACGATCTAAATATGTAAATAAAGTGGAATCGTAACAGCGCGTATCTGCCTACTTTATAAATTTTTCTAGGCTCAAATGCCTAGATGGCGCCCTTTGGTAGTGCGGTGCGGTGCGATGCGATCTCCCACTTCGTTTGGATCGTTATAATTGTACATATCAGTAAACTTCCTCAAAAAACAAAAAACATTTAATATTTTATTTAGAGGGTCGAGTATGAATGGACTACATGGGTCTGCATTTGAAAAGAAAATATTCTTTCCTGATTTAACCTTAGGCAACAAATTTCGCAATCAACTGGCGCCAATCCATCTGATACATTCATGTATTCAATGTAGCATGATACAACAACACAAAATACTATATTGTCAGGAATGTACATCTGAACAATAAGTAGAAATAGAGAAGACATTGACTCTCCACCAACAGGAATGTGACATCTGTGGGCAAGTAGATCAATAAACTAAAAACTCCATAGGAATGGACTGCGGTCTTCTGCCGACTTACAAACCCATCCATAGGCAAACAGAGGGTGTGTGGCGTATATCTATAATCCTGCCCGTAGCGGATCTCATACTACATCTACTAATTACACAAATATATCCAATCCATTGAACCAATTCAACTACGAAATGAATAACCTAAGATTACCCTCCCTTAATACAACTTTACAAAACTATATAGCCATTCGCGCCCAACTTAATTTTAACATTTATATACGTTCGCACAGATTTATTTAAAAATGTTGGGTATAGATCGATTACGCAGATTCCACGGTCAAAAACATTTCAAAATAAACATAAACGATCAAAATACAAAATTATTGATACCGACAATCGCAGAGGGAAACTTATAAGTAACCCAATAGTATTCACCATAAGATACTTGCGTTGTCACCAATAACTTAAAAGACATCCGAATAAATACATTTTAGATACTCACCATAAGGTATCATTATTTATCGAATGTCTATATATTTTGATCAAATATGAAAACCAAAATCTAATTAACCGCAAACGAATCCATGCAAGCGTCTATAGACAACTTAAATGTAATGCATTTAATAATTTATACAATAAAATATTACTACACATAAAAAATATTAAAAGGGAAATGATTCTTTTAACAATCGGGAAAGATATAAAATTAACCATTATTAATTTGATTTAAAACTTACAAAAAGTCAGATAAGAGTCCATTTTAAATAAGTCGGCTTGTTTATTAATTTGTTCAACTTGACGAAAGTTCTTGATTGATTTTAAGAATTGTTCCTTTCCTATAGCTTACGGTAGCAGAACTCCCGGTTCCTGGTGTCAATGTCCACGGAGTCTTTAATTGAAAGATCGATCTAATGTTCAGGAGGTGGCATTTGCTGGTTCATGGTATCAGTCATTTCATTTCAGAGATAAGTGGGAGAGAACGATAAAGTGCGTCTTTATCGCTCGTCTCCCCAACCAAGTTGAAAAAAAGCCCTTCAACTCAATATTTTTTCTTTTTATATCATCCACAAGGATTCACTGAACAAAACGTCACTAATCTGTTTTTTCGTTATGGTCCGGGCCAAGGCTTAGTGCTTCCATTTGTCAAGCTAAAATCTCTTTCTTCTCTTATCTAACTTTCCATCTGACTTTTTAATTAAACAGCTTTTAGATAATTAATAAACAACCATTTCCCTTTATAGATTACAGGAATTAATTAATACCTGTTTTTATTTTAACTTACGTTATTTTTTTATTAAAATATTTTTATATTTCAATCTTGTATTTATTTATTTTTTTTATTAAAAAAAATACGTTCAAATACTTTTTTTATTTTTTTTTTGTTTATGAAAAAAAAAAATATTTTTAAAGTTTAGCATCTGTGCGAATATATACGTTTAACAATATTTTAATTTTAGCGTTTAGTTTTTTTTTCCTTTTATTTGCAAACTTTTAAGTTTTTATTTTAAATTAATGTAACGACATATTTATATATCGTTACATATCAGTAAACTTCCTCAAAAAACAAAAAACATTAAAAAAAAAAAAGACTTTACTTAGTGTTAGTAATTACGTTACACAAATTTGTTATATATGATATTTCAAAAGGACAAAACTTTTTTTTTTTAAAGACAAAACAGTAATTACAAATATAATGATAAAAAAATAAGTTGACTGATGATTCCTTACTACCAGCTAACTTTCTGCCCCCTCCCTTCAAAGTTTCTTTTCTTCTACCTTTAACTATTACTTAGGCAAGTTGAACGATTAGATTTTAGTTTAACAAGACTTTTTTAAAAAAAAAATTTATGATTTAGATTTATTATTACGTTTTATTTATTACTTTTTATTCCTCGTATTTCTCTTTACATGTGCGTAATTTTTCTTACTGGCAGTACCTTTAAGACAAACTTTCAAACTGTAACTCCACGTCAATACAACAAATATATTTATACAACTTCAGAAAAAAAAATTTTATGGGCATGATTCACTTTTAAAATTCTCAGGGCACTCATGTTTATTAAAGATCTGAGATTTCATCATCATCAATTCCCCTTCTCAGGGTCAATCTCTGAGGTAAGGCCCCACGTTGGGCGCCAATTATAACGATCCAAACGAAGTGGGAGATCGCATCGCACCGCACCGCACTACCAAAGGGCGCCATCTAGGCATTTGAGCCTAGAAAAATTTATAAAGTAGGCAGATACGCGCTGTTAGGATTCCACTTTATTTACATATTTAGATCGTTAGCCCATTGTCACTAGCTCAGCGGAGACGCAGAGATAAAAATCTATAAATTTTATATCTTAAATATAAAAGAATAAAATAATAAAAGCCACTGCCAGAAATTAACACAGAAAAATATTTATTTACGCACATATAAAATCATTCTAAATTCGAGGAATAAGTTTAACATTTAGATTTTTATCTTAATTTTTAATTTTACATTTAAAATAGCTTGCTATAATGTTTAATATTTTATTTAGAGGGTCGAGTATGAATGGACTACATGGGTCTGCATTTGAAAAGAAAATATTCTTCCCTGATTTAACCTTAGGCAACAAATTTCGCAATCAACTGGCGCCAATCCATCTGATACATTCATGTATTCAATGTAGCATGATACGACAACACAAAATACTATATTGTCAGGAATGTACATCTGAACAATAAGTAGAAATAGAGAAGACATTGACTCTCCACCAACAGGAATGTGACATCTGTGGGCAAGTAGATCAATAAACTAAAAACTCCATAGGAATGGACTGCGGTCTTCTGCCGACTTACAAACCCATCCATAGGCAAACAGAGGGTGTGTGGCGTATATCTATAATCCTGCCCGTAGCGGATCTCATACTACATCTACTAATTACACAAATATATCCAATCCATTGAACCAATTCAACTACGAAATGAATAACCTAAGATTACCCTCCCTTAATACAACTTTACAAAACTATATAGCCATTCGCGCCCGACTTAATTTTAACATTTATATACGTTCGCACAGATTTATTTAAAAATGTTGGGTATAGATCGATTACACAGATTCCACGGTCAAAAACATTTCAAAATAAACATAAACGATCAAAATACAAAATTATTGATACCGACAATCGCAGAGGGAAACTTATAAGTAACCCAATAGTATTCACCATAAGATACTTGCGTTGTCACCAATAACTTAAAAGACATCCGAATAAATACATTTTAGATACTCACCGTAAGGTATCATTATTTATCGAATGTCTATATATTTTGATCAAATATGAAAACCAAAAATCTAATTAACCGCAAACGAATCCATGCAAGCGTCTATAGACAACTTAAATGTAATGCATTTAATAATTTCTACAATAAAATATTACTACACATAAAAAATATTAAAAGGGAAATGATTCTTTTAACAATCGGGAAAGATATAAAATTAACCATTATTAATTTGATTTAAAACTTACAAAAAGTCAGATAAGAGTCCATTTTAAATAAGTCGGCTTGTTTATTAATTTGTTCAACTTGACGAAAGTTCTTGATTGATTTTAAGAATTGTTCCTTTCCTATAGCTTACGGTAGCAGAACTCCCAGTTCCTGGTGTCAATGTCCACGGAGTCTTTAATTGAAAGATCGATCTAATGTTCAGGAGGTGGCATTTGCTGGTTCATGGTATCAGTCATTTCATTTCAGAGATAAGTGGGAGAGAACGATAAAGTGCATCTTTATCGCTCGTCTCCCCAACCAAGTTGAAAAAAGCCCTTCAACTCAATATTTTTTTCTTTTTATATCATCCACAAGGATTCACTGAACAAAACGTCACTAATCTGTTTTTTCGTTATGGTCCGGGCCAAGGCTTAGTGCTTCCATTTGTCAAGCTAAAATCTCTTTCTTCTCTTATCTAACTTTCCATCTGACTTTTTAATTAAACAGCTTTTAGATAATTAATAAACAACCATTTCCCTTTATAGATTACAGGAATTAATTAATACCTGTTTTTATTTTAACTTACGTTATTTTTTTATTAAAATATTTTATATTTCAATCTTGTATTTATTTATTTTTTTTATTAAAAAAAATACGTTCAAATACTTTTTTTATTTTTTTTTTGTTTATGAAAAAAAAAAAATTTTTAAAGTTTAGCATCTGTGCGAATATATATGTTTAACAATATTTTAATTTTAGCGTTTAGTTTTTTTTTCCTTTTATTTGCGAACTTTTAAGTTTTTATTTTAAATTAATGTAACGACATATTTATATATCGTTACAGTATATATAAAATATTTCTGCCCAATTGTTATGAGGGTGGTAAAATGAAAAAAATTTTTGTATAATGACTAATATATTTCACAAATTGATAGGTATAACTATTACTGTAGTTTTAATTTCCAATAAATTATTTCACCACCAAACATTCCATGGAGATTTTAATGTCTGTATAAATTATTTCATTTGAAATAATCTATGTCATCAAAACACATGACTTTTTCTGCTTACATTAACATATAAATAGCTCTGATGTAAATAGAATAAATTATTATTTCTAAAAGCATATCATTGCTAAAAGCATATCACCAATAGTTTCCTCACTGAACCTACATGACACCTGCATAAACTATTTTAGTAGTTTTTAAAAAGAATAACATTCTACCTTCTATTTTTCCATTTATGTTTAGTTCCTTATTCACCAGTTAATTATATTATGAAAATAAAGTAAATTTTCTAATTAAATTCTGTACTAAAATAATGCCTTTTACCTTACCTTCAAGAGAAGTCTTTATATCTTTGAAAGTAGGGGGTTCTGAGTTATTTTGAAAAAGTGCATGTACTGACATCACCATGCCTGGAGTGCAGAAACCACATTGAGAGCCATGAGCTTGAACCAGATGATCCTGAATAGTAATCAAATAATATAGAAACATATAAATAATTGGGTAGCAATTATCTATCTTCACAGATGAAAACAGCAAGACTACTGAAATAACAGAAGTAGACATTAAAATAGCTTATTTTAAAAAGTATATAAAATTTAAAACATGATTTTCATCTAAATAATTATGAAATCTGTGCATAGCTCTTTAAAAAACTAATATAATTTTTAAAATTTTAATTAACTGGAATATCATTTCAATCCATGCTAATATCTCAGATGCAGCAATATATCTTTGGAATAGACTAAACAGATTAATTCTAAAGAATTTTTAAAAAAACTGAAATTACTCATTTATTTTCAAGCATCTAAAAAATGAATAATTCCAAGTTTGTGAAATCATAATGATTTTATTAATGTTATGATAATAATAACTTTTTAATGCTAAAACCCTTGGAAATCATTCTAAAACTTAGGACTTATAGTACTTATTAATGTTATGGACCTTAAAGATCATTCAACATAAATAAACAGTTATTGATCTTATAATTACGAATCATTCTATTTTAGATTAACATGATACTTAAAGATATTGTGATCCTTGAACAATATTCCACACAAAGTAAGATGAAATTACAAGATTTCTTATTAATATAAAATTGTTTATAAATTATTGTTTGATGATAATGTTTGATATCTTGTGTTTTTTAGCAGAATGGCAGATTAATTTCAAATTAGAAAAGTTTAATTTAATGGAATGAGATCTACTCAGTCCATTACTTGGTGCTTACATCATGTGATTTCCAAGTAACTATATTGTTATTATATTAATTATTATGATAATAAATTGAAATATCAAGTTATGATTGTGCAATTATTGCAGGCTCATTTAATAAAATATTAAAAATAATAGATCTTAACAATTTTTGTTTTGTTTTATTTGGTTTTTGTTGTTGTTGTTGTTTGTTTTTTCCTGTGATTGGTGAAATTTGTCTACTTTGGTTTTGTTGATACTAAAAATAGTAATTACAATTATTAATGAATTTCAACATAAAAAATCAAGACGAATTTGTTTCTTAGCATGTAAAAGATTAAATATTTACTGAAAGTTGAGGTAACTCTATCATGAGTTATTGGAAGGCATCATAGAACCTATAGCAACTCCCGTATTCTAAGAGAAAGCCATTTTAGCTGAAACTCAATAGCATTAAGAATTCTATATCAAAAACAATATATAAAAATTTAAATATATGTGAATAATGGAAGCACAGCCATTAATCAAGAAAATTATTCATGAATCCCCGACTGTTGATGGGAAAATCACTAATGTCCAGAAGTTGAAGATACTTGTGACAGATGAAGTAGTAATAATCCTAGTAATGATATATTGGATTATTTCCATCATCTAATATTAAATACTGAATGTTTTATTTTATTTAAACTTTCCAGTTACTTTCAACTGTTCTTAATAGAACAAAGGTTAGTATATAACACAATATTTCAGACAGTATTATTCTCTTCTCTTCTTCAGGTGCTGTTGGCTTGACCAGACATAGTACTAGAATGGAAATCAAACCTATACCTTTAGATTTGTGAATCCTACTTAAAACATTATGTTATATGCTAACCTGTGTGCTATTATTAACAGTTGGAAAATTTGAATAAAGTTTTAATTTTTCTAAAAGGCATTCAATATTTAATATTAGATGATGGAAATAGTTCAATGTATAATTACTACTACAATGCTATCATCACAAACTTTCAGATAAGCACTAGTAATAACCATATTCAATTAATGTAATTTTAACTGAAGCTTGAAGCTGAAGACTGTAGACCATGTAATTGTATTTTAAAACAGACATTTCCTACTAACTGAAACTGGGATAATCTTGCTCTCGAATACAATGTACTATTAATTATAGGCATAATTTTGGTGAGAAATTCTCAGTGCAGATAATTATAAAGGCATTTGAACTCTCTAAATATCAATGCCAAGAATTTATTCTCATAAAATCTTTCAATTATGCTTTAAAACCTTGTTTGTGATAAAAATTCAATCATGTTGCAGAATCTGAAATAACTATATTACCAGATACAAAAGGTTTTTTCGAAAAAGCTCAAAGACCAATAAGCATATATAAAAGATTAGTGACATAACAAAATTATTTAAACATGAACATATTAAAGTTTGTTTCATTCTAAATCAAAGGAATTAACCTCTCTAAAAAGTATCTTATCTGCCTCTATAACTTTAAACCTTACCGTAAAGAAGTTACTTGGCAATTTGTAAGAATAGGAAATACCAAACTAAACTTCATGGTTTCCTTTCACTTTATAATCTGCTCTTTAAAAAAAAAAAAAAACTTATAATCATCGAATAGCTTAATTAAACTTTTCTATAGATGATGTATTTCACTTAAAGCATAAGCTATCAAAATTTAAGGTTGATATAAATTTGACAGCTCCTTAACTACAAATATTCGCCTAAGTTCAGTTTTAAAAACTTCCCATTATACAAAGATTCACACATTACTAGTACTTATATTTGGAGAAAATTTAAAATACTTAGCTTTCACTTATGCTTGTTTAGTATTATAATTATTTCTGATTAATGAGTAATTCACCAGATGAGATGGCTCATTCATATTTTGTAAGATTGGCTATTTTTACTATTATCTTTTCAGGTTCTTTTACTTTCGCAGTGTCAGGAAGATTATTTTCCAAATGAAACATCTATTCAAAATCCAATTCCAGAGATATTATTGATTTTACTGTCTTATAAAAACATGACAAAGGACTCCTAATTTGTTAAACCTGTCTTTGATATTGCTTTTTTAATGCAAAATTACTTGTATTCTTATGCATATTTGCATATAGAAAAAAAAGATTAGAGTAACAATTATTGAATAATTAAAAGAAGAAAGTAGGCATGTTATGATCTTACTGTCATATTTAGTTGAGAATGTTAAATTTAATGAAAGATTCTAGATTGTTAAAAATACTCATTGTAACTGTAGTAAAAAAAAAAATGAAAAAGTAATGAGAAAAAGAGGACTAAAATAAAACAATACTGTTAGTATTTCTTTAAACAATATCTTGATATCCAAAATAGTAGATCATACTCTTATTTAGATACTATTCATTGTTTACTTGCACTTAAAAAATCATATCTGAACAGGGGTGAACTGACTCAGTGAACAATGTGTCCAATGTACACAGGCACTGGGATACTAAAAGTGAGGTGGAAATACTTTTAAAAAATGTTATTCATTAATTATATCAAAATAAATTTAATTTTTCTTTAAATATTACTTACATTTTATAGATTTGTCTTAAACAAATTATATATAATCACTTATGTGTTATTATTCCTTAAGACCTTATTTTATTCTATCATAGTTCTAACAAGTAGTTTAATGTAAACAAGTAAAAACTTGAACTTGCATGAGTTTACTGTTTACAGGATGGCACTCATTTGAATCTTCTTCAAACCCACATTTGCTGAAACATATATAAAAAAATCTGCTATAGTTTTTAACTTTATTTTATATTGTGCTGTATTGTACCATTAATCAAAAACGCATCAGTTGTAACTTTTTGTAATTAGACACAGGACAATAAAGTGCAATGCATCAAAGATAACATAATAACAAGAAGTAAATTTGAATTTGAACTAAGAGCTAAGGTAAGATTCATTCTTTTCTCATTTCATTTAATGTAATATATTTCTTATTTTTTAATTTTGTTAAACTATCATGAAAAAATTAAATTTTCAAGCTTTTAGCTAACAAAATTAATATATATATATATTAATAATTTGATATTTTCTTTTAAATTACCAGATGACAACTTTTGCATACATATTATAAGAAGCATTTAAAAAATGACAAAGAAAACAATAGAAATTGGTTAATTTATTCTGTTTCAAAAAATGCAGTTTATTGTTTTTGATGTAAATGTTTCAAATTTTACAATTCCTAACATAATAATTTTATTCATGAACTTAATAGCGGACTTCTTGCAATGTGTCTGAATCATCATGAAAAATTTAAATCACTTTAATAATTTTAAAAAAAATGAATCGAATTAATTACATACTTAAAAAATAAACCTTGTATTGATTATTTGCAATAGGCAGTTTTAAATAGTGAAAGAAAATGTCACTATGAAGTTATCAAAAGAATAATTTTTATAAAATAGTTTTTAGAAAAGCACTTCAAGACAGCAGTAATAAATTTTATAACAATAATGGCAATTTTTTTCAATTTATTGAAATATTAAGAAAGTTTAATTATCTTATATCGGAACATACATAATGTGTAACTAATGATCTTGTCTTTAAACTTATGCCCTGCTATTTAGGAGATAAAATTCAAAATGAATTACTCGTGTCACTGACATCAAATAATAAAAATAATATTATTAACCTGTACAACAAAACAAATATTTTTCAATTATTTTAGATTGTACTCCTGACATATCATATGCTGAACAAATAAATAAGATTCATTCATTTTGATTCAGGATATAAAAGGGTTGAAATACATTAACACTTTTTAGCATTCTATCCAACTGCAAATGCTACAGGGGCTAGATTGACAATATTTCAAGCCGATTTGCTGAAAAATGAAAATTAGAAATAAATAACTTAAGAAGTCAAGGCTATGATAATGGCTGTAATATGCACAGCAAAAATATATTTACAAAAAAGAATTTTAGATTTAAATCCCAATGCACTTTATATGTCATGTTCAAATCATAGTCTAAGCCTGATAGTTTCTGATACTGTGAATATCAATCATGAAACTTGGTTTCTTTAATATAGTACAAGAAATCATTTTTTTTTTTCCTCTTCTGTTTTACCAATGGAATATTTTAATTATTCATGTAACTGATTTAACCTTAAAGCCATTATCTGAAACTTGCTGATCAAGCAGAATTGATAGCATAAAACCTCTTTAAAATATTTACCTGGAGTATATGTGTATGCTTAAATGCACACACATATATAGATATAAATTACTAATCAAAGTAAGTAATAAGTTTAAATAAATTAAAGAATTTTATAAGACTGATTCTTTTGAAATAGGCAATAAAAGTTCATTTTCTAAAAGTAAAACAGTTTAATTAATGAGAGTAGAATACTGTATGCTAATGAGATATAAAACAATTAAAGGAATCAGAGTTTAGATTTCCTTCATGAGATAAACTATAAGCTAATTAAAGATAAAAAGATAATGATTTAAATTCTTGTATCTAGCATGAAGTAGTGAAAGGTAGAATCACCTGAGCAAATGGATGGAAAAGCAAGCAAAATCAAGTTTTTAGGTCATATTATATCTAAAAATAGCACATCTCCTGCCCCCCAAAAAGCCAAAGAAATTGCAGGTGCCAAGACCTAACACTGTGAAACAACTTCAAGTCTTCCTGGGTCTTGTTAATTACTTCGAGAATTTTTTAGAAGAAAAGGCCCACGCGGCCAGACCATTATATCATCTTCTCAAAAAGAATCAGAAATGGAAGTAGGAAGAAGAAAAAGCATCGCTGTTGACTTAAAAAAAAAAATTACTAATTCATTACAACAGCGAATTGGAAGTAACTCTGATAACGAATTCTGGAGCAGTATTGTGACACCCTGCTCGTGCAGATGAATGATCCATTGCTTATGCATCGTGTACCTTGTCAAAAGCAGAGAAAAGTTATAGTCAGCTGGACAAGGAGGCCCTTGCAATATTATTTGGGGTCCAAAGCTCCATCAATACCAATACAACCTCAGATTTATGATAGTAACTGATCATAAACCCCTACTGGGAATTTTAGGAATTAAACAAATTCTTGAATATCAGAGTCCTTGCATGTTGCATTGGCTCAGCATTGTGGCAGGTTAGATTATACATTAGAATATAAAAAAATGAAAACAAATAGGGCACCCTGATGCTCTATTGCATATGCCCGATCAGACTGAACCATATCAAAAAGAAACTAATTATATCAACATCTTGAAGAGTCAAACTCTCAGCAGCATAATAATAGCTGCATGGACAAAGACAACAGCTACCAATGGAGGGTAAAGCAGATCAATGATGGATGGCTGAATCAATGTCCTTGTTTCCTCCATAAAGAATTATGGAACACCCATGACCAGTTGTCTGTATGTAAGGAATGAATTCTAAGGGATAATCGGGTACTAATCTTGGTAAATGGCAGGAATGAAATTCTTAAGTTGTTGCATGAGGGCCATCTAGGCATTGTTAGGGCAAAAGCATTAGCTTGTAGTTATATCTGGTCGACCAACATTAATAGCAACATTGAAAAATATATTAAGAAATGCAAAAACTGTCAAACATATGCTAAAGCATCTCTGGCTAAGTTTGAACCATGGTGTAAAACTGATAAGCCTTGGCAATGGATACACATTGACCACTGCAGTCCTTTTGAAGCTCATTTGTTTTTAGTAGTGGTCAATGCTTATTCAGCATGGTCCACATATAAAATAGTTAGTAACACCAGTTCAGATGTGACACTTAGAAAATTATATGAAATTTTTGCTCATCATGGCTTTTCTGAATCTCTTGTTTTTTATAAAGAAACTGGCTTTACTTCAGCAAAGTTCGAAGAAGCAATCCAAGAATGGGGGATTAAACAGATACTCACTCCTCCTTACCACCATCAATCCAACAGACTAGCCAAGCAAGCCATACAAAACCTAAAGTCTTCCATCAACAAATTGGGAACATCACATGATCACATTTCCTATATTAGCACATTAATTGTTGATAAACAGAGCAAAACTCTCCATACAGTATTGCCACCTGTGCCAAACAGAATAATCAATGGATGCCAGAAGGCTTGTGCATAAAATCCCTATCTAATGCCTACTCATCCAATATCCCCAGACTAGTTTCTGGCTTGTGGCCTTCGTCAGTGAGGAGCTTTGGATCTGAGAGCACTGCATCTAGATCTTAGGATCTAATGCAACCCTCTAGCAACCACCTTTTATCTCTACTTAACTACAAAACTATGAGAATAAAATTGAAAACACAAAAAATATTTTCAATCTAAGCTCAATAGCTTATATAGTCATATGGGTCTGAACTCAGTTCAGCACCCATACATTTTGGTGTCTTTGGCTCTTTTACAACCATAGCCACCACTATCCTATTAGGCAGGATTGGTATTAAACCATTAAGCATCACATGATCACATTTCCTATATTAGCACATTAATTGTTGATAAACAGAGCAAAACTCTCCATACAGTATTGCCACCTGTGCCAAACAGAGTAATCAATAAGCTATTGAGCTTAGATTGAAAATATTTTTTGTGTTTTCAATTTTATTTTCATAGTTTTGTAGTTAAGTAGAGATAAAAGGTGGTTGCTAGAGGGTTGCATTAGATCCTAAGATCTAGATGCAGTGCTCTCAGATCCAAAGCTCCTCACTGACGAAGGCCACAAGCCAGAAACTAGTCTGGGGATATTGGATGAGTAGGCATTAGATAGGGATTTTATGCACAAGCCTTCTGGCATCCATTGATTACTCTGTTTGGCACAGGTGGCAATACTGTATGGAGAGTTTTGCTCTGTTTATCAACAATTAATGTGCTAATATAGGAAATGTGATCATGTGATGCTTAATGGTTTAATACCAATCCTGCCTAATAGGATAGTGGTGGCTATGGTTGTAAAAGAGCCAAAGACACCAAAATGTATGGGTGCTGAACTGAGTTCAGACCCATATGACTATATAAGCTATTGAGCTTAGATTGAAAATATTTTTTGTGTTTTCAATTTTATTCTCATAGTTTTGTAGTTAAGTAGAGATAAAAGGTGGTTGCTAGAGGGTTGCATTAGATCCTAAGATCTAGATGCAGTGCTCTCAGATCCAAAGCTCCTCACTGACGAAGGCCACAAGCCAGAAACTAGTCTGGGGATATTGGATGAGTAGGCATTAGATAGGGATTTTATGCACAAGCCTTCTGGCATCCATTGATTACTCTGTTTGGCACAGGTGGCAATACTGTATGGAGAGTTTTGCTCTGTTTATCAACAATTAATGTGCTAATATAGGAAATGTGATCATGTGATGCTTAATGGTTTAATACCAATCCTGCCTAATAGGATAGTGGTGGCTATGGTTGTAAAAGAGCCAAAGACACCAAAATGTATGGGTGCTGAACTGAGTTCAGACCCATATGACTATATAAGCTATTGAGCTTAGATTGAAAATATTTTTTGTGTTTTCAATTTTATTCTCATAGTTTTGTAGTTAAGTAGAGATAAAAGGTGGTTGCTAGAGGGTTGCATTAGATCCTAAGATCTAGATGCAGTGCTCTCAGATCCAAAGCTCCTCACTGACGAAGGCCACAAGCCAGAAACTAGTCTGGGGATATTGGATGAGTAGGCATTAGATAGGGATTTTATGCACAAGCCTTCTGGCATCCATTGATTACTCTGTTTGGCACAGGTGGCAATACTGTATGGAAAGTTTTGCTCTGTTTATCAACAATTAATGTGCTAATATAGGAAATGTGATCATGTGATGCTTAATGGTTTAATACCAATCCTGCCTAATAGGATAGTGGTGGCTATGGTTGTAAAAGAGCCAAAGACACCAAAATGTATGGGTGCTGAACTGAGTTCAGACCCATATGACTATATAAGCTATTGAGCTTAGATTGAAAATATTTTTTGTGTTTTCAATTTTATTCTCATAGTTTTGTAGTTAAGTAGAGATAAAAGGTGGTTGCTAGAGGGTTGCATTAGATCCTAAGATCTAGATGCAGTGCTCTCAGATCCAAAGCTCCTCACTGACGAAAGCCACAAGCCAGAAACTAGTCTGGGGATATTGGATGAGTAGGCATTAGATAGGGATTTTATGCACAAGCCTTCTGGCATCCATTGATTACTCTGTTTGGCACAGGTGGCAATACTGTATGGAGAGTTTTGCTCTGTTTATCAAATTGGGAACAATTAAAATATACAAAGCAATGCTGACTGCACTCCTTCATCATGTGACCCCTAATGCCAAATCTGGGAAATCACCAGTTGAAATGTATTTAGGTAGAAAGTTGCACACAAAATTATCAAACATTGTGCCAATAGTGAATCAAAATAAACAGCACAATGAACCACAGGAAAAAATGTAGGTAAAGACTAATATGTACAAGTTTTGGTCACAAGTGGAAGTTATTCGTCACCTATCAAAACAAGTAGTGATGGTTCGAATGAAAAATGGGGAAATACTGTGCAAGCATGTAAACCAGTCGGGTAAAGACAAAAACGTGGAGATAATACCCGAGTTATTTAATACAATAGACACTGGCGACCAGCTACCAAGTGAGTCGGAACATAATTCACAATAGCATGTTAAAAGGAATATAAAAAAACCCACGTATCTTAATGATTATGTATTGAGTTCAGAGATTAAAACCTGATCTCTGAACTTGAAGGAAATAACGATATGTATGTGTATGCTTAAATGCACATACATATATAGGTATAAACTACTAATGAAAATAAGTAATAAGTTTAAATAAATTAAAGAATTTTAAAAGACTAATTCTTTTAAAACAGGAAATTAGATTAGAAAAAAGATTATTTTCTAAAAGTAAAAACAGTTTAATTAATGATAGTAGAATACAGTATGATAATGAGATATAAAACAATTAAAGGAATTCGAGTTTAGATTTCCTTCATGAGATAAACTACAAGCTAAAAAATAACACATTAATTAAAGATAGAGAGATAATGATTTAAATTCTTGTATCCAGCATGGAGCAGTGAAAGGAAGAATCATCTGAGCAGATGGACGGGAATATGAGCCAATAAACTTCAGGGATTGAAACAATGAATGAACTCAGTGCAAATTGGATCAAGAAAAGGACACTTGGAGCTTCACCTGTACACGTGGACTTATAAGCGGGTGCAGAATGTCACCTATATGCCCAAGGACTTCAAGTACGGAGAGCTGGCCTCCGAACATGCGAACAGCTAGTTAGGACTCTTACAGGTCGTATTGATCTATGATATTATTTATTCATGCCTATGGGCTGAGTTATATATATAATGTATATAGATGTATATATAATTTGTAATGTAGTTAGATATTGATAAGAATATTTATTATTAAATTGCATTTAATCTCAACCTAATAGAATTGTGTTATTAATGGGGAATTATTATCATTAAATAAGTCTGGAATGGTTAAGTTCGCAGACAAGATGTCCAATAGGCCGAACATAGCCGTATAAAACCTTGTTTGAAATTTGTAGTGACTCTTCAAAACTGGATAAACAATCCAAATATCAGGTAAAATGTCTAGGTGAAAAAATTGATACATTTACATTGATTTGTTGTATTAAAGTTTGGTGTGATCTTTTAAATAAAGTGAATTTTATCAATAAAATACTGCAGTCTTTATCTATGAATCTCTTATTTGCTTAAGATGCATTGAATGATGACAATCAATTTTTAAATGATCATAGATCTGATGAAACTTTCAAAGAAATTGTAAAAAGCTCAAAATTAATTGCAACAAAATTTGGCACAGAATCTGTATTTTGTAGTAGTAGACCACTAAGGTAATGTAAAAAGAGAACACAATTTCATTATGAACATGAAAATATAGATTTTAAAATTTCATTTAAAGTAAATTTTTTCTTTGTATAATATATCAAACATCAGAATGTTAATAGGAAAGACTTTATTAAAAGTCATATAAATTCATTTGAATTTTTGAATTTATTAAGTACTTCACAAAATAAAGAATATTTATTATCTTATTGTAAAAAGTTACAACAAAAATAAACAGAACCATTCAGACATTGAAGCAGACAATTTATGCAAAAAAATTTTACATGGTCAACCACTTATTTCTAATTTAAAAATGACATGTATCAAATAATTCAGTACATATGTTCAAATAACTTAATTATAGTAATCTAAACTTTACAATTGTTTGCAGATTTTTTGATCATTTCTGGTATCTTTAGAAAGTGCAGAACGGTCCTTTTCTAAATTTAAAATTATTAAAAACTACTTGTGTTCCACAATGGTATAAGATAGTCATTCAAATATTGTCATTATATTAATAGTCAGATATTTGGGATCAAATTGATATACACAATATTATTTGAGAATTTTCATCAATGAAAACTAAAAAAATTTGATTCACTAAGTTATTTTTCTTTCTATTTAAATATTTATTTACTTATTTCTTTATTCAACAATGTTTAATATGTTTCTATTTTATATACTTGTAAGTCTATTTCTTATTTATATCTATACGAAGTACAAATGCCAAAGTGATTTTCTTGCCAAATAAAATATAATTAGTTTAATTTTATACCAAAAAGTATTAAATATTTTTGTTAATCCAAGTAAAACTATATAAGGTGCAATCCATAAATGATTTTCTTGCCAAAAATCTTAAATTATTTTACTTTTTATCAGATTATTTATTTTTTGTTTTCGAATGTTTATTGGTTTTATACATTTTTTTTATAATGTCTGTTTTTGTTCAATAAACATATAATAAATATTTGTAATTTTATATTGGACTATTTCCATCATCTAATA